>CM073504.1:49757500-50112500 GCA_037074495.1 Acacia confusa
TACCAGCACAGAAATATTAAAAACCTGGTTCCTGAGTTGGACCTTTTCTTTAATACCATCCTTAGGCTGTTCTTATTTCAAATCACTTTAGTTCCCAGGTTTGCTTTTACAACCAGCCAGAGAATTTTTCCGACATGTCCAACTGCTGATACTTTAATCTGAAGCTTATGTCTGAGATTGTAGTGCAATAAGGAATGAGGTTCCCCTAATTTGGCCCACTTATTCTGACAGTTTGTTCGCCAACTATTTCCTGTTTCTATGATAATCAAGTTTATGCAAAAGCCAGAGTTGTGTATTTTAAATTTAAGGCAGTGCTGAAATTCTTATACTTTTTCTTGCCTGGTAGGAGCTTTTTTGCATCACAACAATCATCTTTGTAAATAAAAACAATTGTAATTATGCTTGCAGGTCTGCTTATTGTGATGCTCAACTACCCCCTGAAAACTTGAGGGAGTTTTTGCCTCGTCTTATTCCTGTAATTCTTGTTAAACTTACTTTCTTTTAGATAAGTTGAGAGATGTGTAATTTTCCTACCGTGGCTGTTGTATATTTGTAGGTATTGTTGTCAAACATGGTTTATGCAGATGATGATGAATCAATTGCTGAAGCTGAGGTTTTCTCTTGGATAAATTAGTTTTTCTTAAGAGATTACTTTAATCAAACATTGTTATTCTATTTGACATGTATTTATTGCTTTTTGCATAATTTCTTGCAGGAAGATGGTTCCCTACCTGATCGAGATCAGGTTTGGAATTTTTCTTTGGATTGAGTTGCTCTGCTTTCTTGGTTTCAGATTACCGATTTAATAACTTAAATAATTGATATGTTTTGCAATGCAGGATCTTAAACCACGATTTCATGTATCAAGACTCCATGGATCAGATGATGTAGAAGATGATGTATGTCATTACATATTTGCTCTCGTGATTGGTTATTCAAGTTGCTTCTGCATTTGATTCTGCTGAATTGAGCTTACATAACATGATCATAGGAAATTGCTTACATGACATAAATTCTTTTTTTTTTTTACTTCTAATTTTTTAGGATGATGATGTTGTCAACACCTGGAATTTACGGAAATGCAGTGCAGCTGCTCTAGATGTTCTCTCAAATTTATTTGGAGATGAAATCCTTCCAACATTGATGCCTATTGTTCAGGTAATTGAACTACTCATGGTCATTTATGAGTACAAGGTTTGAACTATCATATTGCCCAGGGGATGAGTTCCTGGTGAACTAGTCCTCCCCTATTTTTAGGGTGCACACATTAACTTCTTCTGAGCCTTTCAACGAGTCACTTCTAGATACAAACTATTCCATGATTCAATTTTTTCAGTGAGATATTTCTAGGATGTCTTAGTTTCTAAGATTATGTGCAGACCAAGTTATCTACCACTGGTGATGATGTCTGGAAGGAAAGGGAAGCTGCTGTCTTGGCTCTTGGGGCCATAGGTGAAGGTTGCATTAATGGTCTATACCCTCATTTGTCAGAGGTATTCTTAGTTAAGTGATTCTGATGACCTTAATCCTTAAGCAAAATGTTTGATTAAGGACAAAGCTTAAATTCATTTGAATTTAGTAAAGCTATGTTGTAAGCAAAGTGAATTATTTGTTTGGAAACTTCCAGTCACAAAATTTTATTATTAGCTCTTTCCTGTCATCGGCTTTATTTTTTATTTTTTATGTCCACATGGTTGATTGTTTCCTTTTTACTTCACTATCTTTTATTGTTACCACCAGTTGCTTATTGTCCAATTCATAATATTAAATCATTAGTGATTCTGCATTTGTAGATTGTGGCATTTCTCATCCCTCTTCTTGATGATAAGTTTCCTTTGATACGAAGCATTTCATGCTGGACACTCTCTCGTTTTAGCAAGTTTATTGTTCAGGTATGCATTCAGTTTTATTCCATCGCTTGCAAGTGTATACTTTGAAGGACATATCTCCTTATGGACCTTGCCACCTTGATATTATTGAATATATGTTAATTCATATAAAGTTAATGGCACCTGCAAAGTCTTCTTGGCTGAGAGGTAGGTGAAAATTAGGGAGGGAGAACACTATACTTAAATGACTTGATAGTGATTTTATTTCCCAAATGGTAGCCTATGAAATCAAAGTACGTGGTGATCAAGTATTCCTTCATTAGGCAAAACAGCAAAACTAAATCTAAATCAATAAAGCAATCCGTATGAGTAAATAATTAAAAGATGCCATGCCAATACTTTTCCAATCAGTATTTACTTGTAATAATTATAATTAGATAGTTACTAATTCTTACCGATAAAATCTATATACTAATACTTATATCTTAATATCCAATCATTCCTTTTTGTTATTATGAAAACTGTACCAGATTACTGGAAGTTCTATAGCTGATAATTGGACGACTATGGAAGAGTTTGGTGTATGAGATTTATCTGGCTCTGAAAGATTTTGTTAGCTGAATGTATTATATTTGGTATGTGTCAGGGTATTGGACATCAGAAAGGCTATGAGCAGTTCGAAAATGTTCTTATGGGTCTTTTGCGAAGAATTTTGGATGATAATAAGCGTGTGCAAGAGGCAGCTTGTTCAGCTTTTGCAACACTGGAAGAGGTTCTGGCTGCAATTTCTGTTCATTACTCCTTAAATAAGGGAATCTGTGATTACCTTTTTTAATTGCAATTTATATAAATTTGAAACATGATTTCCTTATACAGGAGGCTGCAGAAGACTTGGCACCACGCTTGGAAATTATATTAAAGCACCTAATGATTGCATTTGGGAAGTATCAGGTGGTTTTCTTGTTCATTTTACTTATAAATGAACTATATATGGATGAAGGCTGCCTTTTTATCGTCTTTTTGTTGTCTTGTGCTTCTTCCCATCTACTTTATGCTTAAGTACTATTAATTAAGCTTCATTTTTATAAATTTAGAGGAGAAACCTCAGAATTGTTTATGATGCTATTGGAACTCTAGCAGAGGCTGTTGGAGGTGAGCTAAATCAGGTAATGTCATCGTTAATGATATATCATAGGGAGCTTTCCCTAACCAAAACAATCTTTTTCTTCCTAAGTGTCATTGATTGCTATAAAATATCGATATGCTAACTGTACATCTCGCCTCACTGCAGCCTGCTTATCTTGATATTTTGATGCCACCATTAATTGAGAAGTGGCATCAACTTCCGAATTCTGACAAAGATCTTTTTCCACTGTTGGAATGCCTCACATCAATAGCTCATGTAATCATCTCAGTTTCTCTCCATTTTTTATTGAAAAGAATGTTCATGTTTTGGGTTTGGGATAGTTTTGCTTTATAAAGCATTTATTATGTATATTCATATTTCAGTACCCTTGCCCTGGCATCCTTGTGACCTTGGGTTGCTTTGTAATCAATAAATCCTCAATTCTGACATTTTTTTATGCATAGTTCGATTGTAATAAAGTTGAAATTTGAATTATTGAACTACCACATGTGCTGCGTATTTTTCCTTGCTGAAGTCGTACTTTGCAGATTACAACAATTGCTCAGCATCTTGAATCGAACTGCATTGCTTGACAGTTGTTGCCCATTTTATAGAGCTTTGGTGATGCAGTCAATATTGTTAAGTAGTATCCTATTCCTGTGTCTTAACATTTTGGCTCAGGAACAAGAGAATTTTTGCTGAAGGCAACTTTATTATAGAGGGGATTTTATCTTCTATTCGAGCTGTTGTATTGCAAACCCAGTTTAGTTTTGATAGATTTAAGCTCATGCTGTAACCTTGTTTCTTTTCTTTGTACATTTTGACCATTCATTAATGGAATCCCTTTTCATTCAAAAAAAAAAAAATCTATGTTTAACCATTTATTGATATTTAGGATACCTTATTTGTCATAAAATGCTTTGACTATAGCAGTGCCAAAACGTTCATGAGGTTGCTGGTAAAGTTGATAGGAAGTTTCTTCTTACCTTATAGATAGCTTTTAAATTAGGTGAGTTTATAGTTGTGGTTAGAAAATGGGTTTTCATTCTCTGGATGTTAATTTATACGTGCAATTAAAGGAACTTGTTTGTATTATTCAGAAAGCTTTACATGGGCTGTGTCTGTACCAAGATCTATATTTCATGCTTGTGCTATGAAATGATTACATTGAATTTCTTTCAGGCATTGGGTACTGGATTCACTCCATTCGCTGAGCCTGTTTTCAGAAGATGCATAAATATAATCCAAACCCAACAATTTGCAAAGGTTCATAATGTCATTCTTATTAAAAATTCCCACTTTTACCTTTTTTCTTTGTTCTAGTTTATACTGACTGTAATTTCGTTTTGTCTTTGTTGGTAGTTATTGTTTTTTCTTGCTTCAGTTTTGTTGGCTACCAAATGTCACATTTGTTGGTAACTGAATCAAATTGATGTCCCACCAGCGTTTTCTGTGTCAGTGGAAGATATTTGGTTAAAAGTGTGGTCTTTTATGTTCTATAACTGTCCTAGAGATTTGTTATGTTCTCTAACTATCATTGGAGATGGAGAATTTTTTGCTATGTTTGGTACAGTGGAAATAAAGCTTGAGAAAGGAAGAGGGTGATGGGGAGTAGCTTCCCTTGTGTTTGGTTGGTGGGAGACACTCTTCCTAGGGAAGCCAACTTTCCCATGTTTAAGGGAAAGGGGTTCATCTGAAAAAATAGAGGAAATGTTTGATCTTCCATGGAAAAGAATATGTTTATGACAACAAATATCCTCATCATATTTATAATTCTTTGAATTGAATTTGCCCCTTGCCTTAATTTCCCTCTCTCCATCACAGAACCCATTAAGAGCTAGAATTCTCATCTTGTGACCCAAAGCACTCAAGCGAAGGAACTTCCTTGAGCGTCAAGCGACCTTCACACCGTTGGAGGTGGCTATACTGTTGATGTTGCCACTGAGCAGCCCTTGTATAACTCAAGCAACGGATGATGAAAGACCATGCAACCTCCATCACCTAAACATATCTTATTGTGGCCTTCAAATCTTGGTCACTCGTGGTCTTTGGTGGTGGTGGGGGAAGTTTCATCACTGGTGTTGCCATTCACAATGAAGGACCTTCATGGTGAAGGACACTTTTGATGAAGATTCACTTCCTAAGCAAGATGGGACAACCACCCCCCCCCAAGACCAAGTATGGGGTGTTGCCAAACAGGAATACTAATTATTTCCTCGTCCACATTTATTACAAGCATGATTTGGGCTTTTCTTTTGCACTTCCTCTCCATTAAAAAGGCTTCCCTCCTATCAAACTTTGCCTCAGTGTCTCACTTATAATTTTATTGTTAATTCTGAGTTCTTACTAGTATATTATATGTGAAGATCAGAGCCAGTATTTGTGAATTGAACAACTTATTACAGGAAGAATATGCTATTATCTTTGCTGCATGTTTTCCTTTTATTAACTCTGTTAAGCTCCAATGGTTCTTGGAGCAAACCTTTAGATGAACTGAAATCTGCCAAGCCTCAATATCAACATGTCTTTAATGTTGCTTGGTATTTGTCTGTGTTTGTTTTTACTATCATTCATTTATTTCTTATACTTACTTCTTGGCACCCCAATTTGAAGCTAAAAGTTCCATTTTCTTTGCCTTCTGTATTGCTGCTTCGTGAATTGTCTGACCTGTATTATATTCAATGAGGGGACTGAACTTGAGTTTTTATTTGATTTTTCCATTAAGTTGATTGAATACTTAATTTCAGGTTGATCCTGTTGCAGCTGGTGTTCAATATGACAAGGAATTTATTGTATGCTCTCTTGATCTGCTTTCCGGACTGGTGGAGGGTCTTGGCAGTGGAATAGAGAGCTTGGTATTCCCCTGAAGCTCTATTTTTAAGAGAAGACAGAAAAGTTCCGTTGTCAAATCTTCATGTCTCTCCTTGAATTGATATTTTCTTGAAACCTTTTTCTTATTGCAAACATGTAATCATTGTCACTGCCACATGAATTCTTGTCATGAAATGTTGCATCTCTGATTTTTCATATGCTTCCTGGCATCTTAAAATCAGTATGAATTTAATCAAAAATAGGATTGCTTGGTTGCTTGAGGGTTGGAATAAACTATAAGTTTTATTCCGCAGGTCTCGCAATGTTCTTTGAGCGACCTACTTCTGCTTTGTTGTGTGGATGATGCTCCTGATATACGACAAAGTGCCTTTGCTTTACTTGGTGACCTTGCAAGAGTAAGTTGAACTCATACTGCCTCTACTCAAGGAATGTATTAACTGAGGCAGCCTCTAACATGATCTCAGTTTGTGAGCCTCGAGTCAGAAAGGGGCATGGTATTGATGGTATTCTAACTTGCTTTTGTAATCTTTCAGGTGTGCCCAGTTCATTTGCGCCCTCATTTGTCTGAGTTTCTTGAGGCTGCTGCCAAGCAGCTGGTATGTTGGTACCTAGTTTAACTTTTAGCTTGTAGAGTTGCATTTATTCAACCTTTTGGTGATTTATCACGCATGTTGTACAGGAAAGTTCTAAGGTAAAGGAAGCTGTTTCAGTAGCAAACAATGCATGCTGGGCTATTGGAGAATTAGCAGTTAAGGTATGTCAGTGCTAAATGTTGCATTCTGTTCATTAATTGTTTGACAACTGGAACTTGGCGCTGCTGGACTGTGGGTTCACATATTCCTCAAATTGTTTCATTTGTAATTGACCATACTGAAAAGATACTTGGGGTAGTTTCTTGATATATAGTATTAAAAATATGTCAATAACAGTCCATAGCTATATTTATTAGCCTCTTTGATAAAAACTCATTCATTCATGAATGTTATGTGTGATGGTTTTAAATGGAAGGAATTCCCTATAATCTTCTAATCTCCTGCTGTGCAGATAGAAAACAGAATATTGTCCAAATTTAAGACTTTGGATGTTCTTATTATCCAACCTCATTTGCTAGCTTTTAGGTTGTTGTTCATCGAAAGGTTCCGATGATGCATTTAGTTTAGCACGATTAATCTTTGGTGGCTAATGGGATATCAATGCGTGGTTATTGGTTTTAGCATGCAGGAAATGATTGTATAATTGAATGCTTTGTAGTGGTTTTTATTTCTTGTTACTGAAGTCTCAATAAAAATGCTACTGAAAAAACTAAATATTTTGTAGCACTATATGTTATATATATCTGACTATTAAAATTCCATACCTTGATTCCAGGTTCATCAAGAAATTTCTCCCATTGTTTTGACAGTTATATCATGTCTGGTCCCAGTTCTTCAGCATGCAGAGGTTACTTTTAGTATCACACACTTCAACCAATATTGCAATTATTACTCGTGTTTTATTGCTGATTATCTTGCTGTTTATTAGGGAATCAACAAGTCACTTCTAGAAAATAGTGCAATAACTCTGGGGAGGCTTGCATGGGTTTGTCCAAAGCTTGTATCACCGCATATGGAACATTTCATGCAATCTTGGTGCATGGCCTTGTCAATGTAAGATGCTGCTTTTTTATGCTTTTTTTCTTTGGTATTGTGACCATTTATTGCTTTTGCTTAATGATCTAGAAATATACTATTTCCCCCTTTTAACTTACGCTGTGATCATGTATGCCCTGTTTTGGCCTATGATACAAATGATTGGTCGATAAATCATAATCATTTTATAGAAATTTGTGACTCCATTATTCTTTCTTCATTACTTCCTGTTGGACTTGGTACATGTTTTGATTGCTTCATATGTTCTGGGGGCCAGAGCATCTGAAGTATTTTCAACCACCCTGGTTTTAAGTATTATGGTTTGTTCTCGATAATGGCCAATTTCAAATGAAGTAACAAGTGACTAAAGATGGAGAAGATAGGATTTGGTGGTCTACATAGCAGTTAAGTTGCATAAAATAATTGGCCTATTGGAATCAATGAAAATGTTGGAATTGTATTCGAATCTCCTGAAACTTGACATACAATAGAAGATGCAATGCTTTTAGAGTCTGAGTAGTTATTGAACTCAACATAAACAACATAAACAATTAACAATCAATCATCATAGTTCTTTTCTATTGGTGATTTAGAGCGGCAATAAGGGGAGGCACCCTCAATACTGGGTGCTAATAACATGCTGGAAAGACCAGTTGAGGCCAATCTGGAGGATTACGGGATCTCAGGCAGTTTTATCCAATAGTGCATCTACTCATTGAGCCTTTAGGTGCCTGGAGGAGGGGTGCTGCTAAGCAGTACTTTGGATTATCTCAGGGAAACTCAAACCCATGCCCTTGGGTGAGGGGCGAGTTCTTGTCTGAATCCTTTAACCATTTATGTCAATCCATATTGGCATCAATCATGTTAGTATTCATCAAGTCCTTGATTATTGATAATGATATAGGAAAATAACATGATATTTAGGGAATTTCAAACCAAAATATAATTTCATTTTTTAATAACAACCAAGAAACATGTTTGAATCAGTTGAACACAGGGGTACTTGGTCTAGTGGGGGAGTAGCTAGACTACAAAGTGGACGAGCTAAATTTGAATCCCACTTTGTTCAAAAAGACCCCTGGGAAGAGGCATCCTAGTTGCAAAGCTTCAATTTGGATTAGCCGATTAGTTGGTTTCTTGGATAGCTGGTAATATGGTCCAGAAAAAGCGTCAAACACCAAGGCCAAAGGGTTATAGAAAAAATGTTGAACCAGTCGAAGCATTAACACATTTGGTTTTTCTGCTTTTGCCTTTTTGTTGAATTTTTAAAATATCAGTTACCCTAACCACCCACTAAAAGCTGGTTTGTTTTAAAATATCAATAGAACTTCACTGTCCAAAATGAGCAATTGCTAGATGTCCTCTCCATCTTAAGTTGTGTTTGTTATTGATTTATCTTGAATTCTTTATGGCAGTATACGTGATGATATAGAGAAAGAGGATGCTTTTAGAGGGCTATGTGCTATGGTAAGCACCCATTTGCTTAGAGTTTGTAATATATGAACTGCTCATGTGATTGTAGCTGTCCATGTATTTTCAGGTTAGAGATAATCCTTCTGGAGGTTTAAGCTCGCTTGTTTATATGTGCAAGGCCATTGCAAGTTGGCACGTATGCATCCCATATCATTGTCATCTTAAAATTATGATGCTTAAAGGTTTTTGCAATAAAAAAATTGTTGATGTATGTCTGTAGGAAATAAGGAGTGAAGAATTACACAATGAAGTCTGCCAGGTCTTGCATGGATATAAACAGGTTCATGTTGCTTCTCTGCCAGTCACATCTGTCTAGCAATTATTAAACACGACTGAAGCAAAAGAACATGCATATAAATGAGTTTCTACTATCCATGTTAACGATCAATATCAATTCTCCTTGTTAATGCATTTGGATTAGTTGATAACTCCAGAATTTTTTAAGAAAATTTTGTTTGATTTTAACCCACAGTTTTGTCTTAATCTTTTCTGTTAATTTTGATCTAATGGTGGTGACTAGCTCATCTCTCATCTTTTCTCGCAATAAGCACTCCTTCGGCTAGATATGGAATCCATGTCTTGATTATATGAACTAACTGGTGAGGAATGTGATCTGTGGTAGATGCTGCGCAATGGAGCCTGGGACCAGTGTATGTCTGCTTTGGAGCCCCCGGTAAAAGACAAGCTTTCAAAATATCAAGTATAATGGTTATTTTCGAGATAACTTCATTACTTGGCGGTGAACACCAGTTTGCACTTTGTGAAGTTTCTACCTGCATGGGCCTTGTTAGTCGTTGTGCATTAACCGGCAATATTGGAGTGATGATTCATTTTAAGCAGAGGGTATATACTCTGTTCAAATTTTCAATTACAGGCATCAATACTTTATCCAATTCATTTGAACATGTTGATTAGAGGTTATCCAAAGCTTACAAGATCCCATTTCGTGCTTCCATGGAAAAAATTCTGTTGATGGACGAAACGTACCGTAATGTCCAGGGGGAAGTCTTTCAAACTGAGTGCTGTATCCATTGTCTTGTCCGTATGTTTAAAGGCTAAATTTTTTTTTTGAGCCTTGTGTTCATTACAATGTTTGATTAGTAATTTTAGTTGATAGGTCTTCAGCCTCGAGCGTCTACAGAAAATGATAGGTTTTGCGTCTTAAGTTATTCGATTTTGCTGAGATGAGCTGAGCTTGAGTTTTTGTAATGTCCTTCCTATTTTAATTTAATGTTATGTTCACATTGGTTGTAAGTTGTAACATAATTTCAAACGGTGATCTGGTACATATGCTGCCTTGAAAAGTGTGGCAGTTGGATTTTAATTTGAGGAACAATAAATAATCCAACACGTGTGACATGTTTATAGAACTACTTTACCTGACCAAAAGAAGAAAATAGGGAAAATTGATTATAGGGCCCAAGGAAGCAAAATAATTACAAAAAGGCCCAAGAAACATTCACATGGCCTTTTCTGACATTTTTTCAAAAAAAAAAGTGTACGGACATAGTTGTTAATTGTTACAGATGTAGTTGTTAATTGCTACAAATGTAGTTGTTAATTAGACTGATTTAGTTGTTAATGGGGACTGATATAGTTGTTAACCGCTACTGATGTAATTGCTAACGTTTTTTGAAAAAATGCCAGAAAAGGCCCTGGCATATGAATGTTTCTTGGGCCTTTTTTGTAATTATTTTGTTTCTTTGGGCCCTGTAATCAATTTTCCCAAGAAAATACCAGTTATTTGTGCAGTTTTCTTTTGTTGATATGTTCGGAGCCTCTATCATGCAAAATATCTTTTTAATTATAAAATGAATGCGTAGCCCCCATTCACCATTACAAATACGATCATACATTTTAATGAAAATTTCATTTAAATACTAAATAAAATTCCAAAATTCTCAAATGTCTATTAAAATTTGTAAATAATTTTAAGGTAATAGGGATTAGATTAAGAATTTCAAATGTTGGTTAATTTACTTGTTTGCCTTTAGTTTTTAAATAAATTAAAAAAAATGATCCTCACCACCACCGCCGGCTGTTTTTTTTTCTTGTTTTTGTGGGGTTGAATTTTTTTCTTTAAATTAAAAAAAAATTCCATGAATGTGTGAAAGGGTAGATTTCGAATCCACTTCACCTTCAAAAGAGTTAAGTGACCCATATATATTCATTGAAAATTATTGGTTATTGATGAATACGGATTTTGTTGCAAATTCTAGGGCTTATGATATATATATATATATAATTTTTAACATTATTTTCATCAAGAAACACTCTTTTAAATCCCATTACAAGTGTTATGAATATCATTGATGAATTTGTTGAACTCATTATTGAACTTGTTTTTTCCATTACAAATTTTGTTTATAGTGCTAAGATTTTATTCAATCTTGTGAATCTTATTGTGTGTGTGTGGGTTATAATATATAAATATAATATGGAAATATGTATAATGGGATTCATAGGAGTAAAGAAAATCTAAACACTTTGAATAAAATTTGTGATGAGAATAACAATTTCATTAATGAGATTTACAACTTTATTCATCAGGGTGAAAACATGTCAGTTTCATTGACATGTTTATAGTGTTCAGATTTGATTCAATCTTGTAAATCCCATTATATATATATATATATTATATATATATATATATAATGGGAATCACAAGTAAACAAAATCTGATCACTTTGAACAAAAATTGTAATGAAAATAATAAGTTTGGTAATGAGTTTACTAGTTCATTCATCAAGGTGAAAACATGTCATGGTTTCAACCTGATGAATGAACTAGTAAAACTCATTACTAAACTTGGAAATTCCATAAATAAACTTGTTATTCTCATTACAAGTTTTATTTAAAGTGTTCAGATTTTGTTCACTCTTGTTAATCCTATTTTATATATATATATATATATATATATATATATATGTATGTATGTATGTATGTATGTATGTATGTATATGTATGTGTTATAATATATGAATATAAAGATGTGTGTGTGTGTGGTGTGTGTAATGGGATTCATAAGAGTGAACAAAATCGGAACACTTTAAACAAAATTTGTAATGAGAATATCAAGTTCAGTAATAAGAATAACAAGTTCATCAATTATATTCACACATGCGCACGCGCGCATACACACATATATATCAAAGGAGTTAAGTGGTCCAGCGGCCTAGGGCCACTTCATCCTTTCGAGGGTGGGGCCCCACATACAACTTCATTGAATCTTTTTTTTTTTTAAAAAAAAAAGATTTAACCCCACAAAAAAAAACCACTCGCCAGATCTCAGGTTACTAGTGTTGCAAGCCATCTAGCTGTCGGATCTTCGGCGGCTAGTAGTGTTGGTCCTTCAGCGATGGTCATTTTTCTTTTTCTTTTTTAATTTATTTAAAAACTGAGGGTAAAAGGGTAAATTTACCAACATTTTAAAATCTCAATTTAATCTCTGTCACATTTAAGTCCTTTACAAATTTAAACAGACATTTGGAGGTTTTGGAATTTTATTTGATATTTAAATGAAATTTTCCCTACATTTTGCTTCTTCCACTTCTTAATACAAAATTTAGGTTGTTCTTTAGTTTCTTCATTAAAGTAGAATTTGTATTAAAGACTAGAGGAAGTAGTGTAATTAAAGAGAATAAAAAATAAAAAAGAAATGTGCAAAAAAATTTTGGAAAAATACCTTTAAAATCCTAAAGGACCAAGAAAATGTTCAAAAAGTCCTATAGAAAATTCCAATGTCAGAAAAAGTCCTAAAGAGTTGTTAAAACTTACCGATGAAATTGTTAATACTTCCTGATAGAATTGTTAATGAAACTTTTGTGATATCAGAATTTTCTATTAAATTTTTTTGACATTTTCTTTATTCTTTAGCACCTTAAAGAGATTTTCCCAAAAGTTTTCCTTTGGGGAAAAAAGAAGTGTTCGAGTATGCAGTGATCTTTAGATAGAAAAATCATGCGTTTGTAAGTGATATTTTTCCCTTCTCGTTCGCAGCATTTGGTAAGTAATCTGTTCGTTTGTTTTCTCTCAGAAAAATCTTACTAGTATTTGTTTAATCAGTTATATTCAGGGTTTAAGTTGTCATCTAAACCTTATATATTTTTGGCCTAGAAATAATGATGAGATTAATGGATCTGATAAAGGGCGGACTGGCCGGCTACAAGCATAAATTTTTTGACCCGTGGATATCCATCATTATTGTTCGATCAATACAACTCTGCAAATTTGGCATATTCACGTCACCCCATATGATCATATGTATATGATTACTATATTTTAAAATCAAAATGCGAAAAAGGGATTTGCCAACACAAATTTGCTTGCAGTGTGGATCAATGGGAGACACATAGAGAGTGTGGTGGGTTGAGGTTAAGGAACTGAGTCTTTGTTGCTGCCATTTCATCTATCATCTGCCATCTCTGCCTTCTCTTCAATTCTTCCTGATGTGCTGCTGATTCTCTGGCTTTCATGTCTTGGAGGCTCTTGGAATACAGAACAGGATCCATATCTTCAAGCATTAACTTGACACTCTCCGTTAGTTGCCTCACGCTCTTGCTCCAATGCCACCTTAGGTTCATCTCCATCCCTTGCACTATCACCGGAAATACTTCCACCATCGCCGTCGACGCCATCCTCACAAACTGCTCGTTGTTCCATACATACAGCGCTCGCTCTGCTACCTGCACCAAATTTTACGTTTCGTCTCATCCATGAAAATAACTAACTCTGTGACTGAGCTTAATTAATATCAATAGTAATAAGAGAAAGATGGCTGATTTACCAGGGAATTCCAACTGTTGATGCATTTGGTGATCTGGGTACATAGGGGCAAAGCCAACTTTCGATAGTGATCAGGGTCTAAATTCTCCACTAGATCTTCCAACTGCCCAATCAGCAAAATCTCTTTTTGACAGTTTGTGAGGGGCCAATATCTCAGAATCCCTCTCACAACAATCCCTCCCAGCATAGGCTCCTTCTGCACAAACTGTGACACACAGTAAGCCAATTGTCTATGGTACATTTGCAGCCCTTTGGTCTTGTGCAGAGGAATCAGCACTCTCATGAGGAACAACTTATGCTCTTCTTTAAGTGGCACCGTAAACCCATTTATTATAGTTCCCCATATCTCCAGCAACTCTGCTATCCCCGCTTGCTTCTCTGTCTCGAACACGTAGTTCAACAGCACGTCGTTCATGGATTTCCTCATAAAGGAACGCTCGTTGGTGAACTTGGAATATATCTTGTGGTACACATTTTTCAAGCTCTCCCGTTCCCTTGTATCTTCAGACTGGAATAAAGCCAAGAGCTTGAGAAGGAACGGATGATCTATATACTCCTTGAGCACATTTGGGTCTGTGGTCATAACAAGCCTGAGGAGAATTTCGTATACAATTTGGAGACGTGACCACGTGGGTGAAAATGTGCAGATGGGATCTTCGTCGTCGGGCCAGTCTGCGAGGGCGGAGGAATTGACCGGAGCAGGGAGTGGCCGGAACAGATTAAGAGATACCATTGAAGTTAGGGGCTCCAGAACTTCGTTTGAAAGCGGCTTCTTCGAAGACTTGATGATGGCGAGAAGCTTGCTGAGCTGGAGGCGCTTGAAGTCTTGCTGTGAGGGAGACTCTGGGGGGTCAACGGAGGTCAACACAGAGGAGCAGGATGAAATGACAGAGAGAATATCTTCGTTTCCTGATTTGGGAGAAGATACGTTGGCGTTGCCGCAGGGGAAGGTTGGTATGTCCTGCTCAAATAGGTTCTGAAGTGTGATTGAGTTCTTCTTGGGGCTAAATTTTGTGGGTGTTTGATTTCTGTGGGAGGCCATGATAGTGTCTTGTTGGTGTGGTTTGGCCGGACTTTTTGGTGGTGTCCTGTTTATATCTCTGACAAGAGCCAAGGACATAGAGAACCTGGGAATCTTCATTCAACTTCACTGCTAGCTAGCGTGGAGGGTGTGGACAAGAAGGCGATGATACAGAGGCTGTGTCTAAGCACAAGAAGCGTTCGCGAATCTTAAAAGCTAGCGTCTACAATGTATTGCATTGGGGAGAAGGGTAAGGGAGAAGAAGGTGCGGCATCTTCCTACGTTGTTTCTGAAACTTCCATTTGGGGGGTGTTAGCCACGTGGGTGTGCTATGTGTGAGTGAACCTTGTGGTTGCCATCAGCAGGTACAGGTTGTAAGGGACTGAATTCATAATCAGCGGAGATGGGGTGGGATTAAAGGGAAGCAACAAGACAAACACTGCTGATGGAGATGTTAATATGCAAGGCATGTGTGGGCATGAGCGGAGGTGGGGGCCACATACAATAACAAGGAAATTAAATCGTCGACTTGTCAGAGGCTAATGCGGTTTTTCCAATCATTAGTGATTGTTTGATTCTCCATGTGCCCTGTGGATGCATGGATCTGCCAACTCCAACTCACTTGCAATTTCTTCACTCAGAATGAGAATATCATATACCTCTGCGTACGTACCTCAACTAATCTGTAAAACTCGTGTACTGAATCGCCTGCTTTATCAGAAAGTAAAAATAAGATTATGGTTGGTATCAACAAGGTCAATACATGATGGAATTTAAATACAAGTAGAGAAATATGTCAAGGCATATACTATAGAAAAAGAGAAATATATATATCACTCCCGGCTCCTAAATATAAGACTTGTGCTCATTAGTCAAAACGTCATGAACTAGAATTGCAGGAATGGAAGCAGTGAATGACCAAAGAGAGGCAAAGCCAGATCATGGATCTCCAAAAATATCTGACAGTGGAGATGTCAAACATGTTTTCGTCAGTCGGGCCATTTGGAGTGAGCCAGAACAAATAGACAGGCCCCAAGAGTTTCAAATGCTAAATGATTGAGACGTAATAGAATCTTTCTATATTGTAATGCTACCTTTTTTTAAAAAAAAAAAAAAAAAAAGATTCTTGTTTTATATAAAATTTTAATGCTCTAGAAACAATTTTTTTTGTTACACTTATATAAAAAAGTGAGTGAATCTTACTATTATTTTTTTCTCTTCTTTTTGCTATAGAACCCATTCACTTTTATATGGGTGTAATAAAAAAATATAAATAGAAATAGAAACATTAAACTTTATATAAAATAAAGTAAAATGTAGAGGTTGCATTTAAGAAAAAAAGTTAATATCAAAGGGGTTTCGCTTACAATGTTTGAATTCTTGCTATAAAAAATATCTACATTTAGTGCTTGATAATATCATCAATAAACGAATAAAGAACACTTATTTATTTAAAAATAAAAAATTAACATCCATTCATGGTTAAGTGGGGGTCAAATCCAGTTATCTTCAATAAAAGTTAATACCAAAGAAACTTCACTTACAATGTTTGAATTCTCGCTATGAAAAATGTCTGCTTGATACATCTTCAATAAAAAACACATGTGCTTATTAAAAAACCCAGTAATTAGTAATTAATTGATGTAGCAAGTGGCTCGAAGATTATTAAAATATTTGGGGGCGCTTCGAACATAAACTCAGCTTGCAATTGCATGGCGTGTGGGTTGCATCCTGGTCTTGGCCTCACCCTCAAGTACTTTACACTCGCGACACTGCCCGTGCCTCTCTCCCTTGTGTACCAAACAATAATCAAACACCTAATTTAACACTCCTCCTCATCCACCTTTCCATTTTTCTCATCACTATTCTGTTCTATTTCAATCCAAACTCCAATTCCCCTTCTTTTCTTCTTCAATCTTAATCCTCCATGTTTCCAGCAGAGACATGATAGCTGGAGCGGCGGTGGAGTATACGAGTCTGAGGGATATAATACCGGAGCATCCAAGGCCGCCGCCGATCGTGCCTCCGTCCAACAGTCGCAGCTGGAATGAGATCCCCATCAAGAATCCGCTGGTGAAGCAGGCTGCTCTGGCTTATCTCCAGGCCACGCCCACCCCGACTGATATCACCCGTAAGGGCCTCTTTCACAAGTTGAAGGACTTGTTGTTTTGTCCGAGCAGAGGAGACTCTGCATGCTTTGACTTCCTCAACGGCGTCGTCTTCAAGGCGATCGCCCAATTTCTTGTTAGGTTTTGTGAAATGAGAGGAATGGATGATAGTGAAGACGAAGACGACGAGGGGGAGATCGTTGACTGAGAGATCGCAATTTACTTTCTCTGCAACATTTGGTTTGACCAGTAGATGCGATGTTCCGTTCACTGTAAATATTGAAATGATTTGTTCCCCTCTCCTGCTGCGACACGACAGTAAACACAATCACGCCTGCGCACTTGCGATGGCTTTTCAATACGTTTTTTTTTTTTTTGTAAATGAAATTTTGATTTTCATTAAATTGTGATTATTTATAAGGACTAATTAAAATATTATTTTAAAAAAATAGCACAATGGTATGTTTGAAATTTCAAGCACAATAAGGATATTGTCATGCTTAACCGGTGATCTAACTGGTCGGGTCCAGTAGGCTAGACTGGTTTGATCAGTTTAACCTTTTAAAATTTCAAAAGTAATTTAATTCATTTTGAAAAACAAAATTATTTAAAATTTCATATAAATAACCCGAAATCTTTATTTTCTCAGATGCCACGTGGTTAGCTTGGGCTTAGTGGCCCGATCTATATTTAATAACCTTACTTTTCTACAGTCAACTATGCTTAAATGCCAGCACTACTTGTAGTACAGTGGTATTGGGATTTATTTTCCCCTTAGATCCTAAGTTCGATCCCCCCTCCCCTCGCCTTGTATTAAAAAAAAAAACTATGCTTAAATCTTGGTATGCCTTTTTGTGGTAGTATTATCCTGCTTATGCTATTAATTATGAAGGAAAAAACAAGAGGGAGGTTATCGAAGTGGAGGTGGCTTTCCTTCTTTTCCCCTTCTTTACTTTCTTCTTTTCATCTTTATCATTGAATGAAAATTTCAATAGCCCAGATTTTACATCTTATAAAAATATTATTATAATTTTAGTTATAAATACATAAATAAATTTCAACAATTAAAACCTATTATGAACAGTTGTGAAAAAAACATAAATAAATTTATTCTATAATAATAATATATTTTTTCTGATTAAATTTTAACAATTTAAATTTATTTATGTATTTTTTAAGTAACACTAATAATAATTTTTTAAAATGTAAAATCTGAACTATTGAAATTTTCTTTTAATGGTGGAGATGTGAAAAGAAGAGTATTCTTTTATATATATATATATATATATATATATATATATATATATATATATATATAAATTTTAGGAAAGCGGTCAGACTCACCCACAGTCCAAGGGTAAGGTGTTTGGAGCCCAGTCCACAGGAGATACTGGCAAGAGAGTACACATGTCTCCACCTTTATCAGCGTTACCACTGCTTCTTAGACCTCTAAGATGCCTCTCCCAACATCTTAACTAAGGCAGGGATCGAGCCCTCTCCCTAAAGATGAGGAAAACCGACCCTCACGCCAGTTGAACCCAAGGACGAGAGGTATGTGAAAAAGGGAGTAAAGGATGAGAAAAAAAAGAGAAAAGGAGAATAAGAAAAAAAAGGAGAGAAGCCAAGTCTTATGGAAGTGGGCTCTCATTGACGATGTCCATCAACAATTGTTGTAAGACAAAACATTAAAGATCGAGTCCAAATTAAAGCTGCATGATGTCGGTGGATTGGTGGCCCATATTATACAAAATGACATCCGAGTCTGTGCATGAATGTTATTTTTAAGGTTTGATTTGTATAGTCTCAAATGAAAAATAATGCATTAATGGAAAGCAACGCTTCCTTGACACATAGTGTTATAGTGTCCAGAGAAATAAATTATCAAGAGCCACTTTCTCACTGGTCATTGGATAATGGAGGATAGTAATTAATATGTACCAAAAATAATAAGTGGCACACTTCCCCCATTCAAACTGCTTTAACTTTTACTTCCGATTTATGTTCTTTTTTTTTTTTTTTGTCAAAACTTCCTATCCATGTTCAACTTGTGGTAAAGCGCACCTTTTTTCACTCTTATCTGTTCAAGCATGAATCTCAAAAACAAATACAGTGAAAAAAGAGACTGAAAACAGGACAAGAAGAGAAGTACTGAAGGATACTGAGGAACCAAATTCTGAGAGAATCTGGTTTTTTTAATACTGAATGAACCCAAGTTTACCTTTTTCATCATTTTAATTACCACCTCTTGACTTTGATATCTCACAATTTGTGTAAATAAGGGATGTTAGAGGCTTTATGATCTCAACAAACACAGGCTGGCTCCTATTAATCAATACTTGCTCTTTAAGTCCCTTACGGCCTTACCACTTTTTCCTTCAAATTAAAAAATGCCATGTTGGTCTTACTGAGAGAGGAAACAACGTGAGCAGATAGAATAACAAATAAATAATCAATGTGTTAAGTTAACATGCAACCGCTTAAAGTGCTTTTCTTTTACACTAGAACTCTTTATTTTAAACTCCTTTTTGGGGTATTCAACATCTACCATATTATTTTAGTAATCCTCAAAACTGTACCGTTTTGATGCAAAACAATAGTGGCAGTTGATTTTTTTTTTTCTTTTTTCTTTTAACATTTTATAGTTCTGACAAATATAAAAAGATACTTCAGAATAATGTTCGATATTGAAAAAATACTTCACGATCATCAAAAATCATTTTAGGATTTTGAAAAAAAAAATTAAGGTACTGATTGATATTGAAAAATAAAATCTTAAAGTATATTTTAGTAATAGTTAGTGCCGTGAAATATTTTTTCAAAATCGTAATATAATTTTTTAGAATCATGAAATATTTTTTCAGTTTTGGTATTTTAAAGTATCTTTTAGTATCAATGAGAATAAAATTTTTTAGAATCATGAAACATTTTTTCAGTTTCGGTATTTTAAAATATCTTTTAGTATCAATGAGTATCTTGAAATATTTTTTTTAAAATCTTAAAATAATTTTCAAGGCCATGAAGTATTTTTGTAGTACTAGTCAATATCCTAAAGTATTCTTTTAGTACTAGTGAATACCTTAAAATAATTTTTTAAGATGATAAAATATTTTTTCAGTACCAGTTAATATCTTTAAATATCTTTTAAGTGCCCGTTAGTATCTTGAAAATCATGAAGTATTTTTTCAGTTCGTTTAGTATCGTTATGTATCTTTTTAATACTATAGTTATGTATCTTTTTAATACTGGCCATAACCATAAAATATTAAAAAAAAAAAATCAGTTGCCACTGTTTTGCACCAACCGGTGCAGTTTTGAGGAGAGTACCGCAATGGATAATAAGGAGAAGAGGACGCTAGCCGGGTCCGTCTGTGATAGCTAGAATTAATTATTTTATGCTCTTCAAGGTGAACCCAGCCTTTTGCAGTATAAGCGTAACACTAGCTGACCTTTATAATACATCATAATTGAGACTTCTGAAAAATGCTATAATTCGTAATTGAACTTAAGGTAAAGATTCTCATCTCTAAGAATTAAGATTGACAGACAGCTATATATGGCTTTAAACATGGTTGAGCTAGATTTTGACATTCTTCATTAACAACCATTTGAAAGGGAGCTAAGTTGAGCGGGCACCAGAAAAAAGTTTAAGTGCTATCCTTTCATTCATCGCATTCCAGTTTACAGATAACAAGGTAATTTTTGTATCAATAAAAAAAAAAACAGATAACTATGACAGTTAAATGGAGCGAGCATTTATCTGAAAACTAAATACATGCTCCAACCCTCACTCCACTTAAAAATAATAAAACCAAAGACTGATATCGGTTGGCGCCGTTAATTAGTAATTTTGTTAATTTCGATGGACGGATGAATAAACAAATGATTTAAATGATATAATGCGCAACCTCCATGGCTGTTGAGGTCAAACAGCTACTACAGCATATGTAATTAACAATCACCAGTAATCACCACAAGAGCAGTGTCCGTCTTTGAAGTGATGGAAGACTTTAGAATCCCCTACTATAATTTCTCTTCTGGCATTCTTTGAGATCTTCTTTACAAATATATGGCAATCTTCACATATTCTTATGTTTTTCCTCGCCAGAATAGGATTTTCAATTGTTGAAGATATCAATCCATAACATATTGCCAATCTTACACTGTGGTTCTTCGGTAAATTTGCTCCTTTTCTAGCCACATCTGTTGGCTTGAACTTGGTGAGACTAGAGATGCAATTTCCATCACCAGTGGTCCTTAATAAAATATCTCGAACATTATGGATCATGTCAGACTCAATCTGAGATCTGTCGCCATTTGTAAACCTGTGCAGAGAATGATTGGTTTCTATTAAGCTGCAAGCCACAGTTCTGTCTGATCCTTCTTCCTTCATAATAGACCTTATGCGCTCCACATTCTCCCACCTCCCAGCCCCAGCATACATATTTGAAAGTAAGATGTGACACCCAGTGTTATCTTGCTCTATCCTAAGGATGCGCTCAGCAGCAAGTTCAGCTAATTCTATGTTTCCTCTGTTTCTACTAGCATTCAATAAAGATCCCCATATGCGGGCTGTAGGCAATACTGGCATTGCCTCTATAAAACTCACAGCTTGATCCAGATCACCAGTTCTACCAATAAGATCGAGCACGCATCCATAGTGCTCTATCTTAGGCTCTATTCCATAATCAAGTTTCATTGAATTATAGTACACCCACCCATCATCAACCATGCCAGAATTGCTACAAGATGATAGCAGTGAAACAAAAGTGCTATCGTTAGGCTGGATGCCATGTTTTTTCATTTCTGAGAAAAGTTCAATGGACAATTTCCCCATACCATGAATGGCATAAGCCATCATCATAGTATTCCATGATATGATATCCCTACATGACATTTGATCAAAAATTCTCCGTGCTGTCCTTATATCTCCAACACCTGCGTACATATAAATAATCGAATTCAAAACAAATGAATTTGATTGGTACTGTAATTTCATGATATAACCATGAATTTGCTTGCCCTCCCTTAATGATGCCAATTCAGCATAGGCAGGAAGGATGCTTGCAATAGTAAACGCATCTGGTCTGAGATTTTTCCTCATCAGTTCTTCAAATAGTTTCAAGGCCTTCTCGTACCACTTATTTTTTACATACACGGCAATCATGGCATTCAATGTTATCAAGTTCTTGTCTTCCATCTGATTAAAAATCAGCTCTGCCAGTTTCAGAACACCGAATTCTCCGTACATGTCAAGCAAAGCAGTTTCTAAAACTGGATGAGGAAGAAAACCTTTCCTGATAGCAAGTCCATGGATAGACTTACCCACCAAAACAGCTCCCAATTGCTCACAACAAGGAAGCAAATTTATTAGTGTGATATTATCAACTGACAAGTTATCAGCCTCGAGCATCTTTCTCATGGAACCCAAAGCCTGAAGTGGTTGACCATTCAGTGCATATCCACCAATCATTGCATTCCAAGACACAACACTTCTCAGAGATATTCTGTCAAAAACTCTCTCGGCATAATCTACCCTTCCACACTTGCTGTACATGTCAATAAGGGATGTCTGAACCATAACGTCGGATTTAAACCCCAATTTGAGCGCGATACAATGTGTTTTCTTCCCCAGTGACAGAGAAACACCCAGAGAGCATGCATCAAGCGCATTTATTATAGAGAACTTATCCGGTCGAATCTCTAGTCCCAGCATTTCTCGAAAGCATCTCAACGAGTTCAAATGGTCCTTGACCAAAGAATATGCGCCAATCATAGAATTCCACGAAACCAAATCTCTCACAGGCATTTCTTCGAAAACCCTTAACGCCAAATCAACGAGTCCAAGCTTCCCATACATAGCAATAAGAGCATTGCAAATATAAACATCCATGTCTAATCCCACCTTAAATAACTTGCCGTGAATCTTCTCTCCCAACGTCAATGCCAACAAACAACCACAAGCTTTGATTGCAAACGGGTAAGTGAGATTATCCGCAGGAACCCCTTCAAGTTCCATTCTATGATACAAATTAAGTGCCTCTAGAAACAACCCTTTATCTGTGTAGCCTCTGATCATGGCATTCCAAATAAATGTGTCGAAGTGGTTCATTTTCTCGAACAGGGTGAGTGCGTCTTCCATAGACCCGGAAACAACTGTCTCAACCAGAGACCTTGTGAGTAAGGAATTGGGTGGTCCCCTAGAAGATTTAAACTTCTTGGATCGAGCGTGGCGGAGTTTTCGGTCAGAGCATCCTGGCTCATTTTCGAGATCAAACTTCTGGTGGGGTTTTTGCTCGGTGACTTGTTTCCGCGAGTACTTTTCCGGTTTGATGGAGTTCAGGAAGAAGTTATGGTAGCAGGCAAGCTTTGCAGCCATGTCTGAACGGCCGCGGAAATGAGCCGCACCTACCGTCGCGTCACTTGTTCCCGGCGAGATAAGATGACCGTTAAGGCCTGCGGGGTGAACTATTAACTAAACTACCTGAAATCCATTAATTAATGACAGATTTTTCTTTTTGTAGGTGGTCTTTGACTCTCGGTCAAGATATTTCTACACGATTTGGGTCTGGCCCATAACATCTCTTTTGTGTTTTTCGAGCCCTGTTGAATCTATAACGTTTTTAACTCCAAAAGAAGAAATATTTTGTCCCTTCCAATTTTCTAACCATAGAATTGTAGAAATCACCAATAACAATGGTATAAATTGAGTGGTCATGGTCTTGTAACAATTGGATTTCCAATTACACCAAGTTTCTCTTTGAAGTCTTTTATTTTTAAGTGAGGTTGTGAGTTGAAAACCTCTGTATTATGATTTAAAAAAAAAGTTTTAATTGAATGTTGGCTATATATAAACACACAGACACGCACTAGGGGGGGGGGGGGGGGGGGGGAAGACACATGTAAGTCTTCAAACAAATTGCTCCATTCATACTTTTCTTATTCGAGGTGGAGAAACATTTGGTTTTGCGAAAAAAAAAAAAAAATCCACAATCACCACAAGAAATGGACCATGTTAGTTTGCACAAGCACACATTTTGAGTAATTAGATGTGTGATTATGCGGATAACAAAAAAAATGCAGGGAAAAAGTAAAATAAAATACATGGAATGCATAGAGGAGTAGCCTGTTAGAATCAATCCAAGCTCATCTGAGCTTTGTAATGACGAAAAAAAACAGACCAAACGCCAGTAGTGTTGATCGAATAGATAGAATGAGAAGGAAATGAATGAATGGAGGAAAGAGAGGAAGCTGAAAGCTATTCATTCGGGGATGCTTTGAAGAGCAGGAGTCCAGCAGTTGTGATGTTTGGCCTTCATGGCATTGGTTTTTGATATATGCTTTCTCCTCAAGGCGTTCAATCGTTGCTCCGCCGTCAAGGACGGCACAGATGACGGGTAACTGGCGGCGGCGGCGCCACCCATGGCTTGTATAAAATTCTTTAGATCGCTCTTCTTCACCACAATCTTCATCGTCACCACCCCATTTTCTTCACTGCACGTAACTACTCCTCCGTTTGCCTTGGCCACGCCTTCCAACGCTCTGTTCCTTCTGTTCCTTTGATTCCCGCCGCCTCTCAGAAAGCCAAGCCCTCTCTTCAACGATGCCTTCCCTGCAACCTTCATGAGTTCCATCTCCAGCTTTACTCTACCTTTGATTATAACGGCTATGTATGTGCAGTACGTATGTCTGTCTATTAATGAAACTTCAAGTTGGCTTCACCTCTGTATATATATACAGAGTGATTCCATAATGCCTACTTATGAATTAATAATAATAATAAAATAATTGTAGGAATTAATTAATTAATAACAAGCAGCTCTCGACTTGATTGGAATATATATAACAATGGCCATTCTAAAAAATTAATTAATGCGTATGTAGCTCTCCTCACTTTGGTGCTGCCATATATATATAGACACAAATAATTATCAAGATGAGGGTCAATGGCTACGTAAATGTGAACCTAAGCAATCATAAGTTTGAGTAGCTTATTAGTGTGTTGGGGGAGAAATACACGCCAACACAGCTCAGCCAGCACATGACAAAGAAGAAAAAGATGGGTCGGAGGAATTTTGTGACAAGGACGCGTTTGCATGAATGGGCCCCGCGCATATCAGGTTCCTCTATTTATATATGCATCTGCATATATAACAAGTTGAATTCTCAGGTAGCTAGGCACAAAATTAAAATTCTTCAAACCTTATCATCAATAGTATTATTATAGCGAATTACAGTTGGCATTTCAGGGAATATAGTGGTTACCACCTAAAACCTGTATACCCATTTTTTCATTCATTAGTTATAACTTATAATCTGGCAAAGTTTTTCAAATTATTGAGCTGTATTGGGAAATGGGAATGTACACCTCTATTTTCTTAATGAATTCTCCCTTGAAATTCTTTTTCAACCGCTCCTAACCACTCCTAACTCGTTAACTGCCTGTCTAAAGGGTTTAAATATATTGGAGAGGAAATTATTAGTACTGCATGCATGTCAACATCAGATATTAAATAAATCCATGGCGGTTTTCATTTCCGCATGAATCAGATTCAGAGATTATATGTTACGCCAATAATGAATTATGTACAAGGCCTAATCGATCTGATGATTGAAGAGCGCGCAACTACTGCCAGAAAGTTAAGTCTAAGTTGTTGATGAGCTCAAGCATAAACAAGCGAGCATGGGTTGATAAATACACTGTCTCAACACCGCGAGTGATTAGCTACATACAATATCGTAATCAGCTCGTCCTTAATTGGCTGTTATATTTTGTTTGAATAAAACACTACTCATTCGATCAACAAGGATTTACACACATGTCCTCTACAAAACACAAGCTTCATTCTTTAGCTGTTCATTTTCATTCTGCTACTTCCTTTTGAGATAAATAATCAGGAAAATCAATATCCTCATTCATATTTATGATTTATGTAGGAGGAATCATATTGCTTTAAATTCACATTATATATAAATGATACGTAAGTGATCAGCCTTAATAACTTCCGGACAGTGACCCCAGCGCAAACAACATATCAAACTTATCCTCTATTAAGCTACAAAATAACATTAAAAAACATTTAGGTCATGTACAGTTTTATATTTAGCTTATCACTTATGTATCATTTATATATAGTATAGTGGCGTGGAAGTTTCTCTTAGAGGGTCATACGTTTGATCATTAATTATGTCAAAGTGCTAGCTTGTCCTAGTAATGAGAAGAATGAAAGAAAAGTTGAACAAGCAAGATATATATATAATAGTGTGTGTAGAGGAAGGACGAAGGAACGTAACAAGACATGAATGAGTAGCAAAGATGGCGCTAAGGGATGACATATATATCTATAGATAGATGGCGGTGGGCAAGCACTAATTGGCTTAGTTAAAATTGGAGTGAAACACGGCTCCTCCCAACTAAAACCATTTTGGCGTATACTCTCTATTATTGGAAGCTTTGTTTAAGAGCCAACACATGTCAAAGGCTTTTGTATTCCGTGTAGGGCCTTCTTCATTATATGCTAGTACTAGCCAAGTCCTTTGTCCCTATTCCCTCATCAATAATACAGGTGTTGTTTGTATTATACTGACGTTAGCGTAACTGATTCTCAGCAAGATTTATTGATCTATTTATTTGGGGGTAAATAAAATCAATAAATCACAGAGCTAGCTGTATGTATAATAGATGCAGAGGAGGATCTGAGCTGAAGAACATATACGCGGTGTTGAATGGGCGATAAATTGGATGATATACAATCACTCTTAAAATTAAACCTGGTAATAAGTTGGCTTTTACGAGTCAATAACTAATATATATTAAGAGTATATTGTGTGTACGGTGAAAATATGATGGGCTTTGACTAAATAGCTTGACATGACTTCCAATAGAGATTTGAAGCCTAAGTCAAAAACTGAGCCGGTATGTTTGCTTCATTTTAGGCTTGAGTTTAGCCCTTCAAAAGACTTGTTAAAACCTAAAGTCTATTTAAATGTTTATTTAAAATTTAAGCCATTAAATAGTTTTTAAAATCTATGACTCAAAATTCATACATAACTCTTCATGTTTATTTACAATCATTAAATCATACATTATATTTTAAAAGCATAATATTCATTCTCATCGTAATATTAGGATTTAATAGGGAAAAGAAAAAAATGTCTAGTAACAATTGTTCAAGAAAATTAGAATAAAAAAAAGTAATCATGTGTTGATTAATGAGATATATTTTTTTAAAAATCAACCAATTATAACAAAAAACATATAAAACTAGATTTTATATCTTTTACACTTTCCACATAAATTGGGACAAACTCCAACTAATTAAGATTATAATATTTCATTTGGCATTAAAATAAATTCATAACAAATATTATGTTTTAGTGGCTGACGCAAATTAGGGGAGAGAGAGTGACTGTTAGTGTCGCCATCTCAAGTGATCAAAGAGAAGAGAGGTAAAGTGAATGATTGATGCAAAAACAATTGATTGTAATAACAATGAGATGTAAAACTTAGAATTAAAATTAAGTTAATAAATTTATAAATAAAATTATTTAGATGATATTTTATATATTTATATAATAATATAAATTAAAAAAATTAAATAGATCAAGTCTATAAACTAGCCCTTATTTAAATAAACCTGAGCCTAAATTAAGACCTTTTTACTAATAAATTAGGTTTTATATGAATTAGACCATAAGTCCTTATTATGGACTTAACTTACTTCCATCCCTAATTACATGGAAGCATTGAAGAGGGCCAAGTGGCATGCCCCCAGGCCCAATCCCAAATTATACTACTCTTCTTTTGATTTTAAATGTCACTCTGGTCCTATTTATAAGTCTCTTTTAATTAAATCACACATACTAAGGAAAGATAATTAGCTCAATGATTATGAGGTAAATTTTCAATTTTACCCTTATTTATGAATGAGTATCTTTCAACTTTTTCTTCTCTCTCTATTTTCATTGATACAATTAATGTAGGTAAAATTGCTACAATCTCATTTATTACTTGAAAGAGAACTTATAAATAGGACCAATTTTTTTAATCAAAAGGGATTTATAAATAAGATCAGAGTGGTAGTTTAGAATTTAAATTCCTTTAGAAATCCACATGGGCATGAATAACGGGAAATTCGCCATATTAATATTAAAAAAAATTTGTCAATTTAGGGTACTGTAGGAACATATTTTCAAACTAGGGCACTTTGTGGCGCCACGTCAAATGGCGCCACTGCCCTAGTGGAGCTGCCACGTGGCACGCCACATGTGACGTGCCAACGTGGCACGCCACATAAGTGGCGCCAGCACTTAAAAACTTTTTTTTAATTTTTAATTATTATAATTATATATTATTATATTTAATATATATTAAATACAATATATATATATTACATTTTAAAATGATGTGATATATATCACATTCTAAGCCAGGTCAGCCAAGTGTTCATGATTTCGAAAATTTTATGAAATATTCCTTTTAAAGTGAACCCTATGGCGGTCCCGCTACATCATTTTAAAAGAAATATTTCATAAAATTTTTGAAATCGTGAACACTTGGTTGACCTGACCTGAAATGTGATATATATCACATCATTTTAAAATGTGATATATATATTATATATAATATAATATATATTATATTTAATATAATAATAATAATTAAAAATTAAAAAAATGTGTTAAAGTGGTGTCAGCAATGCTGACGCCACTTATGTAGCGTGCCACGTGGCAGCGCCACTAGGGCAGTAGCGTCACTTGTGGCTTCATTTGTCGTGACGCCACAAATTGCTCTAGTTTAAAAATATGTTTTTACAGTACCCAGACTGACAATTTTTTTTTTTAATATTAATATGGCGAATTTCCCCATGAATAACATACTCCAACGGATAGGAAGCACTGCTTTAGGAGAGCCCGCCACGTGGACTCAACACGTGATTATTCCAGCAAGCCTCCTTTTCATTTCGTAAACACATAGGTACGCATGCCTTTGAACTGTCTTTTCACCTCCATGTGAAATCACGTACGACCCACGTCATAGACGTTGTCTGGAGAGCAACCATATTCTTGAATGAGAGCTCTCTCTCAGTTTGCACGTTTACCAGAACATGCAACTTAAATTCAATCCCAGAATCTAATTTTCATCCATATATATATATATATATATATGCAGCACAATTTGCCTTGAACTATACTAATATACCTTATTCAACTCGATCACATTCTAAATTCATAACAGACGCCATTGGAGGTTTCCACTCCTTAATCCTTATCTCATTGAATTTCAATCCTGGGTTCTGATTTGTTGTGGATTAACCTGTAAGTAATTCTCTTTTATTATACCAGCGAGCTTGGGTTAAATAAGATTACTTCCAATATGAGAATACCTCTCCTCGGGGAAAAGATCACTCTTCCTTTTTTGCCACCAAGCTGGTAATTATGTTCTAGTGTTCTAAAATTGCAATTTCTTCAATCAAAATCTAAATGACCCACTACTAGTAGTAATATCAGCTTTATCTCCAACCACACTGCACTCAATCTCAATATAGACTTTGTTCTCCCATATATAAAGACACTAATTCCCATCTCCAATTTAATTATATTGTCCGCTATAATTAGTTGACTTGTTGCATTTATTTATCACCCAATTAATAAAAATCAGATATATATAACGATCAACTGAAAGGAAAAATGTATTTGTCAATATATAGCTAGTCCCCCCCCCCAAAAAAAAAAACCGCATTTAATTAAACTGTCTTTTCACCTCCATGTGAAATCACGTACGACCCACGTCATAGACGTTGTCTGGAGAGCAACCATATTCTTGAATGAGAGCTCTCTCTCAGTTTGCACGTTTACCAGAACATGCAACTTAAATTCAATCCCAGAATCTAATTTTCATCCATATATATATATATATATATATGCAGCACAATTTGCCTTGAACTATACTAATATACCTTATTCAACTCGATCACATTCTAAATTCATAACAGACGCCATTGGAGGTTTCCACTCCTTAATCCTTATCTCATTGAATTTCAATCCTGGGTTCTGATTTGTTGTGGATTAACCTGTAAGTAATTCTCTTTTATTATACCAGCGAGCTTGGGTTAAATAAGATTACTTCCAATATGAGAATACCTCTCCTCGGGGAAAAGATCACTCTTCCTTTTTTGCCACCAAGCTGGTAATTATGTTCTAGTGTTCTAAAATTGCAATTTCTTCAATCAAAATCTAAATGACCCACTACTAGTAGTAATATCAGCTTTATCTCCAACCACACTGCACTCAATCTCAATATAGACTTTGTTCTCCCATATATAAAGACACTAATTCCCATCTCCAATTTAATTATATTGTCCGCTATAATTAGTTGACTTGTTGCATTTATTTATCACCCAATTAATAAAAATCAGATATATATAACGATCAACTGAAAGGAAAAATGTATTTGTCAATATATAGCTAGTCCCCCCCCCCCCAAAAAAAAAACCGCATTTAATTAAATTTTTAGATCTTTCTAAAATAAAATATTTATTGAGAAAATTAGTAATCCATAAGCAAATTCATCATTTGTTACTTCAAAATTAATTTTTTACCAATAACATATTATTTTAGGAGGACTATACTCTCAGCCTCAACATTGCCACAACACTCGAATATTGATTTAATGTTTACTATAGTGATGATGAGCACTATAGTAATCACAATTGCGACGACATTACCCCAAATACAGTTTATATTGTTTCTGCACTATAGGCATAAGTTGGTTAACTAACCGTTTTTAAATAAAAAAATCATTTTTTATAAAGAGATCAGAGAATAATCTTTATTTTAGATTTTATGCATATTAAATTAACTTTTTAAGAAATAAAAAAGGTTTAAAATTAATATGGACTGTTGAGAGTTGAGTTTACAGTTCGACAGCCCAGAATTTGATCTCTTCACCCATGATCAGCGTTGAAATCTAGAGGTGAGCTTCAACGGTTTTGCCTTTTAGTTTTTAGTTTTTTAGTTTTAGTATTTATTTTTTTTTTTTGGTCGAAACTTTTTTAGTTTTTTGGATAGTAGCTTTTTTTTTTGATACATTTTTTGGATAGTAGCTAGCCTTTTGGTATATTATGGAAGTCACTTTCCGTTTGATTAAAAAAAAAAAAAAAAGAAGAAGAAGAAGTCACTCTCCCTTGTTTCTTGAAAAGTGGTAGGAGGTAAAGAAGACCAAACTTATGGCCAAGAAGAAAAAGTAAAAGGCAAAAGAAAAAAGAAACCGAAGGATATGGGAAGTGAGAGCATAAATTACTGGAGTACAAAAGCATGTCTCTATTAACTCGGCGTCGTTACTCGTTACAGTTTTGCGGGGAGAGAGAAAATGGAGAAGGAGTTGAGGCAGCTTTTGGTGACGGTGTTTCTGTGGGGAACAGCAGCTTTTATGGTAGTTCCGGCTATAACGGACGTGACGGTGTCGGCACTTTGCCCCGCCAAATATCAGTGCCCTCTCGCTATTTATCTCACCGGATTCCAGCAGGCCGTTAAGTATTTATATTCTTCAATATTAATTCTGCTTTAATTCCATCTCCGCTTCTTCTTCTCAATTTGACAAGATTCACTTGTACGTACCTTTAGTTTCCTAAGTTATTTCGTTTTCATGTTCGTGTGTGTGTGTGTGTGTGTGTATAATGCATGAAGCGGTTTTGACTAGTGCCGGCCAAATAAAAAAGTGGTTTCGACCGGTGACGCCCTCAGTAGTAGTTAAATTAAATAATTTCAGGTTTATTTTGATATTACAAATTAGATTCTTATAGTTCCAAATCTCCAAGTATATTCGAATCCCCAGCCTACGTCTGCGGTGAAATTAATTTTCTTGAATCGGCAACGGCCAAAGATCGTGGCTTTGCGCTGCCATCTGCTGGAGAATGGAAATATAATTAAACCCCATAAATATGTGAATATTTAATCCAATTATGATTTAGAATAAAGTCCAATCTAAGCTGGCGGATTTCATTTTGTTATGGAATATGGAGCGAGACTGAGCAGAACTGTGCATTAATTGAAAAAGCTGTTTTTAAAAGGTTACCATGAGTAGTGTTATGCTGGAATATAATTTAAATAATGAATGTGGGCAGATGACGGGGATGGGTGCGGTGGTGACGACGCCGTTGGTGGGGAACTTGTCAGACAAGTACGGCAGAAAAGCTCTGCTCACGCTTCCACTTACCCTCTCCATCTTCCCCTTTGGTTCGTATGGCTTCTTTGTCGTTCATTTCTGCTTTCTATTTCCTTATCGTTTTGTTTATTAGTCCATTGTGGGCGGTGGTCGTACGTAAACTACAAAACTTAAACTTAGAATATCTTTGTTGGGATCGGAATTGTACCACACCTGCTCCCACGATCTCGCCACGTCCTTCTCCAATGTTGGTGGGCTCCACCATTTTCAGCCCTCGTATCATACAGTATTACACACTGGGACCCACACACACCTTCTCTCTCCTCCGGTATCCCTTGATTTTTTTCCCATTCCCTTTTTAATGGATGTTTCCAGTTTCCACCGTTGATAAGTTTCAATGATTACGATTTAATGTTATATAAAAATAATATTAAATATTTTAGTATTAAATCCTTACCATTCAAATTTGATCCAACGGTGGTGAAGACATGTCAATGATGAGAAAACAAAGAGAGCAATCGTTGGAGACTCCGATTTCCCGCTTGCCCCCTACAATTTTCTTTAGGTAGAAAAAGCCTGCTGAATTTCTTGAGCTCCCAATATTTCAGAAATGACTCACTTCCAATTACTGAACTAGATGTTCATGAATGATGCGCCAAAGCAACGCAAATCTTTCCCCTGCGTGTGTGTCTATATATATCACCCTCTCGCAGCCCACCAAATATAGGCTGACACAGTTCTGAACGTACGTCTTTCACTTGATAATGTGTAACTAAACTAACAGAGCTTGTCCTGAGACTTTCGTGTGTGTTGTGAACAATATATATATAACACATTTTGAGCTTCATGATTGCAGCGATCTTGGGATATAGCAGGGATACAAACTTCTTCTACGTGTACTATGTGGTCAAGACTCTTACTTCCATTGTGGGCGATGCCTCTGTCAACTGCCTCGCTCTTGCTTACGTGGTATATATCAATTTAATGCCTTTCCCTAAGTGATTTATTCCCATGGTGGCCGGGTTTCATTTCAACTTTCTACGTACTGAATTGGATATATATTTTGATACGATGATTAGGCTGACAGGGTTGGAGAGATTAAACGAGCATCTGCCTTCGGAATTCTCGGAGGCGTCACCTCCGCTTCATTCGTCTTCGGAACCTTGGCTTCTCGATTCCTTTCCACTGCTCTCACATTTCAGGTTTTCCATTTTCTTCTTAATTCTCTCTCTCTCACCCCATCTTGGATTACTCGCGCCTGCTAATAATAAATGAATGATGGGCTTTAATTTCTTCACCAGGTTGCTGCATTATTTTCCATGAGTTCAGCGGTGTACATGAGAATATTTCTGGAGGAAAGCTTAGTTGTTGGTGGTGATGTGAGGCGGCCCATGTTGAAAGACAGTGGCACGCAATTACGTGATGATGATGATGAAGGCATCAGTCACAACTTGGACTCATCACCACCAATATTCAAGACCCTGCCCTCGCTCAGGGATCTCATTGCCTTGCTCAACTCCAGGTACGTACGTAATAAACCAGACTTCCATTTATAATCCACCTTACATTAATATATCTAGTGTTTTATAAAAAATGACGACAGAAGCTTCACTTGTAATTTGCAGCCCTACGTTCTCGAAAGCAGCGATTGCTTACTTCTTTAACAGTCTTGCAGAAGGCGGTTTGCAGGTTTCAGTGCTGGTAATTTATAATAATCACATCACTAGCTATATATAACATGCACACACACACACACGACTTCAACATTAAACCAGAAATAGTTTATAAAGTTTTTTCAGACAGTTACTTGTAAGTTTGAGATTTTTCATAACGCATGCAGTACTACTTGAAGTATCGGTTTCAATTCACCAAGAACCAGTTTGCTGATCTGATGCTAATTAATGGGGTTGGAGCAACTCTAGTGCAGGTATGCTTTCATATGATCGATCGATCTGTTCCCCAATTTTGGTTTCTCGATCCAATTTTTCAATATATGTTGCAACGGCTCAAATTTATTTGGTTCGTTTGACATGTACAACTCTGCAGCTTCTATTAATGCCCATATTAGTAGCTGTTATAGGCGAGGAAAAGTTGCTTCCAATATGTCTCTTCGTTGGCAGCATCACTGTAAGTATCATCCTCCCATATGGTTCTCCACACTACATCTTGTCAAGCCATAAGTTAACACAAATCAGAAGAGAGTATATATTAACGCTTCTCCATATTCAATCTTTTGATTGCAGACTTTAGTTTACAGCTTATCCTGGGCGGCATGGGTACGTAGTTTTCTCTTCAATCACTTTGACCATTGTTTATATAATTTCTTCACAATTAGAGTAATCTTGTGCAGTAGTGAAAAGCCATACTATTTATGGCTTGCAAATTAAACCATAGAGCTTCCCATGTACACTTTATATTTCATGGTGATGGTGATAATTCTTGAAATCATTTGCAAACCATGCAGGTCCCGTATGCCCTATCAGTGTGCGCTGTCTTTGGAGCTTTAGTGCGCCCCAGTGTACGTCGCTATATCTCTTATTTGTTTCATTAAACTTCTTGTGCTTTGTATTCTTATTCTAATCTCTCTAGTTGGATATGACATTCAGATCAGCAGCATTGTATCTAAGCAGGCTGGACCTGCAGAGCAGGTAACAGGATATTCTTGTTCTTCTTCTTAACACTTCATGAGCGTATTATAGCTTTAGCCTTCTCTCGACTGATTACTAGTGTTTGGTTTAGGGAATGGTTCAAGGATGCTTTTCAGGAATTAGCTCCTTCGCCAACATCATTGCACCGTTAATGTTTACTCCACTGACAGGTACGAAGCTAGGTATATTAGAAGTTGGAGTACTGATCAGATAACCTAACTGATCTGATTACTTGTCCGTCTGATTCCTGCATGTGTAGCCTTGTTCCTGTCGGAAGAAGCACCCTTCTATTTTCCAGGTTTCAGCATCACGTGCCTTGGGGTATCACTGGTCAGTGCTCTGAAGTGGTTTTAACAAACATAAGATCTATAGCTTCTCAAGCTGGCTGCTTATATAATTAGTAGTTTCATAATTGCAGATGATTGCGTTTATCCAGAGTATATGGATCCAAGCTGTTCCTTCTAATGCGACTCGCGAGTGGCAAAATCAACCAGCATAACACCAACACCAACAGGAATGCCTCGGGGTGATGGTATAATACAATATTATATATAGGCCTCGATTGTCAAATCCGTTTTGAGCAAATCCTAAACAGATTATAAAGTTATAAGAACATGTCCACAGAATAATTTATTTTACACACAAGTATATATGCACAATTGCCACCGTTCTTTGAAGCCAAGAACAGTGTTACTAAAATGAACAAGTCCGCCTAGCCGGTTATGTCTCCCTCATCATCGTTGCCGGAGGCCTCATCATCAGCAGCATGGAATCTTGAGATCAACTCCAAAAACGCCCGTCGTAGAGTCAAGTTCTGTTCAATGCCGTCTATGCTAATCCTCTGCCTGGGAAGTGAGAATCGGTGCAGTTCTTGATAAGTTATCTGGGAAATCCGCCGCCTTCCTTGTGAATTCTGTCAGACACGTAAGTTATCATCATTGCAACCACCGAGTTAAATGATCAATCAACATAATCACTATTATGCACATCTGGCATAATTCTCATCATAATCACATCAAATATAGCAACTATGGTCAAAGAATTAACTCTAGAGAAATGGGTTCCTCTGCCATCCAAACGGCTCAAAGAACATGTAAAACCTTTGCTTCTCTGATCCACCCACAGAAAGTCCAATAACTAGTTCAATCCCTTCTAAATGCAAGGTTTATAGCGTCAATAGAAAGTTGACCTGTTATGTGTTTTATATTTCGTGTCATCTCTAGCACACGGTAACAGAAATCCATCATCTCTCCACCACCACACTTCTCACGTACAGTTTTACCGAGAAGCCCAAAATTCACAAAAGTTAGGACGGGGTCCCGCCCCTTAATTACATACAGTTCATAGTGTGGACTGTGGGTAAGATCAGACTTTTAATTCCCAAACTTGTGGGAACAAAAGTTTGGGATCACCATCCAGGGGCAGGAGGAGGAAAGAGGGCCGAAAAGGATTTTTGGAAATAGATTCTAACAGCAGAAAACATCCCAAAATTTATTCGGCTTCTTGTATTTATTTCAAAATTATCATTTTTTGGAAAATCGTTGCAGAGTTTATAAGGTTAAAAAGCACGGTTCTGAATAAAACCTAGAGTGCCCTAAACATAAAACGCATGATGCCCCTTAATATCATTTTGCCCACCATCTTTCGACTCGCACAAATTAACCCAAAAAGACTAAATTCATACCTGCTTCATATTTTTTGGTAAAGTAGCTTTCTCCAGTGCATTGGGACTCCATATTTTGATGTCATTATCAATTCCACTGCTTGCAAGAGCCATTGTATGAGGATTAGACTCAATGCAGTTGACAATTGTCTTATCTGCTTCCATTACACGGAGAAGCTTGCCACCTTTCTTTCTCCAAATGAAAATCCGACCACAATCCGACCCACTCACCACAAACTCACATTTAGGACCAAAAAAGTTAACAACCTTCAATGTCCTACAATTCCTGTGCCCCTTGTAAACTTGTGCAGTAATTGCCTCATCAACATCACCATTAGACAGTGATGCTGCAGAAACATGATCACCTCCCAATCCATTTGCATCACTGTTTTTATAAGGAAGAGAACCAGGAACAGGGTTTGGACCTAAACCCATATCTGGTGTAAAAAGATAAATGAACTCATCATTGTAAGATACAAGCAACTCACTCAGTTCAGAAAAGGCCAGGCCCGTTATTCCCACTTGCTCATCACCAATCAAGTGCTGAGGGCAAAAGATGTCAGTGGGTTGACCAAAACCAGTAGATCCATCCCACTTACACTTGCGAATATCAAAAATTCAAGCATACTCATCAGACCCAGCTACTGCAAAAAGATTTGGGTTTCTTGGATTAATTGTAATTGCATGAAGATGGATGAATGGCAGGTAATGCTTTCTATCATTGGTTGGCTGGCATTTAAAAAGTTCTGTTGCAGTCCCAGTTCTCAGATCAAACTGCAATAATACTTGCCGTCACATGACTAAGCAACAAGAGAGTACGATAAAATTTCCAATTTAGATAGAGATTGAGGGAATGTCTGGCCACATCAAGACATAAGAGCACAGACTTAACAGTTGACATCGACACTATATTCATCTCTAGCATGAGAGTCGCCAGCCAACCAACATTAAGGCTTGTCAACATTTCAAAATCTCCATTTCTCTCACTATAGGATGAGTCGCATGGCTCACGCACCAAAAAAAAAGTTAATAGCTAAAAGGCATAACCATTTGTAGTCATTAATGAAACTGTCAAAGAAGACTGAAGAATAAACAAGCTTGTTATGGCAGAGAAAACAGTTCACTTACATGTTGTACCAATCCATCTTCACCACAGGTATAAAATGTATGGGGGCTGCCAGGCTCAATAGCCAACTTATGAGCCCTTCCATGATGCTTGCCCAGTAACTTTATTTCCACATCTCCACGTTCGGGAATCTGAGCATGTCTCACCTAAAATTGAGAGTATACTATGAACTTCATGCATATATAACAAATATAAAATTGTCTTTCTCTTGCTTTCATTGTAGATGAACAGTTTTGGTGCATAATTATCCATCCTGAAACCATATTTCATTTTGGCGATTCTCAACATATAGCAAATGCAAGAGTTAGGGAGACATAAGTCAAAATATGTATGCGTTACAGATTATGGAATTAAGTATAATTAGAATCAACTAATCATAATGAGACAGATTTATAATAAATGGTAACTGCTTAAACAATCAAATGGAATAGGCATTGTCCACATCATGAAGTAACATGATGTACCTGCCCATCAGCAGCACAAGTCACAATGCTTCTATCATCTGAGAGGGGCATAAAATTTGCATGAAAAATGTTGTTACTGTGACCAGAATCAAAAGATAATTTGATATTCCCAGTTTTCCAGTTCCAGAGAATAACACTCTTGTCATCGGAACCTGACACCAAAATGTCACCATCTACATTGAAGTTTATAGTATTTACACAGCCTCTGTGCTTTTCAAGTTTCCTGCATATATCAAGTCGGAGGACAAGATCCTGAAACAAATCCCATTAATAAGATTAGATCTTTGAGCTTTATAACGAAAGTTGTATTTTCTTCATCAGCATATCAATGATGACATATGAGGAAGGGCCGAGAACATTAATTCTGTTTACATCTAAACCAGAAGGGTGATCAAAGAAAGAAAATTTACCACATATCCTAGGAACTGGTATAAGATGCCCTGTTTTTAAATGTAGCTTTCAAAAATAGCATCAGTAACACGAACATGACCACGTTACAATTTTATTTATTTATTTATTTATATTCTTAGTTCCTCTCCATTATTAATGCATCTTTTATATTAGCATGATAGCATCCCCAGGAACTGACATAAGACGACTTGTTTTTAGATGTAGCTTTCAAGAATAGCATCCTTAAAATTAAAGCGCATTGTACTCTTGGAAAAACTATATCCAATCGGAAGAATGAAATTTCAAAGCTTCGGCCTGACAATATAGACATGACCTCTAAACCCCAAAAGGACTAGTCATGGTAGTTTCAAAAACATAAAAGGCAAAACGCATTATAACAATATGACATCTGGAAAGAATATAAGTCAGAGACAATCAATAAACAGTTGCATTGACATCATAAGAGCGAATCTTTCTTCCTGCCACTAGAGTTAAGGAGTGATTAACAAGAACACTCTTAGGAAAAAGGAATTGCCAGGTAAGGGGGACCAAGTGCAGAGTTATAGAAAGTTTAAACCTCCGATGCTCCGAGGCGATGAGAGAAATCTCTGCCGGATATCTGACCTAACTCTCGCTGCCAGACGTTAACAACTGCCTTGCCGTTGCTGAGTTTTGGTCTCTTGCTCATCTTCTGAAATTGAGAGAAATATAATTTCGATTATGACTAAGATATATGGGGAGGGTGATGATGATTAAATTGATATCGGAAAGGGTTGAAGGGAAGAGTGCTTGGATTCTTGTAGATTCCTTGAGGAAGAGGGAGCAGCCGGGTAAGGTCTCCCGCATGCAGTGCCAGTGTAGGACAAACACTGGAATTTACACCTTTTTATACCACCGAACCGATTACGTGTCCTCTCCTCGTGTTTTTCGCATTTGTTAGGAATGAATTTAGAAAAATAAATAAATAAATACATACATACATTATATTAAAGGACTAAAAAATAATTAACTGATCTTCGATAAAAGGTGGTCAGAGTGCAAAATTCACTTGAGCTTTCTCCAAAAATATACCCACTTTCCTCTTTTTCTTCTTACCATCCTTTTCCCTCTTTCATCACTGGATCAAGATTTCAACGATTTAGATTTAACATATTATATAAATATTATTATAATTTTACCTTAAAAAGATAATAAAAATATTATTATAATTTTATCTTAAATTTATAATATGTTAAATCTAGACCGTTGAGCTCTTGATTCAATGATAAAAAAGGGAAAATGAGGGAAAATGATGATAAAAAGAAAAAGAGGAAAGCCAAGTCTCACTATCTTAAACTAAAAAAATAAAAAGGGTAAAAACCACACGCTGTCAAAACAAACTGAGGGACATTAACTATGCTGTGAAAGTATCAAAATACCCCTAGTACAAAAGGAGGAAAAAATAAGAAATAAAACTCCCTCTTAACCTGATCCATTGTTGCCCTGATTAAGTCTGTTATAAAGGAGGCATTTTTGAACTTATGCTCCTCAGAAACATTAGGCCATGGCATCTGCAAAACAATAGTAGAAAACAATTCCACCATTATCTTCTGTCCAGTATCACTGAGACATCTAAATTTTAGGCTAAAGTATATTTTTAATTCTTTAAATTTTATATGAAGTATATTTTTTTATCCCTTAATTTAATAAAGTATATTTTTGGTCCTATATTTTTAACACCGTTAATATTACTAACAACAAAGAGGGACTTGACTATCCTCCTCAGCTTTTTCGCTCTTCTCTTCCCCTGCTCTCCTCCTTTAAATTCATTTGAATCGAGTCTCCGAATAGTTCAGTATAAAATTACTAATAAAATATCAAATTACTAATAAGTAAATAAATAAATCCAGAAACTACTAAATTCATTCATGGTAATTAAAAAATGCAATAAAACTATTTTAAAACTATTTTATAAAACATTAAATCTAAACTATTCAAATTTCAAATTTAAAGAATGAAATAAGTTTGTAATAGAAATGAAGTGGAAGAGAATAGTAAGAATAAAGAAGGATAGTCAATCCCGAAAGGAGGAAGGGTGAGTACGGTGTGAGAGAGGGATGGAAGGGGTGAGAGTAAGGGTAATAATGGAATTAAAGAAAATTTAGGCTTTTTTATTTTCTTAATAACATGGGGCCCATAAGCCCCACGAGGAGTGATTTAAACGCTAATCATGATTACTTTTACACTAAAAAAAAAATTTATAGAACTGGCTAGACTTTTAGAAAAAGTTTGTAGATATTGTTATAACTTAACCCATAAAAAAATGATTAACTGATCATTGTACCAATCAGCTCATCCATGCATTAATTAATGAAGAAGAAAATGGATTATTAATTAGTTTATTTATTTTGGTAGGAAGGATCGTGGAATGCTGCAAAGAGTCACGTGTCTTCCCGTTCCGCCCGAGACTCGGGGAGAAATCGTGTCATGAGAAACAGGTTACTCAGTGACTTGCATTAATATGCCTCGAAGACCCCAGCCTCTTGTGGTTCATCCCAATAACATATCTCTGAAAAATACATAGGAGACACAAGCAGAAACATTCATTTTTATGTGACCAGGCATGCAAAATTCAATTTTTTTTGCATTCACTAAAGGAAGGTGTGCGGCTATAAACAAACTAATACAAGAAGACGTGTTCTTTCGAGTTTCAATTCTGGGCCACCGGTATTCATGGCAAAACAAACAAGCCTTCCGCAGGCAACCTCTGCTAAGCAGAACAGAGCGTCAAGCTGCATTTTGTCACGTTCTTGCCCAACAAAAGCTTTATTCTGCACTCCATCTCCTTCATAATGTAGTCAAATTCCTATCTTTCATTAAGTGGGCGACAATAAGACTATCTTAGCAGAGGACAGATCAATGCGGTCCTTCCAACCTGTCACTAAAGAAACCTGCAGTAGGAAAAAAGTTTTTCATCGACTATGAAATAAGATGTGTTGCGTTCCCTGATAAGAAGATTCTTTTTTTTCAAAAAAAAAAAAAAACGGATGTACAATTCAAAACTTATTACTCCACGAAATCAAACCAAGAAAACATTGCAACGGTGCAGTTCGTTGAGTTTGATCTAAACCTTCCCACTGACAATCTCATAGGTTGAATAACCAGGTGGCACGTTGCCAAAGAGAGAATGTTAAGAACTCTTGTAGGAAAAATTAATCATTATCTTTACTATGAGAGACGTACGTGAGATACAATCACCCTGTATGCTACTACATCTATGAAGTACAAGCACTCACACAGACCACAACAGAACAAGGATATAGCGAGACACTTTTAACACTAAAATGACATACGGAAATGAAACTAATGACATCATACCTGTCTGAATTTTTTCTAATCAATTCATTAAAACCACGGCATCCACCATATATACATCTTTCCAAGATTCTTGTGAGAAACTGCTTCAGCAATGAGCCTGCGGGCTTGACCTTCTACAGCAAGAGGTAATGATGGGGCAGCCCCAACCCCAACTACCACTCCTTGTAACCTTGCCTCAATGTCACTGATGGCACGCTGGTCAGATTAATCAATAAGCAAAGTTATAACAAATCTAATCAATTCATAACACTAACAACCACTGCATGTAATATAATAATAACAATGATAAATTATGGCAGAGCTACTCTAATGATATTTCGCAAACCATAACCAAGCAACCTAGTATCTAGTATTTACTCTTAAAATGACTGCAAAAAGTGGGAAAGGTACATTAATCGCGTTGTCTTAGAATTTAATCTATTATACATTATTGATAATTGCAACCTCGTCTGTCAAATGAGCTGCTGACAGCAAGGGCTCTAGGAAAATTTAAAATGACCCCAACAAATCACAGAACCAAAATCACCATTAAGGTGCAGCATAGTAAATGCATCAACACCAAACAAATTTCAATAATGAAAGAAAATAATACTAGACCTGTGCGTGTGGATTCTGAACTTCTACTCCGCTTGATTTATGAGACTTTGTCCATTCAACAAGTGGATCATGGATGAAAGTTTCAAGCACACTCATAAGAGTCTCCCTGTGTGTCCTCAGTACAGAAAGCGTGATTTCACAAACCCTAAGAAAAGTACCCTCATATCCAGTGATGCCTAAGCCATCAATCATGTTCTGTAGGTTGCATCAAAGAATCCACGAAAACCAGGTGGTCAATTTCCAGAATGAGTCAAGAAGTAAATAGTATAAAATAATCACTTTTAAGTGTCGTTAAGTAAAAAAAAAAAAAGAATGGGTTATTGTCACTAACTCCTGAATTAACACTAATATCAGTCTCATTGGAGTAGAGAAAAAGAGGTAGACTGGATTTGAAACACATGAAAGTCTGAAGAAAGACGTTCAAGTTTATTAATTCTATGTTTCACTAACCTGGGTTAGCCTAAAGGGCACAAGCTCAGGCTTCTCCAACTGCAATCCTTTGTCAAATAAACAACTGAAATCAACATGAACACAGTCACCACTGGTTGAATCAAAAAGAATATTTTCACCATGCCGATCACCCAGTCCCACAATGTGCCCGACCATGGACCAAACAGCAGTAGTGTGAGCATAAGCAACACGTGCTCTGAACCATGCTGCAGGCTCAGAAAATGTGGTCAAGAACCATCTGTGGAAAACAGGAGGAAACATTGGCAGAATTTTGTTCTTCAGCATCTCATCTTCCGGCATTTTACCTTGGCATTGATCATAAATTCGTTTGATTTGAGGGTTAGTTTTTAGCCTATCAAACTTTCCACAAGTAACGTATATGTCTTGAAGAATTTGTCGTAGTCCACGAGTGTGAGGCACCCACTCCACCATACCACAGTCCTCTGTCAGAGGAATCACAGCAAATGTACGAATATAAAGCTTTCTTCGACGGCTTTCAGGATATTTGGACAGCAATTGGTTGATCATTGCAGTAAACTCCATCATGCGGGCATCTTTGCGGAGATCATCTTTGGGTTTGCAAAGAAATGGATGTTCACGACCATCACTGCCTAGTAGAATTATCTGAAGTACACAGACACCTATCACATTGATGATACACACTACAAACTGCAACTGCAAAGATATCTGCCCCTAGCGCATACAGTACCAAAAACAAATGATGACGACGACGATGACGACAATAAAACATTTAATTATCTCAGAAATCTTTCATTCTGAAATGCATTTTCCTCAATGATGATACACTCAATCTTCAATTAAATAGGTAAGACTTTAGGGCAAATACATGCCATGAAAGCTTGCTACTCCAATTATTAGTTAACTGTACACTAAAGAGTAAAGATCTAAGATTATCAAATTTTAAAAACATGAAGATATAAAGACCATGTCAACATACTTTTTTAGGTCGCTGAAGAGAAGAAAGAATCTCAGCCTCATCAGCAATGCCTGATATAGTAGGAAGATCCATGAAGGAAAATATATTACACGTCAGTGAATCACTCAGGTTTCCATCATATATAGGCAGATTAACAGTCAAAGATTGTTGAACCGGCATGATAATTCCCAGCGGCATCATTCTCTTAAGAGCACTAAACTCAGTTGAAATATTAATTGTCCTCGCTCTTGGTTGGCCAGTATGGAAACACAACTTGATCAGATGGTCTATCAGGCTCGCAAATTGAACAAACAAATTGCTCTCATTGCTTCCTGGTCTGAAACTTTTACGTGCAGCTTGTATTATTTCTGCCGCTGCTTCCCTCCTTGAAGGAACAGTTGACTTTGAAACTGCTGCCATAATCCATAGTCCCTGTTGTGGGTACTGGCGGAGAACTGAGGTAATAATAAGTTTGACTAGTCTAACAATTTCTTCATTCTGGTGGCGTATTCTTGATACCAGTTGAGGTAGCACCGTCAACCACTGATATGTTGGTAAATCCTTCAAACAGCCTCTCATAATACTCATTACCTACCAATGTTCAAAAAGGCAATAGTATCAGTGCAAAGAAAATGCATAGGAAGAGCTTCAATGCAGCAAAGAGAACAAAAATATGAGAGAAATTCTCCGCCAACCTTCCCTTGCACATTCTTCAAATCCTTGTTGGATGAACCACTTCTTTGGTACATGCTCCCAAAGTCAAACCACAAGGTTAATAACCTTGGAAGTGCCTGAAAAAGATTTTTGTGTCCCCTATGAAGCCCTTTTGCATAGAATAACAGCACATCAGGCACATAGGACCACCAACGCTTCTCGACATTTGAGTTTGAACAGCCAACAACTGAAGCTGCAGGAACATGTCTAGGACCAAGTTCAAAGTTCTCCTCCTGGCGTTTCTTAGCATCAGCAAGCACTTCATCACAATATTTAGCCATATAGAAGTACCCTTTCTCCCACTTGGGTTGCAGTTCCCTTACCCTGGTGTAAAGACTTATTACATCTTCCTTCTGCTTCTGCCCAGTGTAATGAGTCCATCTTGAGTAGAGAAGAAGAGTCTTGGCTATATCTTTGCTCTCATTTATAGCTTGACTATCACAGATAAGAGGTGGTGGATTAAGTGGTACTAAGGAAAGGCTAGAAATGGATGATATCACAGCAGAGCCTAAAATCTCAACAGGCATGTTCAACAGACATTGTTGCAACTCTGCAATGGCTCCATCACACCGACGGGTGCTCCAGAGAAGTTTAGCTTTCTCCCTGGTGACATTAGGTGAACCAGAGACCTGAGCTTCTAAAATTGCTCTGTTAGCTGTTTCATAATGACCATCCGTGCGGCATAGTTTTGCATACTGGAGCCAGCAACTCCCAACTTGAGATCCAAGACCACTAGCACCAAAAACCAATCTCCTGAAAGCCAAAAGTGGCTCCCTAGCCCAAAGTGATGGCTGTGTGAATCTAAGTCGGTCTTCCCAATTATCCATCATTTTAGAGAAATTTAAATCATCCAAATGAAAAGATTTGTCTAAGAAAGAGCTACCCCCCAAAAGAGAATGGAAGTCTTCCAGTTCCCGTAGCAAGTGAAGTTTTACAACAAAAGGGTAAGCTCGCATGTATGAATCCATGCCTGCAGCAGCCAAGGGAGCAATTAGTGAATGCTTCGATAAAGCAAGTTTCTCTGCAACTGAGAAGTGGTCTTTCTTCATCATGGCCTGGAGAATCTTTGCAACGTCCAAGTCAAATGAAGCATTACTTTCAGAACAGCTACAAAGTAAACCTTCTTCTTCAGCTCCACTGAGGTACTCATCCATCAATTCCCACCTGCCAAGCCTCCAGGCTGCCTGCAAACCTTGCATGCACCATGCTTTCTTGTACTGAGGAATCCTAGAAATTAGACCATCAACATGAGTGACCATCGCCTGAAGGTGGCACATGTTTAGCAAACAGTTGAGGACGTCTGAATGTCTCTGAACTGAGTTGGGCTCCATTTGTAAAGCCTGCTCACAGGAAGTCAAAACATCAGCCCAGTTCCCAGATTTTTTATTTATTAATAGCTGATCCTGCAATCTCAAAGAATTGCATAAGCATGCCAAGCCAGATAGTCCATCCGGCTCATCCAAACAACTGTATATTCCCATAAGATGAGAAATATCTTTATCCTCAAAGGTGCCACTCCTCTCAGAAGCAGGGTTGAAAGCACCTGACTTTTCCCTCACATAAGATTCAAAGTACATCAAAGACCTTGCATAAGCCTGACACCTAGAGGAAGCCCTAGCAAGAGTCACCTTTGGAACAGCAGATAAAAGCTCTGAAACATACTTACACTGAACAAGGAGTTGTTCCTGATCAGCCAAAGAAATTAAACTTTGATCCTTTGATTTTTGTTGCTTAGCTGATGAATGGGATGACTGGGAAAGAGCAAGCTCTTGTTCAATATCATCCACCCACTGTCCAAGATTATCAAGAAGAGTAAACACAGCTTGAATACAAACTTCACTTTGCCCGCCACTGAACCCATGAACTGAAGCACCACTGTTCTCTGATGCAGCTGCATCAAGAACAGAGAGGATTTCTTCTGTTATGCCACAACGTGCCTCCTGAGTACCATGACAGATAGCATCAAGAACTAAGTATGGAAGTAAATATATTGCTGTCGGCATATCGTGACGCACAATACCTCGGCAAGCATTGAAAATGCCTGCACGAGATCCAGTGGCATGCACAGTTAGCTTTCTTATCCAAAAAAATATCCATCTTCTAAATGACATGGATGGCCGGTAAATCGGACCAGCAGATGTTGAGTCAGCTACATTAGGAAGCTGAAATCTAGATGTTAGGCATGGGGCTATTATTTCTTTCACATAATTAGAGAATCGATCCCATAATCTCTGGCCCCTATTATTCATCATCCTCCTACCATCAGTACCCTCAATCTCAGATGCAACGGCTACCAAAGTTTCTTTATCCTTTTGTGCCTGTGATGTAAAAGTTGATGCATTTACATCAAGTGATGCCCCACAACCAGAAATTTTTAGAAGCTCCTGTATAGCCAATGCAGCTGAGTCTTGAATAACAGTATCTGGTGCTGATCTGAATGCCCGAGCTAGGTGTTTGTGGATCAGCTCAAATATGAGGTCATCATCAGAGCATTGAATTTTGAAACGCTGACACGAAAATCCCTTTACTTTAGCAGGGTCAACAGCACCAAGGGCTCCAAGACAATCAGCACAGACCAACTTTAATCTCTGACCAACTGCTGTTCTTGATTCTTCTGCACACCCTCTAAGTAAAGATGTGATCAAAGAACTCAAGATATCCAAGTCAGAACTGGTTTCAGCAATGATGAGAGTTGTAACATCCTTCCATCTCAGGTTCAGAAGCTTATGCAACTCACACACTACCATATACCTAACATTCAAGTTCTCATGATTTAAACCATCAACTACATCTCGCAATTGATCCTTCAAGGTCGTTGATCCACGGGCTTTGTCAATTGCTCTGTTCATTTCTGTCAGAGCAGGTATGCTAGGCAATAAAGGGACCTCGCGTATATGCTGATTCAGAATGACACTGTTCTTCAACACAAGGTCCTCTAAAATTTTTACCACTTTGTCAAAATGAATTGAAGGATTTCCCCTGTCTCTTTCCAAGAAAGGAAGAAGGGAAGCCAGAATTTGAGAAATTATATGCTTAATGCTAGATGGCAAAACCTTGGCCAACTGTTCAATGAAAAAATGCAAGACAGTTAGACCCTCCCCTTGAAGTGATTCTTTGTCTATGGCATGCATAAGGAGAACCATCAGTTTAGGCACGTAAGTATTAAGATGAGAACCCATCATTTTAATCAACATCTCAATACGTGTCAAGGCTTGCCTCTGAAGCACAATATCATCAGCGTGGAGCATTTTCCTATCTATACTATTAAGAAGGCCAACAAAGTGATTCCTCAAAAATCCTGGAAGATCTTCCCCACCAGTCAGAACTTTAGCAATGTCTTTAATTAGTTGAGGCACTCTTGCTAACCTGTCAAATAAATACAAGAATGTCATGCACTCTAAAATTTACATTATTCAGTTTATTAGAATAGCTATGTACTCCAATAAATTGTCATTTTTCTTTAAAAAAAATAAAAGTTTAGTATTGAAGAATTCTGTGCAGAACTTGATAATTGCTGGTTATAGCCACAACAAGTCCACATAGTTTTGTTACTATATGGCAAGACAGTGAAAGAAAAAAAAAATTAATATAACACTAATTTTGATGGTGACGAATAATTTGGGCAAGTTCACTCAAGAATTCACTGAGTCAACGCTAGAATGCTACACTATAATACATAAAATCAGCCTTCTTAGACTTAAGATTTATTGTTAAAGGTTTTCAGGTTGTTAGAGCTCCTGGGAAGTGTTCAAGTCATTTCAGTTCAAAAATTTCAAAACGAGCATTTTGGGACTTCTTGAGGGTCCCTTTTGTCTGATCCCAAGTGCAAAGCAACTAGCCTTGCTCATAGATACACAAAATGCGCTTTGTGCAGGAGCTGTCAACTGATACCTTAGCAGCACCTGACCAGTATACTATTGGAAACGACTATCATTTCATAATTGATCAGTCAACTGTCAGTGTTTCTCTTTCCCTCTTCTTAATCCAGAATCTCTAAGGGGCAGTTGACGACAAGTTGACTGGTACAGTGCAGAAAAGCTCCTGCAGTTTTACGATAACTCTTTGTACAACTTAACTTTCCTCTTCTGTCAAACAGCTCTATTGGGATTTGTGATATAAATAGGAGGCCTTATGAAATACTCCTCCCCTCTCAAAAACCCATTTTATTTTTGGCATAGCATTCAATTAGTGATTTCTAGAAAATATGTCATTTAGTTTCAATTTTTTTTAAAGCACCCAATTCACTATACCCCTCCCACTTGGGTATCTAACCATTCCTAATTGATAGTATTCCGTATGATCCAAAACATAAGCAGCTACACTTAATCTTGTACAAAACAATGCTCATCAAGATTTTATAGCAAAAATCAATAGTTCAGAAGTAGCCCAAACTGATATTTATAAATTATACCTAATGACAAAAAGAATTAAGGCTGCACTTAATGCCCCTAAACTTCAAGTTATGTGCAAATAACCTTCATGACCTTTACAAATTTTACAATGAACCCCCTCCCCCCAAACTTTTACATTCATGCAAATAACTCTCATCCATTAATTTGTCCATTATTTCACTAAAAAGATATATTTTTACATGAGGTGAATTAAAGTTCAGGGGAACCCTTTACACATAACTCGAAATTTGAAGGATCATCTGCACCCCAAAAAAAACGTTTAAGGAGATATAAGATCAATAACACATGATGTTCCATTGGTGAAATAATGACAATAGGAGTTAGCAGGATTCCTTGTCAACATTGAGAGTCAAGGGGGTTCTTTCCACATAGTTCAAGTTCAAGGAAGCTTTGTATAATTTAGCCAAAAATTAGCATCAAACTCATAAATTCACTCAAATTACCTTCTGTTTATTTCATCTGCATCATCAACATCGGCAAAGCATACAAGTTCATCTAAGAGTGCAGGTAATGCAGCTGCAAATATCTCCTGCTTGTCAGAACCAGTCTGTGCATGGTAAAACTGCACAGCAGCAAGTAACTGCTGGTCATCTTCTTGATGAAGAGCAAAAGCAAGGACTTTTGGCAACCAGTTAACTATTAGAGGCACCATATCAGTGTTCAAGCACTTGGCCAACTCATATAAGGTGAGAAGTGCTTGACTATTATCCTGCTGAGATACCACTAGCTGAGGGAGAACAAAAGGAATCATTTTCTTGACAAATTCTTCAGTTTGGACACCAAAAACGGTTTCAGCAAACTCCCTCACTAAGACTGGACGCCTGGCAAGTCTCTCAGAGAGATAATTAAAGAGTTGGGTTCGAATATGAACATTTTTGCAAAGAATTAGCTCAAGTCCTCCTTTAAGATGCAAAAAACAGGATTTATGTATTAACCTTGAAGCATTCATTCTTATAGTCACACGTGAATTATCAAGCTGATCAACCAATAGTACAAGGGAATACAAGAAAAGTGGGTTATCCATATCAACAGCACCCATGATCTCTGATGTACATTCCATAAGAGTCTCTAATATTAGGGGACTTTCAGCTGCTGCCATGGCGTCTTTAATTATATCCAAGAATCTTTTTTCCTTACTTTTATCAGTTTCTTCTGGAAAAATTAAACTCAAAATACAATCCTCTACAAAGGAACTGATTTGACTGCAAAATGCTTCCCTCAAGTCCTTGCACTTGTTGACTAGTAAAAAATCCAAACATTTTATCCATTCAGACCTTGTTCTCAGCAAAACATCAGGAGCTCCATGTGCAAGAATACGATTAATAACTGCCACACAGGAAACTTGGACATCTTCCAAGGACCCATCAAAAAGAAGTTCAAAAAATAATGACTGCAGTTGAATAAAATTACAATCAAAATTGACATCTCCATGTGTATCCAACTGACAAATCATAGTAGGATGATGGTCATCACGATTGGAAATTAATTTTCTATCACATTTTGAGCACCTGAAACCTCGCAGCAAATAATCTACTGTCCAACATGTTTTTTCACTTTTCGCATTTAGATATAATTTGCATTCATTTGTGTAACCAGATACAGATCTACTACATCCGTAAAGGCATGACAAAAGACCAATAGATCTAGCAACAATTTTTTTTACTTTTGCATTATCTTTCTTTAAAGACCTGCAAATTCAATATTGAAAAAGTAAACAATTGTTAGATTTTGAAGTCGCACTGATTGATTTTCATTTAGGTGCATGACTGAGTGCATTTGTATATATTCACCACATCTGACAAATCCCTTCTCTTGAATACTTCCGTATCTAACTTACAGCAAACTAAAACCTATAGATCATGCTGTGCCTAGCAATTCTTAGAGCCAAAGTGTATGATAATCTATATTGAGTTATTCAATCAATAAAAACCCCATTTATTATAAAAACGTCACAGCGCATTAATTCCTACTTTTTTATTAGAAACAAATAAATACCCAACACAAATTGAGAAAAACAAAAATTATAAAAAGGGACAGATAGAGCCTATCTCAATGGACCTTTTCCCAAGACCTATAGCAGAAAAGGAAAAGACACAAAGAAGGGGACCAAAAATGAAGTTCAGGCACTGTGTGCTATCCATCAGAATGGTCCTCAATAGAGACGCGAGGATCAGTGCCAAGATTGATCTGTGTCAGAAACTTGTCTCCCACATGATTACCAGGAATGCCATTTTTTGGTGGAATATGAGAATCGTTCCAGAAAATAACAAGAAAATGGCCCCAGCACTGTGGTATCAGAAAATAACCACCTCTACCTGATGACAGGTAGTGAGATGAACGGGAAGTAAAAGACAAGTGGAGAACTGCTGATGGATTATGAAGGGATGCAAGGGATTGTGGAATGAAGAAAAAGGTTGAGAGTGACAGGGATAGGTTTGCCTTTTGAACGCAGAATGATGGTTTCCATTTTCTGGGTGTTTTGCTTTCAATATCATTTGTAAACCAGCCTACAAAGTGCTTGAGCATTGAGAAATTTTCTTCATACATAAAAGATAGTTGCCTTGAGTAGATATGCTTACTTTTAAGATAAAAGAATACCCACTGTGAACAAAATAAAAATTAATAGTTTAACCAGAAACAGGAAGCTGCAAAGGATCATCACAAATAAGAATCAGGAAATTAAGAGTTAATGTCTATAGAAAACCAAATCATAAAGTATTGATAAAAAGATGGATCCACAGAGACAGATCATTCCAAGGACTAAGATCCAAACTTTGAAACTCCAATGCAACATATTCATTCAAACTGGACCACAATATCAAAAAGAAAGTTCCAAATCTACTAATATTTATTGACCCTCAATCCGAAGAATGATAGGACATCATTAAACCTGAATGATTGTTCACACGAACATTTTACTTGTTGGATCAGTTAAAAGAAAAACCATGAAGACTTTTAGAATTGATAGAAAATACTTCAATTATATTATCACAGGAAAGAAAACGGTTCATGTATGAACAACTTATCTATAATTCTCATTAAAATTAACACAGGAGAAACTCAATGCCCAATCATAACTGTGAATCAATTAACAAAAGAAAATTTAGATAAAAACACTGTACTCATGCACGCCAGAAGAAAAAATTCAACTTCAACTATTTACTTACTCCATCCTTTGAAAGACTGGAGGTAATAAATCATGACCAAACCACAAAACCATCAATGGCATAGAAATGACAGCTTCAATCCTTACTTCTTCAGCTTCATCAATAAGACCCAAATCAAGAACCTCTAGAACAACCTCATTGTTCAAACTTGGACCTAGCTTAAATGCAACTTGAAGAGATAGGCATTTTGTTTTCCACAGACAATAATGATCAACAGCCAGAAGCCTGTGAGTCCAGGGAAGTTTCAGCACTACATGTAAAAGGTCTCCATCATGATTGCCATGTAATAATTTGTTCTCTCTTAATGAGGCACCTAATTCATCAGTCACATGGTCAAAAACCACACAACTCTCAAGCATGAAATGAACGTTATAGTAAACAAAAGGGATGATTAACAGAATATATCAAGCTTGGTTGTCCATCATCAGCCTGCAGCTCCAGAAGAGCCAACCACTATCCACCACACATGACAACAAACGGAAGGAAGAAATTAAAGAACGCTTAAAAGAACCCATACACACAATGTAAGACTTGGAAAATAAATCATTTTGACAAGCCTCTCAACACTAACAAATAAGTTGAACAAAGACTCCAAAACAAACATATCTAGAACATATCATAGAAAAACAAGCTTCATGTTTGCCCAACCATGAAATTTTGGGTCCAAGCAAAAGCAATTTTATAAGTGATGCTTATATAAAACTACTTGTCTATCAAAAAACTTATCCAAGCGCCAAGTCTATAGTTCAAAAAATAAAATTTCTACCATAAGAGAATGACAGCAGTCCAAAAGTTTAGTTGGAACTTGGAATCAATAAAAATCAAAGGCAAAGTTGCACATCCCCCCTAAAGAAGTGCAAGTGTATATAAGCGTAAAATTTGATCAACAGTCTTAATGAAGGATAGGCTCAAAGCTTACTTTGTGAAAGCAACATGCTGTGAATTCCTTCCAGGTAATCCGAGATGTTAACATTAATGAATTTCTCATGTGTTGCCTACATTGACAGACAATGTAATTATTCACAAGGAAACATATCAGATAACATGAATTAGTAACTGCAACATCAATGTACCTGCTCAACTATCCAAGGAAGCCATGAAAACATCTGCTGGAAGACATTGATTGAAAAATGGGTATCTGGATACATAGAGAAGACAATGCAAAGCCTGCTAAGCGCTGATAATGCGATATCCGGTCTCAAGGAAGAAGGTTTGATAGAAGGAGCATTTAAATTTTGAATAAATGACAGAAGAAAATTATTCATATTGTGAGCATAATCTTCTCTCATTGGTAAAGTAACCATATGAAGGTATTTGCATTGCATCTCAATATTGGCTTCAGTAACAATATCTTCATTTAATTTTTTCCGTTTGGCCTTTAATTGGCCCACCTCCTGAATGGGCCTCTTTTCTCCAACTCTCTGGTTATCTTCATGTGTTGACATGGTTAAAGTCTTATCATAAACTTGAGTTCCCACAAGATGTGGACCAAGCTTAGACAAAGCTACTTGAAAGCAATCTATTAAAGGCGAGAATGGTTCTGGATGATAAAGCGCAGATACAAGAGATTCTAGCTGCCAGGTATGAGGAGGGCAAACTTTAACAACCCTCACATATGCTGTGCATAGCGCAACCTAGGAAAAAAGTACTATTAGATTCCTGTACACAATTTACCACCCCAATCTGTCAGCTCTCAGAAGAAAAGATGAATACCTCTATAGTAAACCAAGGTAATCTAAGGGAATATAAGTATTAATCTTAACCTTGAGTTCTTTGCTTTTTGTTCTCAACAATGATTGCAGGAACAGATGGACTAAATCAGCAGCTGTTGATTTGACAACATCTTCTGAGCAACTGGAGTAGAGTGAACTGAGGCAAATACCCATGGATGAATCATAAGCCATGTTTCTGCAGGTGAAGCCCAAGTTATGAACAAATCTAAATGGATTTTTCCATTGTTAACTTTGTTTTGTTCACATAAAAATTACTTCCAAAAGGTCAACAAAATTTAAAAGTAAATAAATACGAGTAGAAATTTTGTTGAGACGGGAAGCATGTAAAAATCAGAAAATCATTTACCAAGCAAATATCCCCAAATTTGCTATTAAAGCCCAGTCCTAAAGAAATCATTGAACAGAGCGAACAGTGTCAAACCTGAATACAGGAAGCCCCTCTTTGTCCACACTCAAGATAGTAATTATTGACTGGATAAAATTCTGATAGGGTACAATATGATAGTTCGTCATCGTTACAATGATGCCCACAAAGTCAAAGCATGCCTTCCAAAAAGCCATAATTTTCAGAGTTAGATCATTTTTAACACTAATAATTAAAATAAATCAATTCACATACTGAATTCAGAGTTTTATCAGCCAGCTGATGAATGTTTCAAGATTTGTGATTAACAGTTACCCACCATTTGCAGAGCTGCATCCCCATAGCATAAATGAGAACATGCAGAATGGACAAATGATGTGTTGATCAAGCCTTCAACATACAGTGTTCCTTCTGTTAGACATTTACTGAGAAGCTTTAAAATCCAAGTTGCAAAAAGCTGCCTTCTCCTTTCGTTACTCAGGTCAATTAACAAACCACATCCATCAACAGGCTTGTTAATTGATGGGAGATCTCCAATAATAGCAGGATCGCTGACAATTCCTTTATAGGACTCACAAAAGCACTTTAACCTTACCTTAGTGGATTGTGCACTGCTAGCATCATGGAGACAGAGAGACACCAGGTGTGTAATATCTACGAAGACAGCATACATTTTAACATTATCAATCCAAATCAGTAACATAATTTTTCATAGAAAGATCAAAGATCCAACCAAAAAAAAATCTTTTTAAATAATCCCTTCCATCCCCTTGTCCTGAACAACTATTTAAGAAAAAGGTGATAAACTGAATATTGTTGTTCATAATTTTCACATTCATACCTTCAATGGCTAACATGGCATCAACACAAAATTGTCTATACGCATCACGTGCTCCAGTGCGAAGCAAAGATAAAAGTGACCCAAGCGTTTCAAAGATTACCCCATGACGAGATCTGAAATTGCATATCATTCTTCAGAAGCAGCTATTTAAAATTGAAAAATATTCAGGTAAAAGACAGGGAATAGTTTCAATTAACAGAAAATGAGTAAAAAGATAATTTTTCCTTTACATATTACCAAATCAAAAACAAGAGAGAACAAATTTTCTGTGGCAAGCAACACCATGAAGGCATCATGTGCCCAATAAAACCTTTCAAAATCATACTAACACGAAAATTCATATATTGAACAAACCTTAATAGTTAATACTAAGTTTTGTCACATGCATTTTGTCAACCTTTTAATGTACACAGACATACAAAGTTGTAATAAAGAAACCAATATCAGGATTTTAAAGCTGAAAATTTGAAAGAATTAGTAGAGAGAGGAAACCTAAAGACTTCACTATTAGAAACTGATATTTGTGATCACAGCTTTCCAAATCCCTTACAATAGTAACAAATATACTTGTTAGATTAATAACAATATTCACAGGGGGGTGGGCTTCTATGATCAAGCAGTAGACAGTTTGCAGAGCAAAACATAAATTCGAGCTCAGGATATGATGGATTTATAATTTCTCTATATTCAAGTCCAAATTACATTTGCCAGGAGGGGTGTGTTGGACATATTCATAAAAGAATTCTTTGCATTAATACACAAATAACTAACAGCCATGCCAATAGAAATCAGAAAACGAGAAAATAAGTCACAAGCTACAAGGTTAAAAACTGAAATTCCTCCGAAATAACTCACCCAAACGTGGGTTCTGCAAAGAAAGGTAATATCCGACCAATGATTGGTAACAGGGCACCCGCCTTGCCATGGTAAAAGACTCCGGGAAAATTTCTTGCAACATTAGATATAAGCTTCACCACAGCAATCACTTCTCTCTCCTTTCCTGCAAAACAGAAAATCAACTTTATACTCCAAGTGTCTCAGCTCGAACGTGAGTAAACTACGGTTGTTCAAGCTTATATTTCATCGATCAGAGTGGCACCACCGTTTTAAATTTGTGGCTTCTTTACTAAGCTCTAACCAAGGCTTCGCACATTTTTATGGTTCGCCGATGCATAATGCGAAGTAGAAGAGAAGCCGAAACATTAACTAGCTCGGTAATGCAAGAGAGCATAGCAATCGCGAAAAAGAAGTGTTTTTTTCCGCCAAAGTTTTCTGAGGAAACGGTAGAGAAGATACAAAAAGATAGGAATGGAGAGGAAGCATACCGGAGGAACCAGGGATGACATGAGCATGAAGAAGATTGGGGAGGACAGCGCGGAACCTGAGCTCCAAAGCACTGTCATCAGCCTTATCGGGAGTAGGCGATGATGAGGAAGCTGCAATGCGTTCCCGTAGTTCGTGCAGAAGGCTCGAAAGGTTAGTCATCCTGCTCTCATTCTCCTCTATCGTCTTCCCTCTCAAGTCTCAATACCCAAATGATGTCTGCTCTCTCACCAGGTTCCCCTCCTTTCGTCCTCCTGGGCTTCTGGCTCAATCGCGCCAATTTCTTTTGCGCTTTTTTTAATCAATTTTCAATTATGTCTTCTTTTTTTAAAATTATGTATTTGAGTGCTATGAAGGAAAGGTTGGTTCATTATTTAAAAGATATTATAAAATAAATAGATAAAATATGTTAGAATTTTTTTCGGTTGAAATTAAAACAGCTATGCAGATGGAAGAGTGTAAAATAAATTCTTTATACCGAAAAGGCTGACAATATAATGTATAATAAAAACAAAAATAAAATGATTAAAATGTTGAGGGGAGATAGATTAGGTCTCTTTGGTTTGAGGGGAAGGACTGGGTGTGGGGGAGTCCTTAGAAAATATATTAACTAAATTTTTATTAATGAAAAAAATATTCCATTTTTGTTGAAAATATATTTTTGAAATATTGTAAATTTTTTATGGGTTATTTGGTAAAGATGAGAGAAAATTTTCTCTCTCCTCCCTTCCTCCTCTCAAATCAAACAGGCTCTATCAGTATTCAAGATAAGAATAGGTAATTTAGTCAAAGAGAGTGGGAATCATGATTTGAGGTTTGAATACTATTTTTATTGATTAAACCTATTTTATTTCTAGAGTAGTTTTAGGGTATTTCAATACGTATTTGAATGAAAATTGTTTTCTTAACACAGCCTCAGCCTCGGGATAGTTTTTTTTTTTTTTTCCCAACCTGGTTCATCAAAACATTTAATTCCTTCGAATCCAAATTCACCTTGAGTCGGATGCGATCGTGGGGAGAGCTTCTAATATTATTTTCTTCGTTTCCAAGCCTTGAATTGAAAAAATGATTAAAGAAGAGTAAATCACTTTTGACTTGTTATCAACAAACATTAGTCCTCCAGATAGTTAAAAGCACATGTGATTGCACTCTTGTTGGGGCGGTGAATGAAGGTGAGCGAAGGAATTCTGTGCCCCCTCTGGAGTCTGGTCACCAAGAAACCAAGTGAGAGAGAAAAGAGAGGAAGCTGCAGCGAAACGTGAGCAATTGAATTGTAAGCTTTCAAATTGGAAGGCCCAGTGACCGTCTCTAGCCCAGAAGAAGTATGGAGGTTTTGGACTCAAGGATTTGCTCTTACTCATGGAGAAGATTATGGCAAGTGTGGAATGACTCGGAATTAGGACACAACAGGAAGACGAGTTTTCTTATGGATAGCACTGCACTTGAGTAAAAGCTCCTTACCAACAGTGAAAGTACAATTGTCAACTTGGTCACGTCTTCAAGGAAAGCTAGTTTTTTGCCATTGCTTGTTTGTCTTCTTTCTGTCTTATTTTTTTGGTCAATGTCTTCTTTCTATCTGGTTGGTCGTATTACTATTAGCTCACAAAATTTAGGCCTTAGCATGTGCGGCCCTGTATTCAATTTTCTATCGTTTACTTGAGACTCGGCCTCAATTTTCAATCTTTAATATGTAATCTTTTTACTTCTTTTGCACCAACAGAAAATTGCTTTGCTTTCAAAAAATCTAAAATAAAATCCAATTGGAAAGCATAATTCAAAGAATTGAAAAAAATAAATAAATCTTTTCAAACAAATATATCATGCAAATACTTTTTATGGTACTTATTATAAATGACTAATTGTCATTTCTCACTGATCAAAGAATGGAAATTAAGCAATTAAATTGATCAAAAATTAATAAACGTTTCTAACTTTATCCATACTTTAGTCATGTGAATTTAAATAATTAGTTAAAAATGAGGGTAAATGAAAAAATAATAATAAATAAGTTAGCTAAAGGCAATTGGATGACAAAAAATTATAGTAGTTAGTACCTTATAATAAAAATCAAAGAGAAAAATAGTTTTAACCATTTAAAATAATTATTTGTTATGTGAACATGTTGTCTTAAAAAAGTATCGATATACTCCCACAAGTTCTAATTATAAGGCTAAATTAACTCTTTTGAAAAAATTATGGAGCTAATTAAATGACTTTAGAATGTTTTTATTTTTATTTTTTCTCTAAACTAATAATTTGATTAATGAACTGATATATAATATAAGGATACATAATATTTGATATTTAAATAATTTATTTAGCTTCATTTATTTCTTCAAACAAAAATCAAACCGATCTTATAATTAAGATCAGGGTGAGTGAGTATTATGTTTAATTAAACGTCGTAAAAACACAAATAACTTGGTTAGCCAATTGTCCCTCCTAACTGAATTTGAATATTTTTGCAAGACAAATATCATTTGATCAAATTATTATATTCACTTCCATTCTTTATTGTTTCCCATCGAACTCCCAATGCAAAATAATACTTCTGATTTCTTTCTACCTCTTACATGCATTTTCGGCCCAACAATTAATCTTTCTTTTTTCTCATTGAAGCATCTTTCACTTCCAGTTTTACATTAAAACAAGACCATCCTACTAATCATGGCCAAGGAAGGAGACAAGGAAGGCATGAGATGGCAAGAAATATTGCACAGGATCCATATTATTGTCAGCTCCATAAACTAAATATACAGTATAATAAATATCCGGAAAACGCTCTTTATTTAATCCTATCCTGCTGAACAAACAGGACTTTCCAGCTCAAGTCCCCTCTATTAATCAACTTGTGATATTGGCCCAACTAGGTGGAAGCCGTTCAGAAGTGGCAGGCATGCCTCTGATGTTAATATCAAGAGGAAGAAGACGGTACTGGATGTCGATCTCCCGGAATATCCGGAGCAGCTCTTCGATCACTAGGGATCTTCTGACAAACCTTTCTCCCATGTCTTGGTGGTTCATTCTATGAGTTGGCCAAATCGATATCCTAATCAGCTCCCTGAAGACTATAAAAGGTGAAGGATACCAGTGCTCCTCCTTGTTATTGATGAAGCTGCATCGTCGTCATTACAAATTTCACGTTAGATACGCACACCATAACACCACCCAGCATACAAACCACACAAGAGAAACCGTTTGTACCCATACCTGTGAATTCTTTGTTTCATGAGTTCAATCTTTTCAGCTGGGGTAGACACGTGTATAGAGAAATCAATACCATCTCCCATGTCAGGACTCTGGTAGTAATTATATATGGCCTTAGTGGCAAGGACGCTGTTGGGGATGATTATTTTTAGGTTGTCATATCTTAAAATTCTGGTTGTCCGTATATTCATTTCTTCCACAACCATCTGCAATTAGATAATCAAGAGGTCAAAAAAAGAAGTTAGGCCTTTGCATAAGAGAAAACAGAATCTTTAAACGCTTAAAGAGCTAAGCATTACCTGAATCCCATCGATTTCACACCTATCCCCCACATCAAATGGGTGCATGATAAATAAGAAAACAATTGCTTCAAATATCGTCTTGCAGGTATTTCCAAATATAAACGCAACCAAAACAAGCTGTGAGCTCACAAGGAGAAGAAATTTGGTGGTGGCAATTCCCAGTATTAATAGCCAAATAACCAGTATAATGATCCCCACCATAAATTTAAGTATTCCATGAAGTTTGTTGATAGGAGGCTACTTCGGCAAGTGTACCGGGTGTTACAAGTAATAAAATAGTGAGAAAGTATCATCCCACGAGGAATAGTTATTCAATCACTAATTCGCTATTATTACCTTAATTGGACAATTTTGAGTGATAAAGATAAGTTGAAACCAATCAAGAATTTCAAGATTTAAAAAAAGAAAAGAATTCAAAATCAAGATTCACTGGAGAATGTTTAGAAAAGATAATCAGTCAAGTAAAACTTAACTAGGACTCAGAATCCCCCTATGCTCTTTCAAGTATTTGAATTAAAGATCTAATTGATTATAATTCCCAAATTGACGATCGATTCTCTAAGGTTAGACTAAGTCTCAATGTCTTGATGCTACCTTAGTCTATTGTATCTTTAAAAACAACCTAATATCTTAGTATTGTCTAGAAAGATCAGATCTTAAACCAGAATCCTATGATCGCATAAATTCGTAAGCCTATGTCTAGGTCATGCAATTTTATGATGAATTAACAAGTTCTAGTTAGATGCACCAACATCTTTATTGTCATACATCAATCTATGGACAATCTTAAAGGTGATCAATCTTCAAGAAAGCATTAAGCAAAGGAAATTCATTCAATCAAAGAAATCAAGATTCATACAAAAATTCAACCAAATACTCAAATTTGCATAGGGTTCATCCTAGCCCTAACTAAAAAAAGGAAATTAGCCAAGCATGGCTAGATTAACAAAATAAAGAAGAAAAGATGAAGATAGAATTGTTCTTCAGAGGTTGGAGAAGGTTGATCTCCACAATTGCTTTAATCTCCTCTCTCTAATGCCGTAGAGCTCTTTCTTGTGCAAAAAGTTCCTCCTTTTCTTGCTAGGGTTGGGCCAAGAGGTGGCGCCCTGGGCGCCACTTCTGCACTGGATTGGCGCCCTAGGCGCCACTTTTGGTTCCTTTTTGTGACTTCGCTTTTTGTCCTTTCGCGGAGTCTCCAAATAGCTTCTTCTTATGGATAAAACCTGCAAAACACACAAGAATACTTATGAAGGTATGTCTGATATCAAATCCATGTTTTTGGCTTATTATCCTTAAGCTTTTTAAGTATATTTGATCAAGCTCAATTTGTGCCTTAATACATGGTAAATTTGTGGCTCATCATTTGTTCCCACCGGTTTTGGTATCAGTCAATGTCAAAGCAAGTGCTCTCCTCTCTCTGAAGGCATTAATAACCTTGATTTTTACAAAAGAGAGAACACTTACATTAGTAATATATAAACAAACATAAACAGTTGTACATCTAGATATAAATTGAAACCTCGCATCAATACGCTAGTTTCATAAGCAGCCTAATCAGAAAGAAAGCATTGTAAGATTTAGCTCTTAATCAGAAAGAATTCACGCAAACAACCCAGCTATTAATAGACTACATAATGAAATCCACCCCAACTTTTGTTTTTCAAATCAAGCCCCAGTCGTAGCAAAATTTCTTACCGCCCAGTTCTTCAGGGCAGATTTGCTGATCTTCCCAGACTCAGAAGCTCCTTCGAAGAGATCCATGGTTTTCTCAGCTTCATCTTCCCGCATAAATCGCATCAAATCCTCTGGGTAAATGAAGCTGAAACGAAAATAAAAAACTTTATCAGTTAAGTCTATGGATCCTCTAGAGTTCTCATCTGTTAGGAAGAGAAGAAAATATTACTAGTATAAATCATTGCCAAGTTATCAATCATTTATGCATGCAATATGAAGAACTAAGACAAGATCTGAGGTTGAACATAGTCGTTAGTCATTCTTGTTATATAACCAAGCACTCAAATCATGATGCACGTTAGGAACAGTTTTCTCTTACACAATTGCAATCAAGCCTTAACACCAGCGACCAGACTAGTCAAGGAATTAGTAAAGCTTCCAAGACTCAACCCAACCTTCAAGAATCATTTTATGAACTGCAATACTATGTGCGTCAGAGATTAAAATTTGCATATGGATATAAGATGGAGAAATGAGATATTAGTTTAATACATACAATTAATTAATAAGGATCAAGGAATGACCTGCAACCCCGCCTGTCAACATTCTGAAATATTTTCTTTGCCACGGCTTTTGCCTCTTTTTCACTTCTAATCTGTGTGGCATTTTGATCATCTTCAGTTGAATCAAGTATCTGCTCATCCAGTGTAGAAAGAGTGCCATGCCGGACCATATTCATTAACCTTTTCATATTTCAGGCAAAGACATTTTTTGGATTCAGCTTATGCAAGTGATCAATAGTAATCCCATAATCCGACTTTATGGGAGACTGGACGAGAAAACTTTCCACTCATAAGACTAGGGCTTTTCTGGAGCATTCCGCTTTTCGTCGTACTTGGACTCTTAGTTTTGGAGAAGGCAGCTGCCCTTGGACTCTTGGTTGTAGAGAAGCAGCTGCCCTAAGCTCAGGGGGAATGTTAACCCCAGCACTCTGTAGTTTCTGAACCTCATCAGCAAGTTTTTGTTCCTCTTCCTGTGACTTCTGAATTTCTATCAGAGGTGGCCCAGACAGTGTTTCAATCACAAACTGATTAAACAGTGACCCCTGAATCCTATCAAAGTAGGTACTTGTGTAGAAGGAAGAAGCTATAACCTTAACCGCAAGAGTTTTTGCCGACCACAGAAAATTACCCACCAAGAAACAGACCAAGACCTTGGTGACATAATGAAGGGCGTTGCCTCTAGTCTCCCTCTCAACCTTCTTATTGAACAAGAGATGCCAAGCAATCAAAACAAATCCCAACCATAGACAATTTTGAACTGCCTTCCTTACGCCGTACACAAAATAAAGGACTCTCTTCCGCAAAAGGAAATTTCTTTCGATAAAGAACACCAAAATTCGAATTACCCAATCATAAACCAACCGACCACATATTAGAACCAGGATCATCACCTCCCATTTCCATAACTGGAGCATCCAGAGAATCTTATTCCTCAAAACTCGGATACTCAGCATGCATGCAAGCGCAGCAACAAACAAAATCAAACTCAACCACTCCAGCAGAATCCATATGCTAAAATGGGTCTTTTTCAATTCATCCAGCGCGTCTTCCTCCAAAAATGGGTCGTCCTCCTCCTCCTCCTCCACTTTTCTCCCTAACATCCCCGAAAGCATTTGCCCTGATCTTGCCACCCGACCAGACTTTTGGTCCGGCTCCTCCGGCGGGTCCAACAATCTCGACTTATTTCTGGCCTTCAGCAAGGCAGATTTCCTCTGCAATGAAAGAGTCCTTTCAACCGAGGCGTTGGAGTTACATCTTACCACCTCGCCATCTCCCGCACCGGCATTACCACTTTGAGCAACAGCCGGCGATCCACGCTGATCGCTTTGCGGTAATTTATGAACTTCGGTGTTACACGGGGACTCCCTGTACCTTCGTCTAATGGTATCACTTGACGGTTCAAAAACATTGGACGTAGGTTCCTCGAACGAGACTCTGAGATCCTTAGAGATGCTATTCAGCTGTGGAGACTCTTCCACCGGAGGCAATTTGTAGTCTTGCTGGAACTCTTCCATTTCTAAATCCATATTCAGTGACAGGTCACCAGACTCTCTGTTTGTACAAGGACTTACCAATGAGCATGGAGGGTGGACCCTCGGAACCCGGCCTAAGATGCCGGAAACCAAAGCTATCCTCGTCGTTACCACTAGCTAGTACTAGCTCCAGCAGTGCCGTCGCTGACACTCTTGCTCACGTCTCTATTGTTCCAGAAGCCATGACTAGTTTCTCTCCAAATTTTGCCACCTTGTTGCACTGCGGGAGCTCTGGAGTCACCTTCGTCGATTTTAAGGACAACCTCTGGGCGATGCAGGGAAGTAGTGGAGGTCATTGATGAGGGAGAAGTGAGGTGAGGAGGAGGGTGATCGTAGGGAGTTTCTTGAGCCAGGAGAATGGGAAATTGTCCGCGCTAGCATAGATATTTCTGGGGCGTTTGTAAGAATAATAGTAGGACTTAGAAGGATTTTCTGAGGGAGTCCATTGAAATTTAATTAGTCAGGGGAGATGTGAATTAAAATAATAAACTAAGATTAAAGTAGGAAAGCGAGTGTTTAGTGACCGAGAAATCGAAAGTTCTGAAGTAAAAAGTTGAGGGACGCCTGTAGGCATGACAAGGAAAAAATAAAAGAAATACCTAAGTAAATTCTTCAATAAGCTCATCAATGTTCAATTTGAATGAAGCAAGATTCATAATTTGCGCCTGGAAAAAAAAATAATGCTGCCTGCTATTTGTTGTAGAAGCATTGATAAAGTCGAAGAGATTCATGAAAGAGCAAAACACGCTAACCTTGATGACAGGATAATTGAGCCGACAGCGAGAGCAAAGTCATCAAAAGATAGCAGATGGGGTTAAGAGAAACCAGGAAGATGTAGTCGAAGCTCGATGCTGGTGGGCGTGGTGAAGGTGGAGTTCGCAGGAGTGAGAAGACTATAGCAATGAGGACCCCTTTCCTAGGGAAACCAAAGATGATGAGGTCGTTTTCTTCTTGAGTGGAATTTTCTGGTTTGATTTTTTATTGTAGATCTAAAATCTTCTATGGATGAATAAGAGGTGAGATAGATACATAGAGATTGTGGTGGTGGTTTGAAGAGAGTGAATCTACAGAATAAGAGTTACCTCTATGGGAACAGTGAAATTTAATTTTTGGCGTGAAAAAAAAAAAAGATTCATTTTTTAGACTTTTTAGACCGTATTTTTTAAATATCTGGCTATACTTTTTAGACTAAACTTTTTAAACATCCCGTCTTAAAAAAATTTTATATTTACAAAATTGTTATCTAGTCTTGAAGAAATAAGTCATCCAATTAGCAATGTATTATTATTTAGTCTCAACTTGTCCATATATATTTGTATGCATTCTAATCTATACACAATTTTATCCATTAAATATAGGGGTTCAGTTTTCTTATATTGTATGAGAAAACTAAGATTCCTACACACACATGAAATGGTGGGACCCACATATACATATATGAATTACTATATATATGTGTGGGTTCTACCATTTCATGTGCATGTGACATGAGAAAACATTTCTCCTACAACATGAGAAGTGTTTTTCCCTTAAATATATTAATTAAGGACTTCAGTGTTTTTAATTTTTTCCAATAATAATATACATATATGAATTACTATATATATATGTGGGTCCTACCATTTCATGTGTGTGTGACATGAGAAAACATTTCTCCTACAATATGAGAAGTGTTTTTCCCTTAAATATATTAATTAAGGACTTTAGTGTTTTTAATTTTTTTCAATAATAATATACATTTTTTATGATCAAATTAAAAGACAATTTTTCTCTTCAATTATTATAATATATACAACTAATATATATATATATATATATATATATATATATATATATATATATATGTGTGTGTGTGTGTGTGTATTATTTAATATAATCAATGCATTTTTCAATCATTTTACATCTTAACTTGTTTTTTAAATAATAATTCAAACAAGTTTTAATTTGAAAAAAATCACTTCTACCCCGTCAATCCAAACACATATAACATTTACAATATGAGTTTTATTCTATCAATTTGCAAAAGTCAGATTGAAAAAAATCACTTCTGCCGCCGTTAATTAAAACACCCGTATTCAATCATCCATGACTTCAAAGTTCAAACTTCATTTCAATGTGATTGTTCTTGTTCCCTTCTCTTCTTACTCGGATTTTTAGTTGGAGCTTCAAATTAATTAGCTAGCGTCACATTTCCCATAACGAGGGAATCCAGACCCTAAAAGGACCAAATTGAAAAGTCACATAAAGTATGGGATCAAATTATTTAATGACTAAGGACTAATCATCATATAAAATTGGAAATCATTTATTTTATTAAGAAAATTTTAAAACAGTGATTGAAACATTTAAAAACAAATTTTCAATATGATAAGTAAATAATAAGAGTACTTTTTTTTTCGATTTACGTAAATAAATAATTTTAAACACCTAAACATGGTATCAACCAGCACAGTAAAGAACAGGAAAGGGAAATAATGAATTGATGATTCGCGTCGCGAGGGGAAGAGAGAGGGATAAAGACATTTTAAACAATAATTAAAAAGCAATAAAAGGTCTCGAGCTCAGGTATATAGCCCCCATGTCGGATTTTCGTCTAGGCGATAATGATCTATGAACTCTTTTGGCTATCCCAAAATAAATCATTCGAAACGGCTCTCTCCCTCTGTATCAAATTATCAAACCAATTTCATTTTCGGAATTTCTCCTATACCCCTTTTCCTCCTTCCTCTCTTTTTTCTTTTCCTAAAGTTGGATTAAAATCTTAACAGTCTAAATTAACATATTATAAAAATATTAAGATAATTTTACCTTAAAGATTAAAAAAAAACCTTTTTTTATACAATATGCAAAATAAATATGAACTTTTAAAATTAATTTTATCTTTTATGCAAAGTTATAGTAATATTTTTATAATATGATAATTATGGACAGTTAAAATTTTAATCCAATGATAGGAAGGAGAAACAGGAGGGAAATAGATGATAGGAGAGTGTAAGAGAAAAATCAAATCCTAAAGGGAGATAGATTAACAGTGTTCACGAAAAGAGTGGCTAATTTAATTCATTGAGAGTGAGAATCATGATGTGAAGTTTGAAGAGGTTGGGGTGATTCACATATATGTGGTATTGGATTTTTTATGACAAAGGTGGTGTCAAAATCAAAATGCAAACAGCTCATTACACAATTAGATAAATACTATCAGTATTTTTTATTGATTGTACCAATTTCATTTCTACAGTAGTTTTACGCATTTAGATGAGACTTGGGGTCTTTTTAACTTTGCCTCGGGATATATATATATATATATTTTAGGATTGGGTTGGATTCACCCACTGTCTTAGAATAGGACAGGACGTTTGAGCCTGCTCCACAGGAAAATTTATGACTGAAAATACACATGTCTCTATTTTAGCTTAGGTTACCTCTGCTTCCCAAGTTTTGGGACGCCTTCCCAACACTACCACTACGATAGTGTCAAGATTCTTGAATACTCTCTATTTATGAGGGTTTGGTTTCCAAATTCCTAACTGTTGATCCCACTAACAAGGGGTGGCTCGGGATAGTTAAAAGCACATGTGATTGCATTCTTGTTGGGGCAGTAAAAGAGGAAGCTGCAGCGACACGGGAGCAATTGAATTGTAAGCTTTCAAATTGGAAGGCCCAATGACTGTGTCTAGCCCAAAAGAAATATGGAGGTTTTGGACTCAAGGATTTGCTCTTACTTTGGAGAAGATGATGGCAAGTGGATTATCAAAAAATAAAAAATAAAAAGATGATGGCAAGTGTGGAAGACGAGTTTTCTTATGGATAGCACTGCACTTGAGTAAAAGCTCCTTACCAACAGTGAAAGTACAATTGTCAACTTGGTCACGTCTTCAAGGAAAAAAACAAAGGAAAGCTAGTTTCTTGCCTTTGCTTGTTTGTCTTCTTTCTGTCTGGTTGGTATTTACTATTAGCTCACAAATGTAGGCCTTAGCATGTGCAGCCTTGTATTCAATTTTCTATCATTAACTTGAGACTCGGCCTCAAATCTTTTTAATATGTAATCCTCTTGCCTTTTTTTTTTTTTGCACCAACAGAAAATTGCGTTACTTTTTTTTGAAGCATCTTGCATTTCCAGTTTTCCTTAAAAATAAAACCATTCTACTAATCATGGCCTTAGAAGGAGACAACAAGGAAGGCATGCGGTGGCACGAAATATTGCACAGGATCCATATTGTCAGCTCCATAAACTAACTAATCCTATCCTGCTGAACAAACAGGACTTTCCAGCTCAAGTCCCCTCTATTAATCAACTTGTGATATTGGCCCAACTAGGTGGAAGCCGTTCAGAAGTGGTAGGCATGCCTCTGACGTTAATATCAAGAGGAAGAAGACGGTACTGGATGTCAATCTCCCGGAATATCCTGAGCAGCTCTTCGATCAGAAGGGATCTTCTGATAAACCTTTCTCCCATGTCTTGGTGGTTCATTGTATGAGTTGGCCAAATCGATATCCTAATCATGTTTAATTGCTCCAGATCCCTGAAGACTAAAAAAGATGAAGGATACCAGTGCTCCTTCTTGTTATCGATGAAGCTGCATTGTGGTCATTACAAATTTCATGTTAGATATGCACACCATAACACACCACCCAGCATACAAACAACATAAGAGAAACCGTTTGTTCCTGCCCATACCTGTGTATTCTTTGTTTCATGAGAGCAATCTTTTCAGCTGGGGTAGACACGTGTATAAAGAAATCAATAGCATCTCCCATGTCTGGACTCCGGTAGTAATTATTTATGGCCTTAGTGGCAAGGACGCTGTTGGGGATGATTATTTTTAGATTGTCATATCTTAAAAATGTGGTTGTCAGTATATTCATTTCTTCCACAACCATCTGCAATTAGATAGTCAAGAGGTCAAAAAAAGAAGTTAGGCCTTTGCATATGAGAAAACAGAATCTTTAAACGCTTAAAGAGCTAAGCATTACCTGAATCTGATCGATTTCACACCTATCCCCCACATCAAATGGGTGCATGATAAATAAGAAAACAATTGCTTCAAATATCGTCTTGCAGGTATTTCCAAATATAAACGCAACCAAAACAAGCTGTGAGCTCACAAAGAGAAGAAATTTGGTGGTGGCAATTCCCAGTATTAGTAGCCAAATAACCAGTATAATGATCCCAACCATAAAATTGAGTATTCGATGAAGTTGATTCACAGTGGTTTTGGTATCAGTCAATGTCAAAGCAAGCGCTCTCCTCTCTCTGAAGGCATTAACCTGGATTTTTACAATAGAGAACACTGACATTAGTAATATATAAGCAAACACAAACAGCAGTGTCTAAATATAAATTGAAACCTTCCATCAATAAACCATAGACCAAGATCACCAGTTGGAAAATTTATTCTCCTTAAACCATCATCATTAAAAGAATACATAGTAGTTGCATGAACAGGTGAAGAAGAAATAAACAAAAAATGGCAATTAATATCAATAGCATTGGGGTCATTCATATCTGTGCTTGTGTACCTTAGGGAGAGAGGACATGGTGAGGCAAGATTATTTCATTAACAGGCTAAAATACACTAGTTTCATAAGCAGCCTAATCAGAAAGACAGCATTGTAAAATTCAGCTCTTAATCAGAAAGAATTCACGCAAACAACCCAGTTGTTAATAGACTACAGAATAAAATCCACCCCAACTTTTGTTTTTCAACTCAAGCTCCAGTTGTAGCAAAATTTCTTACCACAGAATTCACGCAAACAACCCAGTTGTTAATAGACTACAGAATAAAATCCACCCCAACTTTTGTTTTTCAAATCAAGCTCCAGTTGTAGCAAAATTTCTTACCACCCAATTCTTCAGGGCAGATTTGCTGATCTTCCCAGACTCAGAAGCTCCTTCAAAGAGATCCATGGTTTTCTCAGCTTCATCTTCCCGCATAAATCGCAGCAAATCCTCCAGGTAAATGAACCTAAAAAGAAAAACAAAAAAATTTATCAGTAAAGTTAATGGATCCTCTGGAGTTCTCATCTGTTAGGAAGAGAAGAAAATATTATGTGATGATCACAAGCCCAAAGGGGATCCCATCCCAAAAGACTAGTCTATTAGAAGGGAGAGCCCTTGACTAATAAACCACACTTATGAGGCTTCCCGATGTGGGAAACATAACATAGTCACACTCTTAAGAGCCAACATCCCCCGTGGCTCCACATTATGGCATTTCACCCAGCTTCTTGTCGGTCAGAACCCTCTGTGAGTAGCCCTTTCCGTGAACATCGGACTTTATGTGATCATTACAAGCCCAAAGGGGAAGCCCATCCCAAAGGATTAGCTTTTGAGAGGGAGAGCCCCTTAACTTATAAACCACACTATACATACTTGTGAGGCTCTAAGATATTACTAGTATAAATCATTGCCAAGTTATCAATCATTAATGCATACAATATGACGAACTAAAACAAGATCTGAGGTTGAACATAGTCGTTAGTCATTCTTGTTATTTAACTAAACACTAAATCATGATGCACGTTAGGAACAGTTTTCTCTAATACAATTGCAATCAAGCCTTAAAACCAGCGACCAGACTTGTCAAGGAATCAGTAAAGCCTCCAAGACTCAGCCCAACCTTCAAGAATCATTTTATGAAATACAATACTATGTGCGTCAGAGGTTAAGATCTGCATATGCTTATAAGATGGAGAAATAAGAAATTAGTTTAATACATAAAATTAATTTATAAGGATCAAGGAATAACCTGAAACCCTGCCTGGCAACATTCTGAAATATTTTCTTTGCCGCGGCTTTTGCCTCTTTTTCACTTCTAATCTGTGTGGCATTTTCATCATCTTCAGTTGAATCAAGTATCTGCTCATCCAGTGTAGAAAGAGTGCCATGCCGGACCATATTCATTAACCTTTTCATATTCCAGGCAGAGACATTTTTTGGATTCAGCTTATGCAGGTGATCAATAGTAATCCCATCGTCCGATTTATGGGAAAGAGGACGAGAAAACTTTCCACTTATAAGACGAGGGCTTTTCTGGAGCATTCCACTTTTCGCCGTCCTTGGACTCTTAGTTTTGGAGAAGGCAGCTGCCCTTGGACTCTTGGTTGTGGAGAAGGCAGCTGCCCTAAGCTCAGGGGGGATGTCAACCCCAGCATTCTGCAGTTTCTGAACCTCATCAGCAAGTTTTTGCTCCTCTTCCTCTGACTTCTGAATTTCTATCAGAGGTGGCCCAGACAGTGTTTCAATCACAAACTGATTAAACAGTGACTCCTGAATCCTATCAAAGTAGGTGCTTGTATAGAAGGAAGAAGCCATAACCTTGACCACAAGAGTTTTTGCCAACCACACCAAAGTACCCACCAAGAAACAGACCAAGACCTTGGAGACATATTGAAGGGCGTTGCCTCTAGTCTCCTTCTCAACCTTCTTATCGAACAAGAGATGCCAAGCAATCAAAACAAATCCCAACCATAGACAATTCTGAACTGCCTTCTTCACACCGTACACAAAATAGAGGACTCTCTTCCGCAAAAGGAAATTTCTTTCGATAAAGAACACCAAAATTCGAATTACCCAATCAGAAACCAACCGACCACATATTAGAACCAGGATCATCACCTCCCATTTCCATAACTGGAGCTTCCATAGAATCTTATTCCTCAAAATCGGGATACTCAGCGTGCATGCAAGCGCAGCAACAAACAAAATCAAACTCAACCACTCCAGCAGAATCCATATGCTAAAATGGGTCTTTTTCAACTCATCCGGCACGTCTTCCCCAAAAAATGGATCGTCGTCCTCCTCATCCACTTTTCTCCCTAACATCCCCGAAAGCATTTGCCCTGATTTTGCCACCCGACCAGACTTTCGGTCCGGCTCCTCCGGCGGGTCCAACAATCTCGACTTATTTCTGGCCTTCAGTAAGGCTGATTTCCTCTGCAACGAAAGATTCCTTTCAACCGAGGCGTTGGAGGTACATCTTACCACCTCGCCATCTCCCGCACCGGCATTACCACTTTGAGTAACAGCCGGCGATCCACGCTGATCGCTTTGCGGCGATTTATGAACTTCGGTGTTACACGGCGACTCCCTGTACCTTCGTCTAACGGTATCACTTGCCGGTTCAACAACACTGGAAGTTGGTTCCTCGAACGAGACTTTGAGGTCCTTGGAAATGCTATTGAGCTGCGGAGACTCTTCCACCGAAGGCAATTTGTAGTCATGCTGGAACTCCTCCATTTCTAAATCCATATCCAGCGACAGGTCACCAGACGCTTTCTGTTTGTGCAAGAACTTGCCAATGAGCATGGAAGGTGGATCCTTGGAACCCGGCCCATGTTGCCGGAAATCAAAGCTATCCTCGCCGTTACCGCTAGTAGTAGCGCCAGCACTCCCGTCACTGACAGTCTTGCTCACGTCTCCATTGTTCCAGAAGTCATAGCTAGTTTCTCTCCAAATCTTGTCACCCTGTTGCACTGCGGGACCTCTGGAGTCACCTTCGTCGATTTTAACGACAACCTCGGGGCGATGCGGCGAAGTAGTGGAGGTCATTGATGAGGGAGAAGTGAGGTGAGGAGGAGGGTGATCGTGGGGAGTTTCTTGATCAAGTAGAATGGGAAGCTGTTCGTGACCGGAGTCGGCGTCTGTGCCAGCAGAGATCTTTCTGGGGTGTTTGTAAGAATAATAGGATTTGAAGGATTTTCTGAGGGAGTCCATTGAAATTTAACGAGGCAGGGGGAGAAGTGAATTAAAATAATAAACTAGGAAAGCGAGTGTTTAGTGACCCAGAAATTAAATTCGGCTTTATGAAATCGAAAGTTCTCGAGTAAAAAAGTCGAGGGACGCGTGTAGGTAGTGAGGACCAAAGCAAAGAAAAAACGTAATAAGAAAATGGAAACGGGTGTTGGGCAGTGTTGTAAAAACGTAATTCTGAAATGTAGAAACTGTAGTTTCTACGTTTTTTAGAGGGAAAACGAGTCAAAACGGAGGTAGAAACGTATCTGGAGTAGAAACGGTGAGAACGCCGAGTTAACTCGGTAAAAACGGCGAGTTTACCGAGTCAACTCGGTTAGTTTTTTTTTTTTTGTTTAAAAAAAATAATAGGGCTGGGTTAGACAAAATAAAATAAGGAAATCGAAGGCTTTGGACCAGGAACCCTATTCGACTCGTGCATCATGTTCTTCTTCACTTCTTCGTTGATCGACCGTCGCTGGCTGCTGAGAAGTGAGAACTGCTTCTTCTTCATCCATCGTCGTTGGCTGCTTCTTCTTCATCCATCGTCGTTGGCTGCTTCTTCTTCATCGTCGACCGACCGGAAAGACCACACAGGTTCGGATCTGTTTCTGCCTTCAATTTAAAGTGCCTTTCAATAGCAAGAGAAATCGAAGCTTGTGTATGTTGTAATCGACTCTGTGCATATATCTGTGTCCTCCTTCTTTGTTCCTCATGTAAGAACTGTATCCTCCTTCTTTTCCGAGTTCCGACTATTTTCCTACTCGTCTGTTTTTTCTTTCACTTCATCCTCTTCATTTTGGCCAAAAAGATAACAGAAACTTGTGTAAGCTACTAAGCTTTAATCAACTCTGTGCATATATCTCAGTGTTCAGCTAGTATACTGAGATTGATTAGTGCGTTCGAATTTTCAGAAAATGATTTCAGTTGGGTAATTTGTGGTTTTTGCCAGAAAATTGTTTACCAGATTGGCATACTCTTCTAATTTCATTAATAAATTGTGCTTTGTTTACCAGATTGGCATACTCTTCTAGCTGTTGATTCTAGATGTTCTGCTTTTGAAAGGGATTTTCGAAAATCCCTGGCTGGTAATTTGTGCAGTTTTTTTGGGTCAAATATCCCTGTTCTGTTTTGAAAATAATGTTGTTATTATTTTTTGTGTTTGTGGCTGAAATTTGAAAGCCTTAAATTGAGATAATATCTTTGAATTTTGATTAAATATAGTTTGAAAACACATGGCTTCATCAAGTGCTCATGATAGTAGTAGCACTCCGGCTGCTGGGAGTGGGACTGCAAGTGCAAGTGTAGGCAACACTAGTATTGGGGGGAAGAGGGCTAGAAATGCTCCTGGAAATAGGTCAGATCCTGGATGGAAGTATGCAATTGAAGTTCCAGGAACAAAAAAACTTAAATGCAAGTTTTGTCCCAAAGTAATGTCTGCTGGAATTTTTCGTGTGAAGAACCATTTGGCAGGAACATCTAGAGACGTTGAACCATTAATAGCGGTGCCTGAGGAAGTAAAAATAGAGATGTTGAAACTTATTGTTGAAGCAAAACAAGGAAAATCATCTCAAATACAAGAGGAAGTTGTTAGTGGTGCTACAACCTCCTCTGACATTTTTAAGAAAAGTAGACCATCCACTCCCGTAACCCTCAGCACCATATTGAAGAAGAATTTGAGGGAGGAGGCATGTCTTGACATTTGCACTGCTATTTATAACAATGGAATTCTTTTCAATTTTGTGAATAGCAATGATTTCAAAAAGATGTGTGAATCAATTGCTAAGCATGGACCAGGTTTCAAGCCACCATCTTATCATGAGTGTAGAGTAAAATACTTGAAGCAAAAATATGAGACGACAATGGCTATTGTTGAAAAGCATAAGGCTTTGTGGAAGAAAACTGGATGCACAATAATGACTGATGGGTGGACTGATAAAAGAAGAAGATCAATAATCAATTTTTGTGTGCATAGCTCTATGGGAATTGTGTTTCTCAAGTCCATTGATGCATCTCACGTGGCCAAAACAGCTGACAAAATTTTTCAGATGATTGATGAAGTGGTGGTGGAGGTGGGTGAAGAAAACGTTGTCCAAGTTGTCACGGATAATGCTGCAAATTATAAAGCTGCTGGGGCTTTGTTGATGGAGAAAAGAAAGAAAATATATTGGACACCATGTGCTGCTCACTGCATTGATTTGATGTTGGAAGATTTAGAGAAGAAAATACCCATTCATAAAGACACAATTTTCAAGGGGAAAAAAATTACGACTTATATCTATTCAAGAGCATCTCTCATTCCAATATTGCACACCTTCACCAATGGCAAAGATTTGATTAGACCCGCCATGACTCGCTTTGCCACATCTTATTTGACTTTGAAATGCCTCCATGATAACAAAAATGCAATGAAAAGAATGTTTTTGTCAGAAGAATGGAAGAAAACCAAATATGCAAAGTCAAAAGATGGAAAGCTTATTGAAAATGTAGTGATGGAAAAAGTCTTCTGGAGAAAGGTTGAGGCTTGTTTGCTAGGGGCACTTCCTTTGATTGAAGTGCTTAGGTTGGTTGATTCAGATGAGGCAGCAATGGGCGCCATTTATGAGGCAATGGATCGTGCCAAGGAGAAAATTGAAGAGGGTTTCAAAAAAAAACCTACATTGTAAGTTATCATTTAATTTATTTAATTAAGAGTTATAGACATTTTAACTCAAAATTAATTCAATTGTTATCTTTTCTTGTCTTTTTAGTTATCAACCTATTTGGGATGTCATTGATGCAAGATGGGAGAGGCAACTCCATAGGCCTTTGCATGCTGCAGGCTACTACCTTAACCCAAAACAACATTACTCTCCCACATTTAAAGTTGATTATGAAGTAAAGGTTGGATTATATGATTGTATAAAAAGGATGGTAGCGGATATGGCTCTTGAAAGAATTATTGATGAGCAACTTGAGGAATTCAAGCATCGTAGAGGCCTTTTTGGGAGTACCTTTACTATAAATGGAGTTGAAACCAAGAGTCCAGCAGCATGGTGGGAATCTTATGGTGATGGTGTTCCAGAACTCCAAAAATTTGCTATCCGTGTGCTTAGCTTGACATGTAGTTCCTCTGGGTGTGAGAGGAATTGGAGTGCTTTTGAAATGGTATATTTTTAATATGAATTGCATTTCATTTCAAAAATATGATATTAGTCTAGTATTAAATTATTTTCTTGTATTTGTTTAGGTCCACACAAAGAAAAGAAATCGTTTGAAGCAAGAGACAATGAATAATGTTGTTTTTGTGATGGCTAACTCAAGATTAGGCAACACAAAACCTAGAGTGTCTCCTCAAATTGATTATAACTTTGATGACATTGAGTCGGATGATGATTGGATTGTGGAACCAACATGTGAAGATCTTGGAGAAGATGTTGGAGTTGGAGAAGATCAAGATCCCCTTGCCTTGGATGATCATGATCTAAATGAAAAAGAGGGGAACTTGAATGATTTGGATATTCCCGAATTTCTAAGTGGGGGAGGGGATGAAGAAGATGACATTGACCTTGACTTTGACTCCGATGAGTTAAATTAGAGATGTTGATCTCTTTTATATTTTTATTGCCTTGGTGCTTTGACTTTAATTTGTATTATGAATTTATGATGATTGATGACTAAGTGTTTGGATTTAAATTTATGATAACTTTAATGTATTAGTGTGTTTTAGTTTTATATATGTTGGAATTTATTTTTTTTATCGAACGAAGTAAACTCTTACGTTTCGTTTACGTTTTCCGTTTTTATGTTTTTGTTCACCCTCACCGTTTCAACGTAGAAACTACGTTTTAACAACATTGGTGTTGGGGACCTCTCAGTTCTGAGAGTCAAGAGACAGAGAAAGGAACCTGCGCGACACCGCCGAGCACGCTTCGACTTATGCTTCTGCTGTCTTTCTTGCTTACCAGGTTGGATTAGCGCAAAATGCCGCGTAATTACTCAAAATATACCCTCCACTTCTGTCTTCCTACTTCAAAATTTAAAATATTAGCAAAAAGTTTTCAAGTTCCTTTCCTCCCCATTAGAAGGAAGGGAGAAGATTATTATTATTTTTTTCCCGACAAAAGTTTTTAAGTTCACGAGTTTACTAATAATTTTTTTCTTAACAAAAATTGTCAAACTCATGAGTTTACTAATTAATGCTTTTTATAATAAATTTTAAAGCATTTAAAGAATTATGTTTCGATTTGCAATTTTATATAAATAAATATTCTTGCGTCGTCCATTTGTGGCAAAAGTACGGAAAAAAAACTCTAATTAATTAATTAATTACCAAAATGTCATTGGGACAAAACTATTAACCCATCTGCCCCCATGTAATCGATTACATGACTTATGTAATCGATTACGTGGGGTCAGATGGATTTTTTTTCTTTTTTTACACTATGTAATCGATTACTCACTATAGCGTAATCGATTACATAACATCAGAAGGCAAAATTGGTAGTTACACATTATGTAATCGATTACGCCTCAGGCCGTAATCGATTACATAATGTCTGAAGGCAAAAATAGCAGTTTACACGGGTTGTAATAAATTACGCCAAGGGCCGTAATCAATTACATATCGCGGAATCAGTTTTTAAAAAGGTCAAACGCCTTATTTTTCCCTCATTTCTTATTTCTCTAACTGATTAGGGCTCCCCCACTCTCCTCCATTGTGATTTTCGGCCAGAAAGCTGCGGATTCAAGCCATGGGTTCAGGAAAAATCAAAGATTTGCTTTCATTTGCATTGATTTCGATAGGTTTTCGGTACCCATTGCGAATTTGTCCATGTTTTCTCCATTTTTCTGAACATATGGTCCATGTAATCGATTAGAGTTTGTTTTCTTTGGGTGTGTAGTGTTTTGATTATTGATTTGAATGGTTGGTTGTTTTTTTTTTTGAAGAAATGAGAGATTAAATATATGTTTTTGTGCGTTTTGGGAATAGGCAGTAGGTATTTTCATTTGAAACTGAAGCAAACAGTGGGGTTAAAGCATGAATTACATGTTATTGTGTGGATGGATGTTGACGATTATTGATTACGTTTGTTTTGATTGTTGATTGTGCATTTTTTTCACAATGACATTATGACCGTGGACGGATATTGAAATTTGCATTGTGATTATGCCATGAATTGTGTTTGTTTCATGTTTTTTGATGATTTATATTGTCTCTTTGTAGGTATTTATTGTCATCATGCCTCCACGCAGACGAATTCACAGTCAGGCTGAGGCTGAGAGACGTTTGAAGCAGCGGAGGGAGGGTGATACATCCGGCTCTCAGGCACAGCCGGAAGATCTCCGCTATGGATATCTGTTGGGGAATCATGCTGCATCCCACAAAATACTCATGGAGAAGTTTGCCTACAAAGACGTGATCAAGCCCAAATCACTGGACATGCTGTTTTTCGTAGATGAGGGATTTGACATAGTCCCACTACTGGAGGCTTCACATCTGCGTGTCTTAGCGGAGTTCGTCAGTCCCTACTCAAAGGATATGGTTAGAGTTTTCTACCACAACCTCAGCTACATTCATGGAGACCTGAAGTCGCGCGTATGTGGCATTAACATAGTTATGACAGCTCCCATATGGGCCCACATACTGGGATATGATTTTGATGGGGCGGCCACCATTCTGTATAATGGGGATACCAATGTCAACATGCTTGGATATGACCGAGCCGCCGCCGTCCATGACATCAGCTGAGGATGACAAGGCTAAGGATGAGGACATGGTCGAGCCGGATGGTAGATTCTCCCTCCGTGATGTGATGATGTAGCTGAGGCAGATGAGGCAGATGGACCTCCGACAAAGGAGGCGGTGGAAGAGCCACGTTTAGAAGGAGAATGAGCGGTAATGCAGAGCCGGATGCGGGGGCTGGAGGAAGGACTGCGACAGTTACAGGTCAGACAGGACCAGGAGGCAGCTGAGGAGGAAGATGATGTGCTTGATGTCTCCGAGGAGGAGGATACAGAGGAGTAGGCAGATTAGATAGTTCTGTTTTTATTTTTTGTTGGACTTGATGTTTGTATTTGGTTCGTGTAACCTTTTTTTTATATTTGTTGGACGTGGTGTATTTGCACTAACTCTGGCATTTAATTTAGTTATGAATGTTTATGCTTTCAATTCATATGTTTTTCCGGTGATGAATTTTGCAAATTACATGATATGGGGACAATGATGGACTAGGCTTGGGGTAGGCGGTTAATTTTTGTGTAAAATTTCTTCCCCAAGTCACATTTATAGGTAAAAACAAGTTGGATATCAATTTAGACATGAACCAACTCGAAATCAAGATTCATTTTCCATCTGGACTTGGTGTAATCGATTACACCATACTGGTGTAATCGATTACACCATATATAGTGTATTTTCGCTGTAATTGATTACGCTACAGTGCGTAATCGATTACATAGTGCAAAAAAAGAAAAAAAAATCCATCTGGCTCCACGTAATTGATTACATAAGCCATGTAATCGATTATATGGGGGCAGATGGGTTAATAGTTTTGCCCCAATAACATTTTGGTAATTAATTAATTAATTAGGGCTTTTTCGTACTTTTGTCATCCATTTGTGGTCCCAAATAAGCACTAAACTCCAATCTTGTAACAATTTACTTGTATGAATAAAAAATCTATTCAAAGCATATAATTAAATTATTTAAAAAAATAATGATGATAATTTGGTTAGAAATATAAATCCACCTTAAGAGTTTTATAATGAAAAATTATAAATAAATTGATAAATAAATATGAAAAAACTCATGTATTTATATTTATGATACCAGAGAGAGAGATAAATGTTTAACTTCTTTGTTTGGCAAAAGTACGGAAAAAAACCTTAATTAATTAATTAATTACCAAAATGCCACTGAGGCAAAAGTATTAACCAATCTGCCCCTTGTAATCGATTACATGATGCATGTAATCGATTACAGGGGATCAGATCTTTTTTTTTTCATTTTTTACACTATGTAATTGATTACGTCACTATTTAGTAATCGATTACATGAAATTTGCACTGTGTAATCGATTACGATGAGTTGCGTAATCGATTATATAAAACCAAAAGACAAATGCGGTAGTTACCACGCTATGTAATCGATTACGGCATGGGTCGTAATCGATTACATATCGCGAAATCAGTTTTAAAAAGCGCCGAACATCTCATTTTCCCTCATTTCTCATTCCTCTAACCGATTAGGGCCCCCCACTCTCCTCTATTGCAATTTTCAGCTAGAAAGCTGTGGATTCAAGCCGTGGGTTGAGGAAAAATCAAAGATTTACTCTCATTTGCGTTGATTTCGGTAGGTTTTAGGTACCCATTGCGAATTTGACTCTATTTTTTCCGTTTTTCTGAAGATATGGTTCATGTAATTGATTAGAGTTTGTTTTCTTTAGATATGTACTGTTTTGATCATTGATTTGAATTGTTTGTTGTTGTTTTTGAACAATTAATAGATTAAATTGATGTTCTTGTGCGTTTCAAAAACAATGTGTGTATGTTTGCATGTGAAATTGATGTAAACAGTGGGATTGAAGCACAAATTACATGTTATTATGTGTATGGATATTGAAGATTATTGATTACGTGGAGTTTGATTCTTGATTGTGCATTTTTCTTTCAATTACACTGTTTCTGTTGACCAATATTGATCATGGATTATGATTATGCCATTAATCACATATTTGTTTCATGTTTGTTGATGGTTTATATTTGTTTCATCTTTGTAGGTATTTGTTGTGATCATGCCTCCACGCAGACGAGTTGACCCTCAGAGTGAGAGACGTTCGAAGGCACAGATGGAGGGAGAGACATCCGACTCTCAGGCACAGCTGGCAGATCTCCGATACGGAATTCTCCTGGGTAATAATGCAACATCCCACGTATCCTTCCTTCAGCACTTTGCGGGCAGACCCGTGATCAAGCTCAAGTCACTGGACATGCAGTTTTTTATAGAGGAGGGATTTGAGATAGTCACACTGGTGGAGGGTTCGCATCTACGTGGCTTGGCGGAGTTCGTCAGTCACTACTCAGAGGATATGGTTAGAGCCTTCTACCATAACCTCAGTTACATCAATGGAGTGTTGAAGTTGCGCGTTTGCGGCATTGACATAGAGATGACTGCTCCGATATGGGCCCACATGCTGGGATATGATTTGGATGGGGCGGGCGCCATTCTGTACAATGGGGATACCAATGTCAACCTGCCTAGATATGACCGCACCGCCGCCATCAACGATATCAGGAGACCTTTGGGTCAGAGAGCCCTTTTCACTGTGGGCTAGCTGACTGTTGATGCACAGATCCTTTTCTACGTGCTAACCTATATTCTATTCCCCCGGGCCTATAATCACTCCAGGGTGTTGGAGGTTGATATCCCGATCATGTGGGCCATCATTCACGCCAGGCCGGTAAACTGGAGACACTATATTTGTTGGATGATGTCCAAGGTGAAGCAGAAGGAGAACGCCGCCCTCCCATTCGCCTACTTAGTCCACCGTATATTGCTCCACTTCCGTGTGCCGATGCAGGGATTTGAGATGGTGGACTAGCAGCATTGGAACGCTGTCTTCGGGAGGCGCCTACTGGAGCAGTGCAGGATACAACAAAATGCACAGAGTGTTTGGATATGCACTGTCGCTGACGAGGACGATGCGCCGGCTGCTGCCCCCGTGGTTCATCCTGAGGTCCCTATGCCGGACGATGACGATGATGAGGATGAGGAGATGGTTGAGCCGGACAGTGGATTCCAACTCCGTGACGTCATGCTGCAGATGAGGCAGATAGACCTCCGACAGAGACAGCAGTGGAGGAGCCACGTTGAGAAGGAGAACGAGCGGTAGCGGTGGATGCAGAGCCGGATGCACGGGCTAGAGGCCGGACTTCGGCAGTTACAGGACGAACAGCACTAGGAGGCAGCCGGAGAGGAGGACCAGGTGCCTGATGTCTTTGATGAGGAGGAGGAGAAGGATTTAGAGGACGATGCAGATTAGATACCTCTGTTTTTGTTTTTTGTTGGACTTGTTGTTTGTATTTGGTTCTTGTAATTTTTTTTTTGTTAGACTTGGTGAATTTGCATTGACTATGGCATTTAATTTAGTTATGGATGTTTATGCTTTCAGTTCATATGATTTGAGGTGATGAATTTTGCAAATGATATATCGTAGGACGAAAAACGGATATAGGGACATCGATTGACTAGACATAGTGTAGACGATTAATTGTTGGCAAAAAGACTTTCCATAAGTCGCATTTGTAGGTAAAAAAGAAGTTGGAAATTAGTTTCGTCATGCACCAATGCAAAATCTTTTCTTCATTGTGCTTCTGCAGCTGGTGTAATTGATTACACTATACTGGTGTAATCGATTACATAGTGCAAATTTCATGTAATCGATTACTGAACAATGACGTAATCGATTACATAGTGTAAAAAATGAAAAAAAGAAATCTGCCCCCTGTAATCGATTACATAATGCATATAATCGATTACAGAAGACAGATTGGTTAATACTTTTGCCTCAGTGACATTTTGGTAATTAATTAATTAATTAAAATTTTTTCCATACTTTTACCTCTTTGTTTTGGTCTTTGAGAATTGGCCAAACTTAACTTTTGACAGGGACACAGTGGTATTGATTTGCATTAAGTTGTACTAATGAGGACAAACAGCAGAGAGCCAGTTTGGTTACGAAACATGACTGAAGTGTCAATCGCGGGATGAAAATCAAAGTAGGGGGTATTACTAAATTTGAATACTCCATAAAAATATTTTGACCAAAAAAAAAAAATACTCCATGAAAATATGATATTGGCGTATAGTCTATGTTGATGGGAAAGCTGGGGCTGAAGTAATAAATGAATGAATAAAAAAGAAAAAGGGATATTCAAAGATTTGGTCAACAAACGCACTAAGTTCCAGTTAAGACGTGTGGCCAGTGAGGTTTGAGTTGGAGTAAAGATTTGATTGGGGAGGGGCCATTATTTGGAGTGATTAAGTTAATTGAGAATGCCTTGCCTTCAAATAATCGTTTTAATTTCACCAATCTGGGTCGGAGGAAGGAGCGGCGTCGATTAAGGTATGCACAGTTGCGTGATGGGAAAAGGAAGAAGCCAAGTACGACACGAGACGACACGTGGCACCGCTGTTTTATCCTTAAAAAATCTACGTACGGGCTTTACAAATCAAATGGGAGTGAAAGCCTCTTTTACCAAATATAATATAACCTTATCTTTTTACCTAATATGACAAACATGCAAGAAGAGGTTGGGGTAGCAAAAACGACAAGGAAAGTAAATGTGAGCATAGGTTACCTTTAAATTAAAAATACAGCTCCTAACCCGTACATGTAATGGTGGCCACAAGCCTATGAGGGCACCGCCGAATGCGCTACGTGGAAGAGCTTGACCTCATTCCTGTGCCTTGTCCCTGCCGTGAATTCTCTACCGATTTTATTTATAAATTTTTTTATATCAAAAAATCTGATCCTATTTATAAGTCATCTTTTAAGTAATTAATGAGGCTGTGATAATTTTATCCACATTAATTGTACCAATGAAAATAAAGAGAAAAACAAAAATTGAAAGATACTTATTCATAAATAAGGGTAAAATTAAAAATTTACCTCATAATCATTGAGTTAAATGTATGATTTAGTAAAAAAGGACTTGGTACCTCTTTAATAAAAGGATGGATATATTTTTTTTATTGAAATTGAATTATATATATCTGATATTTTTTTTAGACAGTATTTTAAATTAATTAATTTTCAGTTATGTATTTAAAAATATTTTTCATGTTACAGCAGTTTTTGAAAATTAATTTATTTAAGATAATAAATATAAAAAATATTTTAAGATATAGTATATAATTTAATCTAAATAAAAAATTATTCATCCCTCCATTAAAGAGATGAGATACATACAAGAGACTTGTATTTAATGTGAACCCTCTGTGTCGCTGTCCCTTTTGAGGGTCATGGTCTCATATTCCCGCTGTCAATTTGAAGTGAGTGAGACAAAAGGAATGTCCATTCAAACCCTCCCCACTGCTACTTTACTAATCAAATTAACAATAAGCGGCAGTCCTTCCGGTCTGGCCTTTTCCCCACATTCTTGACACCTTGTGAAATTAGACTCTTTTGTTTGAGTCGTTCTAAAAATAACTTTTGATCTAAAAATTCATTTGAGAAAATGACAATTTAAACACCTCATTGTGCTCGCATTATGATTTTTTCCTTCATACCGTGTTTTACCTTCCACTCAAAGAGGATCCTAATGTTATGATGAGAGATGGGATGTTCACGATCCTTTTTATAGTGATTCGGACATGGGTGGGTGCGTGGGGACCCTCACCTCTTTCGGTGGGATTGTTGTATACGTGTATGATGCATTCTCTATTGCACACTAAAACTAATCGGCCATCGAAACAGTACAGTTGATAAAATTTCAATGACATTAATCACATATCATCCCTTGTTTGTATGCCTAAGCATCGCGACATATATATCACGCGTTTAGATCAGATATGCTCAATGCTTATATTCAATTTAACGAACCCTAAACGAGTACGCAGGTGCAACTATGGATAACGTTGTAGTTTCCTGTCATTTGATTGCTAAAGTTTTAAATATGTGATTTTGGCCTTCTCAAGTTTACTCCCTTCTAAAGTATTGGTCCTGTAGTTTGTAAAGGACATTAATGGTGTTAAATTTAATGATCTGACATTAACCCCAAACTTGTCTATGTTGGTGGTGGACTGAGTAAGATGAATGGGTAATTTTTATCACACTACTGTGACGCAGAACACCGCGGCCTTTCTTGCTCTCGGCACCGGCGGCATCAAGCCCTTCATTTCCTCCTTCGGAACTGACCAGTTTGACTACGCTGATGAAGTTGAGAAGGAGAAAGGCTCTTTCTTCAACTGGTTATATTTCTCCATTCATATTAGGCTCTCATCACCGCTTCTGTGATGGTGTGGATTCAGGTCAACGTTGGGTGGGGATTGGGGTTCGGGATTCTTTTCCAGCACAGTGGCAGCCCTTTCACACACATATTTCAGGTGGTTGCGACGTCCCTGAGAAAGCGCAAGTTTGAGGTTCAAGATGATAAACCTCTTTTGTACGAGATTGAGGCTGATACAGAGTCTGCCATTGTCGGAAGCAGCAAACTTGACCTCAGGATTGAGGTGGTGACTAATTATTTTTCCCATTAAATTCTTGAATAAAAATTTCACAATAATAATTTACTATTGTGTAAGGCTCAGCTTCTTGGACAGTGGTGGAAGGCTCCGACGACGGGTAAGACACTGAACCCATGGAGACTCTGCACCGTAACCCAATTGGAATAGCTGACGGCCATTTTTCGTCTACTTCCGGTGTGCCCCACCGGAATCATCTTCGCCACCGTGTACGGCCAAATGAGCAACTTCTACATCCTCCAAGTTGAGACCATGGACACCCGCTTAGGCCATTCCTTCGAAATCCCTCCGGCGTCTCTCTTCATCTCCGTTTTCTTCGCCGGAGTTTCTGCTTGCTTTTGCCCCTGCGCCACGCGCGCGGGAGCGGGTTTTATCTTGTATGAAGGCATTTTAAATTTTTTAAAATTACTTGTCAACCTCATAATAATCCTAATATATTTGTCAAGTTCTCATTCACCTCCCCAAACAACCGACTTAACGGAGTTATTGCCATGTAGGCAAAATTAAATGTTGCTCAAAATCATCGGGGACCAACTATTATAAATTGAATAAATTTGAAGGACTAAAATCATATATTTCAAATTTCAGAGACCAAAATTAAAATTGGGAGAAACTTGAAGAACAAAAGTAATATAAACCTGATAGAAAAAACAGCAATTGTTAACTCTATTAATCTATGGATATCGTCATTTCGGCTCTTTTTTACAATACAAATGCCCTTGCAGAAGGAGAAGAAATTCGTATTGGTTTTAAAAATTCTGTGGAGGCGAATAATCTACCATAAAAGCAATAAAATATGTGAAGAAAATACTATACACGTCAATTAAAAAATAATAAGGAAATAAACCTTTTGGTCAAATCCTATGGATAGCGTCAAATCCCATTTTATTTTTCAGTGATGACCTCGCCTGAGGACAGAGAAAATTCCTCCAGATTTTTCCTTGCGTGGATCCTCTCCATCTCCAACCTGTTCCAAGCAAAAAGTTATAGTTACATGAGACGTTCAATTTGATGCAACCTTTAAAACTAACCAATAAGAAAATTAATATGATTATCCTAATTGTCAAATCATAATAAAGTCACTTGTTATACCTCTTTAACCAATCGTTGCAGAATGTCTATAATTTCAGAGAAATCAGGTCTTAGTGTTGGATCTTGCTGCCAACATCTCTCAAGAAGCTCGACAAAATTTGGATGGGTATTCTTGGGGATGGTGGGTCGTAGACCCTGAAATTCATGTAAAGCAAGAATTACCATGCAGTCACCAACCATACCTTTCCGCTTAATCAGTAATTCCAGAGAGAAGTAAGATGAAGTCACCTAACCGTTAAATCTACAACTTTCTGAAGTTAGATATGATTACCTTTTGAACCACTCCTATGGCTGCCTGCAGCGGGGTCAAATTCTCATACGGAAGCTGGCAATGGAGAACAAAAAATTTTAAATAGAGGGTTAAGTGAGTGGTGATTATCAATATCAAAGGGTAAAAACAAGAAATACCTTTCCAGTTAGCAATTCCCATAAAACAACTCCAAAACTAAATATATCAGCATTGTGATCATATGGCTTGTGTTCAATGACCTTCAAATCAAAATGAACGTGTCAAAAAATTATGCTGACATGAGCCACCATTCTTCATTGGCCAAAAATAGAAGAGCTTTTTCTCATCTACATCGTAACTTTTTTCAGAAGGCATATCGACATAAAAAATCGCCCATACAAAAAGGCTGCTTTAATAATAAAAATCAATTTACTCATCCCACTCGAGGCCCGCAATGTGTGTGGGCGTGGGTCTGTATTGCATCGTAGACTTGGAAAATATGCAAGAACATGACTATCCCTTCTTTCAGTTCACTCTACCAAGTTGCCTTCGCCTCTCTTTACACTGATGCCGGCATTAATGCACTAAGTCACAAACTCTCAAAGCCTCTCGCCTCTAGCAACATTTGAATAGAGATTTTTAATTGTAATCTGTTATCAGTTATTGTACTTAAGAAAGTTCAAGGTTAAAAGTTTTGACCTAGACAATTTTTATCCCCCTTTCAAAAATATATTTTGAAATTTCAGTAGGAATATCATAGTTAATCAGAAAATTAACCTTTCAAAAGACCAAATTATGTAGTTAAACCATTTGAACAAACTAGTGCCTCTGTTAAAAGAACATTAGATACCTCGGGAGCCATCCATCGATATGTTCCAGTTTCTGCTGTCATAACTCCAGATTGAGCTTTCACTCTAGCAACCCCAAAATCAGCAACCTTGACCACCTGCAAAGCAATGTGTGCAGAACTGTCACTTCAGCATGTCTGACTTATTGAATTGGTTTTATTGACAATAGATGATTTATAATAGATGAAGCATCATACAAGATCATCATAATAATAAAGTTGGAGGAATTCATACACAATTTTCATCCATCAAAAGATTTGCAGCCTTCAAGTCTCGGTGGATAATGTTATTTTGGTGCAAGTAGTTCATTCCCTTAGAAACATCAATTGCAACTTTGAGCAGGGATGGAAATTTAAAAACACCCTTTTGCTTGTGTAAGTAGTCATACACACTTCCGCCGGACATAAATTCTGAAATTGATAATGGAAAAACATTATAAAAAGGGATTATTATAGCAAAATATTCAGGTTTACAGAAGTCTATTCCTTCATAGTAATGAATGAAATGACGTAATTCACTGGATTTCACCTGTTACTATGCACAAATATGGGGGCTTGGTACATGCTCCTATAAATTGTACAACATTCTTATGCCGAACCTTTCTGCAAGCTCAAGAAATAAGATTATACCATACATATGGATAGAATGGAAAATATCAACAAACAAAACAGAATATCAACATCACTTATTCCTCCTTTTCCTCACAGTTTAGTTAGTTCATGACAAGTTTGGCATGTAAAGTCTCACACCCAAAAACATGGTTCAGAACTGACTTGTTAAAGCAAGATAACCTTGACAAAATGCTTGTTTTGAAATTTTGAATTGGACATTGATAGCTAACTTCCTTCACTTCTTTATGTTTTCAAGCCACCATTGTTTAGCTTGGCATAAGCAGATTCACATATTTTTCACCAATAGAAACTCTGGTAGATTAAGTAAATGTTAGTTATGTTAAGAGGTGTTAAGAATTATAAAAAATCTAGTAAGTCAAGAAAATAGTTGCTTGAAGTACACCTAAATAAAGAGTGTAAGCTGTCAGGGAAAAAAAAACAAGAGTATTAGTGTCTTTATGTGGTTATGAAAATATTAGTCGAAATAGAGGTTGCAAGTGTTTCACAGTTACATTGCCAACAAGTCCTTCAATAATTCTAAATATCTTGTTTGGTCCTTTCCTTTTCATAAACTAGATTTCTACATGTCAGAAACAACAACAATTATATGTTTTTGCTGCTCAATTACCTTGATACTACAAGATAGGAGTCGTACCATCACAATGAACAGAGCTTTTAAAAATGTAGGTGTGGTGATATTTAAATGGCCAAGGTTAAATGAAATACAGCCCTAATGGCACAAACAAATTCCATAATCAACTTCTAACGTGAAAAAGAATTTTCCCATTGAATGGCCGGATTGAATCCTTCTCAATAAACAGGTAGATAGATCTCCCATGGCCAACAAGTGCAAATCCAATACAAACCTCATGATGTAGACTTCCTGGGCAAACTCCCTCTGTAAGTCTGAATTTAAACGCTCAGTTTTGAGAACTTTAATCGCCACTTCCTGACTACAATATTTGCCTTTAAACCTGTTTAAAAGTATTGGTTAATTGAACGTTAATATGAATAATATCTGCTTATAAACAGAAAATATATTGTACCATAAAAAAAGGGAATATTTTGACAGTCATATACTCACAGATCACCATATGACCCAGACGCAATTTTACTTCCAAATTTCAAATGTTTAGGATCTATTTCCCAAACATCCGTCCCATCATTAGGTACTGTCAAATGATCGGGATCACATTTCACACCTTGATCAGGCTCACCAACAGAAGATACTGATTGTTGAATAGGCCATGCCTGCCTCTGAAACCAACCCCAAGGTCACTTAGCAACAAACCATTTGAAACATAGAAACTGGAATCCAGAAGAGAATAAGAGTATAAAACATTTTGGCAAGTAATCAAAAATCAAAGGAGATTTAAAATACTGAAAAATTAGTCAAGCAGTGGTAGATGAACACGACAAGATGACTGACTTGCCTCAATCAAGAAAAATTCTTTCTCCAAAGCTGCTTTAAGCTGTTCTGTTTCCTGTTTTATTTTAACCAGTCTGTCAAGCAGTGGCCTATGAACTGAAACGTTCACAATCTTAAATACTAAACGAGAACAAAGTAATGGTAAATAGTAATATACATGGTACACTGTATCTCAGAACTCAGAAGAGAAAAGAAGAAGCTTTGAGCTAGTAAGTTAGCCAGGTAAGTACTTGTGAACTGAAATGCAAGTTATTACATGGTTTAGATGAATCTGGATTTCATAAACATGCATTTCAGCAAGAATTTCAGTAATTTACAATTAAATATAGGGTCGACTACATTAAAATTCAGAAGAATCTATCATTCAGTTCAATATTATGAATCCAAGGTATCCAAGTCTATATATCCATATCTATTTATACTATAGAATATATACATAATCACGCTACTCTAAGTTATGAACAATGCAGTTCAGTTCAAATGGACCATCTGGATTAAATTTGGATGGTGTAAATTCAATTTACTTTTGTCATTATATTTTAAATTTTAAATAAACATAATTTCCCAATTGTCACATTTTAAAAAGTTAAATTTATTATTTAAAACTTCAAAGCTAGACCATCTAAGTGCTTGCTTGCCTCCACTTTAAAAAAACACTTTTACTCTTTACGAGACGAAACTCTTCTCATATATTTACTTCGTACAATGTAAAATCACTTAAAATAAGTGTAACCAAACTTCGCCAAAATTTGGACAATCCAAATCTCATCACAGTGGTAGCACGTATGATGACCACCCAATGTGGACCCAGCATAGAACCCACATTCTAGTGATAGCAAATGAGTAACAACATACCTCATAGGGCCATCCATCAACAACAAACACATCTAATGAGTAACCATCCGTCGTGGAAAAAACATGCGCCTCTTGAATGTTCAATCCAATCTCAGAAAGCAAAGAAGTTAACTGCAAATAAAACAAGACCTGTGAATCTCCTAACGCAAAAAATACACTCCCATTCAACACATAAGGTTCAAATTTCAAATAACCAGAATAGGGTGGTTATTTGTATTTTAATAATGGAATTTTCAAGCATTCATGCCCACCAACTAAAATACTGTTTAGAACCATCAATGATGCCTGTTGCATGTGCAAAATTAATGGACAGAGAAGAGTATGTTCCAATCTGCTGGCAGTTTATGACAGTTCTGACATGCATATTATTTTCATTGCAGAAGTTATCGCATACCTGACTGAGAAGCTTTGGCTTGTCTTCTGTTGAGAAGGCAATTTCATGCATAGGCCTACAACATTGTCAATGACAAATATATTTTACATCTCAACGAAATTCACAGGGAAAAATAATAACAAACAACTCAACTGGAAACTACAGAAATCATTAAAATTTTATCATAATGTCTGTATATAATTTTACATATGATACATGCTTGAACAGGCGTATCTCAGAAGTTAAGTTTGTAATATTAGCAGACTGTGGATGAATGATACTTGTCAGTACCTTAACCTCGAGTTTCTTAGAGCCTGTTTGGACTGCGGAAAAGGTTGGAACTTGGAAAGAAATGGAATAGAAAGGAAAAGAATGGAAAATATTTAGCCACGAAGGTGTTTGGTTGGCGCTGGAAAAGAAAATAGGTTGACAGGAAAATTTTTGTTTGGTTGGAAAAAAATGAGTTAAAAGACTTTTGCCTCTGTTTAAAAATTATTATTTAAAGGTTCAGATATACCAGATGAGTAACGTCTTCAGATACACTCTTACATAAAAAGCAAGTATAAGTAAAATATTACCGTGAATATTGTTCGCCTGCATGAACAGAGCGTTCCACCTCTAGATCTTCACTCTTAGTTGCTTCAAGTGCCAGGGCTTCAAGGTTTGGGGACGAACCAAAAGCAGGAGGTGGATGCATACTGCACAAAAATTCCAGGGACATAAGAATAGCTCACTATAAGCATCAAGCTCTAAAATGCTTAATCAGTACAGCTCGATACATAAACTGGAGTATCAAGACAATTTCATCAAAAAATCTACAAGAGACTTAGGAGACCAACAAGAAGGTAAGAAAATAATACCTCTGTCTCCCTAAGTGCTTTGAAGAGATTTGACCAGTTTCATTACCAGGAGCTTCTGAATGGACAGAATCAGCTAAGTTTCCGTCAGATATGGGTTGAACCTGCAATCAAGTCATTGTTCTATAGCTTTTCCCTTCTCACCATTACACTTAATACTAAAAGTAATAAAGTTAAATCAGATAACAAATAGAACAGAAATATAATAGTTCGCAAACCCAAAAAATGGGCATTATCATTTAAAAAAAAAAAAAAAAAAAAAAAACCCTGTTTTGTTTTAAGTTCGGTCTAAATTAATTCAAGAAAATACAGAGAAGTAGATTTTTCCGGATGCTTTACATTTAGAGTTACGCTTTGTTTCCATCTAAAATAGATTCCAGCCAACCATTGCAAGCATGCAAATCTCAAATCAATATAAGATAGGTTAGTTTTGGTTCTGATCCGGTAGAACTTGAATTTGAGTTCTGCAAAGTTTATTGTTTTTATACTACACCAAAATGCGCACTATAGCTCCATGGGGCAAAAAATAACTCATTACACACGCACTTGAAATTATTTTTACGGTTATTTTAATAATAAAAAAAATATTTTTAAGATTATAATCAGTAGAATATGTCGTTCCGCCGGAGATCCAATGAGGCTCGCAAACTTCAGAGGTTTTTTTTTTTTTTCCCCTGACGTGAATACTCTTTAGAGGTTAGATCGTTGTAATGTACATGTGTCCTATATCTTATAGTAGAGGTGACTTCATTAGATGCAGTGCCCGTCTGAAATCCATTTCTGAACATGGTCAGCCAAATATGACATCGCATTGCTCTAGAGGAGAAGCTTCACTACCTATTCCAGAGTGAATGAAGAATATCTATTGACAACGGGTATACGTTTACACTGCATAATCAGATAATAATTTACGACTAAATGGAGTCTACAGAATGTCAGAAGAAATTATGCAGCATGGCCGCGTGAAGGCACTAAGAAGTGCAAGCATATCGACTCCAAGCATCGAGAGCAGACAAGCTATAATTAATAGAATCAACGGCACTCACCTGGACCAGGCGAACTTCAATCGCAGGCCTATTAGCGGGATCCTGTGCCAAATGCAGTAGTTTCTTGTGCATCAGAACATCCGCAGCACTTTCCACATTCACATCCAATGCATACCTGTGAAATGCATCCCGCCAGATTTCTCAAAACAAAGCATGAAGTAGAGGACTAATAGAAGATCTCGCAGCAAGAAAGCAGAATTCACAACAATCTCATAGAGGATGGACAATAGAATCCAAGAGGAACTATAATTCGACTCTCACGTATTAAAAGTCATGAAGTAACTGGAAATTCTACTCCATCGTGTTCTTTTCTTCTTCTTCTTCTTCGTTTTTTAAAGTATTATCAATATCATCGTCATCAGATATAAAATTTGAAGGAGGCTTAAAGGCAGCCAGCGTGGGACTAACGCCTGGAACACCGAATTGAATAGATGGATAAAAGGAAAAGGAGAGCAAAAGTACAGGGAGAATATGAAGGAAAGAGAAGAGATGAGGTAGAAACAGGTAGGGTAAAAATGTAGGAACCGTGTCGGAAGGCGGTTGAAGTGAGCCCAGAGCCGATGTTGGAAGCCAGGCTGCATAGCCTCTTCGTTATTGGACTCCTTGAGGCGACGAAGGACCTCATTGTAGATTTCAAGTTTCTGTCTCTGTTGGCGGTTTTGGGCGGGAGACGACGATGTTTCCTGCGCTCCGCTCGCTCGTCGCTCGTTATCCTCCATCGCCATTCAATGGAAAAGAAACTGGAGGCTATTCAATGGCCCAAAGCATAAAAGAGAAAGACAATGATTTTTACGTGAGAGTTCGATTCGAAATTGGTAAAGGGAAGAGAGTAGAATATTGAAGAGAGCAAGGATTAGAGCTGGGTTTTGAATGGAAACTCCGCCTATTAAATATTAAGAGAAGGTTGACGAGTTAATCCTGATTCATCAGTCGTTTTATTTTATTAAATGCATAATATTTATTATTATCGTGTGGGAGTGTATGCGCTGTCGAAGTGGATTCACTCACATAACACTTTTGTCTGCCTGGGGGCATCCTTGATTATACCAAACACGTGATCTTAGTGGAATAATTATGTTAATGGTGATATTAATTAGAATAAGGCACAGGCCGTGTCCGCCCGATCAGATGGAACACGTCGGTTCCCATCTCTAATGATAACCCACCTGCCTAGGCCATGTGCTGAATCAAATGCTAACTTCCATCCCTTTCTCCTCATATGACCACATGTATACCTTCATCTTTAACTTTTTTTATCAACAACAAATTAGTCCGTGACAAACTTATATACCCTTTATGTCCCTATATACTTATTGTTATTTAAAATAGTGATTGAAATATTTAATAGCAGTTTTTCAATATTGATTTATAAGAGTTTTATCTTAATTTACATGAATAAACATTTTTCAGAATCCTAAACATGATCAACAAGCACCCTTTAACCAAATTGCGAGGTTCTAAAAAATAGTTAAATGTAATAATTATTTAGGAAGTTTAACTCTTTTTTTTCTTTCTAAAAATGTCCTTATTTATGAATGAATGAATGAGAGATAATAATAATAACAAGAGAATGTATATAGTATAATAATTAATTGAGGGAAAAATACATTTATTATTGAGATAAACTAAAAAGGAAACAAGCTCATTGTTATATATATAGTACGTATGTGTGTGTGTGCGGTGAACAGAGATAGCGAATCATACGGTGACGGTGCAGGTATTTAATTTTGAACAAAATTTATACACTGGAAGCTTAGAACTTAGAAGCGAGTATGAAAGTGAAAGCGAACGTGGAGCTAATAGAATAGAATGGAGCTCTCGCGGGCATTACTGTGAATGGGATGACACGATGAGCGAGGATATAAACGTACAAATGGTGACGAAGAATCAGGACTTAGGGACTGTTTAAAAATGTAAATATCACATAAGATTAATTAATAGAGAAGGGCGGCGCTCCTGACCCTGAGTCAAACAACCTATGGAAAATGATAGGACTGCGGAATAAGGCGTTAATTCCACCTGCTTAAATTAGTGGGTTTTTTTTTTTTTGAGTTAGTGGTGGCTTAATAACTATCTTTCTTTTATAAAAGCTTGATAGAGAAAAAATATTGTTGTAAATGTGATTTGGGTTCGAATTATCCCTTTGACTTTTGAAAAAATGACTGTTTTTTTTAATTGATGAATGTTTGGATTATTATTTAAAAAGTCAACTCAGATGAAAAATGATTGAAGATGGCATGAGTCTTATTAGATACTATATATATTAATATTAGTTCCATATAGTACAATAAATAAAGATAAAAATTTATATTTATATTTAAAATTGAAAATTGGAAAAGTAAATGTATTTATTATTTAAAAATATATCTATACATATTAATTCAATATACAAAATTTATATGGAAGGATTTAAATTTTGGAAGTATAATGCCAAATTATGTTTTTGGAAGAATGAAAAAGAATAAATATAGAAATGGTTAAAAATAAAAAAGAAAATCAAAAGAAAAAAAATATATAAAAAAAAAAAAAACTTGATTACAGGGACTACACTAAGAAAACATATAATTATTAGCGGTGGGCCTATATCAAAAAGACTTCACGTGATATCAATATTAGTACTTGACTCTAACATAAATATTTTTCCTATATCAAAAAGCCATCACGTGATATCAATATTAGTACTTGACTCTAACATAAATATTTTTTTTTTAGTCCAGAAAGCTATGTAATGTAAAGCATGACAAGCTCCCCTCCAGCTTCTTTATAAAGCAGCTTTTGGGTTGAAAGCCGATGAAAACTAAGCCTACCCTAAATATCTTTCACTGAATTTTTCTTCAGTGAAATTTTTTTCTAACGGCTAATCTTCTTTTTTTGTTTTTGCCTACGACACTCTCTTACGGCAGAATCTAAACAGGCCCATATGCTTTCACATCTTAACCGAATTAAGTGGCCCTGCTTGTCGGATAATTATTTGCGAGGTCGTAATAATAGTGAGAAAAAAGCAAAATTTAAAAGTAGAGGATAGCGGTGAAGTTGACCTACTTCTGGTCCCTGCACAGAAACGTGGAGCCTTGCTTATGAAATGGACGGTTGGGATAGAAAAACATTGGATACGTGTAAAAAGGAGACCATGTGAGGTTAATCAATTCTCTCCCCTTCATTCTCGGACCTTCTCTGAATTGACCATTGAGAAGAAGAAAATATCTCATTCAAACCAATTAATTTATTTGATGCCTCTCTCTATTCCTTGTCAGACAAAGGTCTTATCTATAGTAGAGCACTAGAGTACTATTTTTTCCCATGGCTTCCTTACTCCTATATCTCCATTTTTTTTTTAAATATAATCTTATATCCCCATATTAACTCAGGCTTTTTTTTTTTTTTTTATAGTGCTTATTTTTAGGAAATTATTTATCGAAATACCCCTACTTTAAAACTATTTCTCATTATACCCCTCTCTGGAACATATTCTCAATCTACCCCTATTTAGTCAACTAAATCAGGGGTTTAGTCGACTAAATGTCGAAGGGTTCAAATTTTTTTGAATACTAAATTTCGATGGTGAGGGTTTTTAAACACCCCAAACCACAGCAACATGAACCCTAATCGTGTAAAAACCTCTCCAAACCTCTTCCCCCTCTCTTTTTCGTCAAATCCTTGCTGAATCTGTTGGTGGGTTACGTAGGAAACTTCAATCTAGTGGAATTTGTGTCATATGTTTTCATCTCCATTTAAAATTTCTGCCTTCATTTATGTGTTTATGCGAACCCCCATTTTCGACTAAAAGGGGGTAGATTGGGAATATGTTTCCAGAGAGGGGCGTAATGAGAAATAGTTTCAAAGTAGGGGTATTTTAGTAAATAGTTTCATGAAAAGGGACACTATGGGAAAAAAGCCTATTAACTTATCTTTGTAGGGTGACATACTTATCTGATTAGAGAGTGTCACTGGTTTAAGCAAACTCCTTATTGAAGCTGTAAACTCAGCAATCTCGTAAGATATTATTTCTATCAATAAATAATTATTAAAAATATGGATAAGGATATATTTTATAATTAAATAAATGTAGAATCTGATATATGTTTGAGTAAATTTATTATTATTTTATAGAAAAAATAAAAAAAATACAATTAAAAAAAAGAAAAGATAAATTGGTGTTGTTAATTTATTAAATCTCATATTGGAATTAAGGTAGGAATGTGAGATTTTCAATTTTGACCAAGAGACCAAATTGCCCTGATTTAAGGAGCACAAGTTTCAGGTGTTAATAATGATATCTATATTTGTATTAAGTATTACCAACATCATATTTTACATTAACGACTTCACTTTCATGTTTCACGATTTTATATCCCAAAAACTAGCAAATACCCCAGGATAATTTTGAAATCAACAAGTTTTAGGCATCATTGATAATATCTATATCTATATTAATAACATCAGATTTTACATTAACAATTTTACTTTTATGTTTCACAACTTCATATTTCAAGGACTAACACATGCCCATAAATAATTTTGAGGTCAAAAGTTTCATAAGTCAATAACAAAATCTGTATCTTTATTAACAATATCAGATTTTACATTAAAAATTTACTTTAATATTTTAGAATTTCATATCCCAAAAACCAACACATGCTTAGGGATAATTTTGAAATCAACGAGTTTCAGGGGGTCAATAACAATATATGTATCTCTATTAACAACATCATATTTTACATGAGTGACTTAACTTTGATGGTTCATAACTTCATATTCCAAAAACCAACACTGCCCAAGGATATTTTTTACGGCACAAGTTTTGAAGTTCAATAATAACATTTGTATTTATATTAACAACATCAGTTTTTATATATTGACAACTTAACTTAAGGTAATTTCGTAATTTGATTAGAATTGAAAATCCCAGATTCCTACCCTGATTCTAACATGAGATTTGATAAATTGATAACACCAATTTGTTTTTTCCTGAGATTTTCCCTATTATATACTTATGTAATTATCTTTTATATATCTTTCTATCCTTTAATCAATTATAGGATAAAATGATATTTTGATATAAAATCTACTCGTATCCTAATTTATTTTGCAGGAGATATTTAAGATTCAAGTGAGAACAAATATCATTATAATATATCTATATTATATGATAATCGATAAAAAGATATATATATATATATATATATATATATATATATATATATATATATATATATATATATAAACCAACATATTGTGACAGAGGGAGGTGTATCTCAAAAAGAGATTAAAGAAGATAAACGATTTACTTAATTATATAATATGTTGTGTATCCATAAATTATATATTAGTTTATTAGTTTGGACATAAAAATAAAAATACAAACACTAAAAAGTAATTTAATTAGCTTCCTTAATCTCTTCAAAAAATTCAACTTTGCCTTATATTTAGGGTCAGAAAGGAGAAATATTTTCTAAAATTACACCTATTGATGCTCTCTAAATAATAGTTAAGTAGGAGGGATGAAGAGAATTAAGAAAGATGATTAAAGTGTTTAAAAAATATATTATATTAAATGTTCAACTAATTTCTATAAGTAAATTAAATTAGTCACATATACTCCTTCGGTCCTAATTATAGGATAACATTTGGGAGTTAGTTTTGGTCCTAATTATAGGACAAAATTTAATTTTTTGTCAAATTCTTCTTAAAACACCCCTATTTTATTCTCTCAAGTGTGTTTAATTTTTGGTAAGTATATATATTTAGGTGCATAGAATTTTCCAGTTAATAAAACTCTTAAATTGTTGGATTTTAATTTGTTTATCAATGAGTTAACATTAATTTACCAATATATATATATATATAAACACATATAGACATACACACGCATTATATAAATATGTGTGTGTATGTACATACTCATACACTTGTGTGTGTATGTTTGTGTATTTATGTGTGTGTGGGGGATGTGGGGGTTTGTATTTGTGTGTAAATATGTGTGTGTATCTAGGGGGTGTATGTGTTTTTTTTTTTGGGGATGGTTGTAGATATATGTGTGTGCATACATATACATATATACATATATACATATGTGTACACACACACATATGTATATATAGTAAGACCATCATTTCAATTAGAAAGTATGGAAAGGAAGATTTTAGGTTGGGAAGGTATGTTAATGTCATTGAAAATTTATGTAAGGGCATTTCAGGAAAATGAGTAAAATTAACTAATTTAACTCTTCTCCTTAATCTCTTCAAAATTGGTTAAATATGTCTTATAATTAAGACGGGAGGGAGTATCTTACATGAATCAGGGGATGTGTAAAAAAAGATAAAACTGCCGTGGCTACATATTAATATCACTTGATTTTTTTTTTTTGGTAAAATTAATATCTCTTGATTAATCTGAAGGTTCAGATAACATGTATCCTTCAGGTAAGAAAACAAAAAGATACTAGTAACATGGATCCTGGGCGGTGTGCGCATATTCCCTGAAAAGAGACCCCGTCCAAACTCGAGCTACAACGTTTTTTGGGCCTAAACAAAAAAAGCCCTCCCATGGAAATTGAGCGGAAAAAGATGGGCTCCAGGTTACATAGCCTCTTCCAATCAGAACAAGCCTTCCAAGTACCAACATTCTGGATCATTCGATTCAAAGTCCTGGAATTCCTTCCATCACCATATCTTCTCGCTTCTCTAATCACCTGAAAGCTTAGAAACCGCCGTCTGCGTTTCCGTTGTAGGTTGGGTTGGACTTAGAACGACAAGCGAAGCGTTGGTGCTCCAAATCATTAACGCCTGTCGGGCGCTTTACGGTGGTTGTGGTCGCGATCGCCATAGAGGATTCGAATCCTAAAGCAATAAGGATGCCGAAAAAGATGGGCGTTAACAGCAAGGCTGAGGCCGCCAGGGCTCGTAAGAGCGTTGTCGAATTCGAGCGCAAGGAACGCGATGCTCTTGAAAAGGAGGATCAGTATTGGCGCGAAGCCGAGGGCTCCAAATCGCGTGCTGCCAAGAAGCGTGAGGAAGAGGCCGAGAAAAAAGCCGAAGCCGCCGCTCGACGGGCTGAGGCCCGTCGCTTAGCGGAGATGGAGGAGAAGGAAATCGATAAGTCGATTAGAAAGCCCGACAAGAAGGCTAACCGAGTTTCTATCCCGGTGCCAAAGGTGACGGAGGCTGAGCTCCGGAAGCAGCGTGAGGAAGAGCAGGCAGAAATTCAGAAGAAGGCGGCCGAGGCTAAGAGGCGGCAGGCCCGCACTGCTGCGGAGGAGGAATATGAGAGGATGGTGCTTGTAACGAATACCAATCGCGACGATTCTATCATCGAGGCAAGGACATTGGAAGATGCCATCGCTCAGATGAGTGTCACTGATAACTTGCCGGTTGATAAGCATCCGGAGAGGCGCCTTAAGGCGTCCTTCAAGGTCGGTTTGATTTTCGTTTATTCATCACTGCTGTGCCAATTTCAATATAACGTTGTTCCCTGTTCCCGACTACAAATTCTGGGTTTAGTTTGTTTTACAACATACTCGTGAAGTCGTGATTCTATGAGTTTGGGCTTAAACTAACTTAGCTCGTGCTGCAGCCTGCAGTATATATTGTATGATCGGAATTGTGTTATGATTATTTATTAAATGGATGGTGTCGCTTGTATTTGATAAATCAATCTCTTAAACTTATTATTGTTCAAAAAAATAATCTCTTAAACTTATTTGGTTGATTTTAATGCTATGTGACGAGATAAGAGTAACAACTTTTTTTAAAGAAGCAGCAGTAATAGCACGTGAGTAAAGTAAAAATCTCTTGAACTAATCTGGTTGATCTTAAATTTTTAATGCGATGCTTTGGTCTTTTGGTAACTGGCTGCTTGTACTTGCTGTTGCTGATCGCATCAGGGGCTTTTGGTTGAGTTTGTAAACCATGGGTTTTTGTATTTTAGGGTACATTGTTTTGGTTTTGTTGTGACCACAAATTCTTTTAATGTTGTTGGCTAGCGGAATTTGACTTCTAAATAATGACACAACGACACAGGATCCTCGAATAATGGAATTTACTTACGTAGGGATAAATCTTTGAAGCTGCCATTCTCCCAGTGATATAAAATGTCATGCTGTGAGTTGTTATAAAACACCATTTTTTAACATAAACATGTTATTGAAATATCAATTTCTTAATTTAATATGAATTGCAGTCTTGGCGATTTATTTGAGAGTTTTGTTGATTTTGAAGATCTGTGTCTCTGCAAATTTCATTACTGCCTGAATTGGTTGTGTTTGCGTCAATATTATAGGGTTTAAACTCTTCTTTCTTGCGCTCTTAAGGGCTTGATTGGGAGTGTTTGTCGAGAATGGGGTGGGGTGGTCATGAATGGAGGTGTGAAGTGGGATGGGTGAGACAATTTTGATTAGATGAGGTGGGGTGGGATTGAGGGCTAAATATAAAACAACATCTTTGTGATGTTAACCTTCTTAATGAAAATATCAAGACAAGTGAAGTGCGTGTTTGGTTTTACTGGGAAACCACCAAAAACATGACCATGTTTTTGGATGTCACCAATGTGAGATTAAGCATGCTCAAAAACTTGTGAAGAACCCAAACCTTTCCAATTTGGCCTTTCGATCGGTTCTTGAATAGGAGTGTAATGGTTTTGGGTGCTTTCAAACCATCGTTACCCATTCCACTGCAATAACTCTTTAAATTTAAACTTCGAATCAATGGATCAGATGCCCAAACAATCATGCAAACAAGCCCCACTCACTCCCAAACTACCCTTCCTATCAAGCCCGTAATGCACTCATCTGCTTCTTTATAAAATGCTATTAATTTGCAAACAAAAACTGTGTTTATTTTTCTGTTCTGATTGGCAACCTGGAACACGCTTCTGCTAGGGGAGTAGTTTGCTAGTAGATATTCTACTTGATGCGTTTTATTGTGAGACTTGTTGGGCTATAGTTAAGTTGCTTATTGAGTTCTTTTTGTCACTTGTGTGTTGTCTATTTGGTGGTGTAGGCATTCGAAGAGGCTGAGCTTCCTAAGTTGAAGGAAGAGAAACCAGGCCTGACGCACAATCAATATAAGGACATGATATGGAAGCTGTGGAAGAAATCTCCTGACAATCCTCTTAATCAAGTAAGTAGAAATTTGTTTGCTTGTATGAACATGGATCAACGAAGTCTTTGTTGTTGTTGGATGCGAATCTCATGGCCATTTGGATGCTTCAGAATGTTAATGTTCAAGTTTTGCTTGCTACTACGGTCATGATTCCTGAATTTTCTTTTTTCATTTTTAGGTTATTGCTTGTTTATGTTATAAAACTTCCTTAGTTTGTTGATTCAAAACTAAATCTGGCTTACTCTTGCATTTGCAGATTGCGGAGTGAATGATCAACGGCTGTACCTGATAGCAGATTTTTAGAGAGCTTTCATTTGGTTCGGCAGTTCGTTAAATATTATATCATTTACGTGGGATGTATTACCTACAGCAGAGCTTGTATATTCACTTGATAGGAGTCTGAATAAAACGATGTAGTTTATCTCATCCTTTCGGGCTGTCAGCATTTTACCCGGAGCTTTATTTCCACCGGTGTGATGTGTACATGCAAAAATATTATGTCCTCAGAATATGAGTGATAGAAACGTAATTAGGATTGTTTTATTACTATTTTAAGATAATCACATTTATCTAAATTAGCATATCTAGAATATTTAGATTGGGTTTAATGTTAACATTTTTTCTTCCGCACTCATAAAGTGAGTGGAGTCCATTTATTTTTTCTCTTTCTTCTTTTAATAATGGACCATACTCACTAATACGTGAGTGCGGCAGAAAAAATGTTTTTGTCTTAGAGATATAAACATTAAACCCATTTAGATTACCTTTTAAATTTATGTTTTTTTTTTGTTTGAATATGGGTTTCGGCATCATTGGTTAATTTCAAGTACTGTGAGGCTTAAAGAAGATTTCTAGTGGGGTTTTATCTATCTACAAGGTCTGCATTTGTAAATTTTATTAGAAGTCTGATAGAATTTAAAAGAATTAAGAGAGAAAAAGGGAAACTAGAGCCAGAATGACAGAATCTGAAACTCTAGTATTTTCAAGAGCCAAAATCTGGAGTTCTTGACCAATTAGATAAATCCAAATCTGTGTATATTCATTCATAATCATAACTGAACAGAGATACAAATATTTATTGAGTCTCTCTAAGTAACCTCCTACAATAACTTACATACAACAGATAAGAAACTGTAACTTCCCTAGACTGAATGGATAAGAAGCAGTAACTTCTATAAACTAATAATAACCACTCTAACTTCTAATAACTATCTAACTTGTCTTTCAATACAATACAGATACGGATATATTGTCTTTCCTAGATAACTAACTTCCTATGATAATTACCTTCCTAAAACAGATAAGAATTAATAACTATACCATCAGATAAGGACAGAAAACCATAACTACACATACAACATATATAATAAGTAACTAACAGACAATAACTACTCATCCCTAAGTCTTATTTCTTTTGGTATAAATCAGAAGAGGACATGTGTCCCTATCAAAGTCTTTTGTTTGACTGACTACCATCTTTTATCTTTCTGGATTTGATGGTTTAGATTAATTAGGATTTGTGTCCATAGGGTTGTTGATTTGTTTTCTTGGCTATCGAATTTGAGTATTTTTATTTCTCCATGTCAATTTTTTACACTTCCCCTTCATATCTCTATTTCTTTTTCCTCCTCCACTCCTCTCTCATCCTAATGTTTTGAATAGCTGGGTTCTCTATGCGTATTGCGCGCTCCTTTTTCGATGAAACTAAAACACTTGTTGGAACCTTAAAACCCTCGCAATTAGAACCGAGATTAATGTCAAGCTGTGGAACCACCATCATTGATGTGATCATGCTTCGAGTCTAAGGGGAGCTACGAAAGTAATTACTGGAAGCCGCAAGATACGTTGTCAATTGTTCAAGTGTCTTCACGTGCTTTTTTATGGTTTCTTCCATTCTTGCCCATTTGGCAAGGCGCCAAGGCCTGTAGACCCATATTTGTACTTATTATTATTTTTTTGATACAGAAGTAAATATGAAATTAAAGGAAAATTACATAGGGGAAATAGATCCCAACACCTCTTATGCCACTAATGTCCTTAAGTCAGCAGGACACACATCAAAAGAAACTGGAAGAAGATAAGCCGTTCTTCACAAGAGCATCCGCCACCTTATTCCTTTCACGTGGGATAAATCGAACCTTCAAGCTCCACTCTTTGCTCATAAACTCCCTGATATGCCAGAGAATAAGGTCTCCCTGGTACTCAAAAAGAACCTTTATCCTGCAAGTCAACTAGCTCCTTAGCATCTGACTCTAGAATAACTTTCCTGCATTCCAAATCCCATGCTAAATTAAGTCCCTTTATGATAGCCCATGCTTCTGATACACACTACAGTTCCCCAACATCTGTTAAAAACCAGCCAACCAACTTCCATTATGGTCTCGTAATACCCCCCACAGCCAGCACAATTCCTATCATGAGATACTGCACCATCAACATTAATTCTTATCCAGTCAATTCCAGGGGCTCCCACGATAGTGTTGACAAAGAGAATGGTTGAAGCTCGAAGACAGAGTCCTGGATCTGAATATAACTCCACCAAGTGTGTCGGATGACTTCAACAGGGTTCCTGGGTTTTTCAAAATTCTCAGTGAAGCAGTAACTATTTCTCTAGAGCCATAACTTCCAAAATCTATGGTTAAATTCTACTCTGGTCTTAAATGATTTAGTTTAAAAAATGTACTATGGTGCAAAATGGAAGTAGGCCTTTTCTTTTATATTATCTTATATTTATAATTTTTCTTCAAACTAATTGACCTCGTGATATATAAGTTAATATTACTCATAAGTTATAAATATTTTAAAGAAATCATGTTGTCATATATGCTATATAATTGAGTAATTTATCTATATTTTTTAATTTATCCAGATTAAATAGGTATTATATTTAAGACCTGGGGAGTAACAACATGGAAATCCCAGTACCAAACTTTTGGAGGGGAGTATGGAAGTTGTCTCATAGGGCGTATGCAATCCACCGATTTGAGCATGTATGAACGTCACCGAGGTGATTGCATCGATTGACATTTTGATCGTTTCCATGATTATATGGATCGTGTGAATTCGATGAGATGAAAGTATGCCGGGAGAACTTCTGATGAGCCCCATCCAATGGTCGAGGAGAATTTGAAACGTGATGTGTAGCGAGAAATTGTGAAGTGAAACAGGAAGAGCGTAGGTGTCAAATAGAGAGATTAAAGATACAGGGCAAAAATATAAAGAAATAAATATGAGGTGTGCCAAATGGAGACTAATTCAGTACTAAAAGGTTATGAAACTCCGTTTGTTTGAGTCTTTGGAAAAGAGGTCAAACCAGCAGATGAAGATCACCTTGAAGGGTTTGATGGATTTAACAGAAAGAGGAATAAAATCAAGCTGCTTGGGGAGTGAGATATTTGGAGGCAAAACAAAATTGGATGTTGATGAAATAGTTGCAGATAGATATATAGAGATGCATATGAACGATGAGTTAACGCAATCAGTGGGAGTCAAAGGAATAGAAGCAACTGTGTAGCACCGTGGTACGTACGTATTTCTTACTTCATTAATGAAAACCCCACCGTTTCTGGACTGCGCATCTCAAAGCCATCACTGTCCACAAATTATATTCACTTGTATAGTGGCCAATCTGTACCACTCAGTCACGGCAAACTTTCATCCTTAAATATACCTGTTTATCTTATTATGCCAATATCTTTCATGCGTGGTTTTTGTGTTTCAATACGTTACAAATTCCTCCTTCCCAATTTTCTTTAAGAGAAAAGTACTTTCAATTTCAAATTTCCACGCCCTACATTTTCTTTCGCTATTCTCAATCAAATATCAACACTAATATGGTTGAGTCTAGTAAAAGAAATATGTTCTTATAATGTAGCGAAACAATATTTTAAATTTTTTTTGTAAGAGATACTTACATTTAGCACTTGAGAATAACTCAAATATGATTACTTGTATAAAAAGAAAAGGCTCTTGAATCATCTTGTCCGGCCAAACTAGTGGAAGAGAGATTTTGAAAAATATTAATTAAGACTCAAGCCTATAATTCCAACTCATCAAATATTAATTGTATCTATATATAATGACTTAGTTATCCAACTCATATCCAAAGGATGTGAATAAGAAGTCGTTTGGACACACAGGAGTTGGATTTATGGCAGAAAGTTATTGGCCTTTATATGTAGCAGTTTAAATTTCTGTAGTAGAATTGTTTCCAGCGTCGTCCATAACCAAGTACACGTATATGCCAAAGGATAAACATTACTAGCTTGAATGGCAACATCATAACAGAAGTGACATGCGCATGACTATATATGAATCTGGGATTTTATTACAGCACTAGGTTTGAAGGCCCAGATCAAGCTACATGGTCCCTGATCTGCAATCTAGGCATTAATTACATATAGAAAGCCATCAAAATATCTCTAAAAGCCACGGATTATGGCTTGTTGGTGGCCTTGTGGTGGAGCAACAGAAGATGACGCAAGGCCATGACAAGTAGCCATTGAAGTAATTAAAACCTTCTCTACTTCTTCTGGGACTTTTTCTTCTACCAACGAGATTACATACTCCAAGACGACGCCTTCACAGGGTAACACGAGAGGTCCGTCGGAAGCGAGTCCGAACTCTTCCTCTGACCATTTGAGCAGCTCCTTGAAGACGTTGCTTTTCAGATACTTGAGGGGAACCACAAATCGCTTATTATCCATACTGTAAACTACGAAGCGACCCTTGTTTGCCGCTGAAGAATGCTTGTCCCCGTCGTCGTCTCTTTTGTATGATATCCTCTTACGCTTACCAGCTGCCATTTTCTGCCACTTTCTTGCCATATTGACAAGCCTTTTCGCGCTGATCATGGCTATTTTTCAATGACTACTGAACTTGAAGAAGCGACTTACTGATGAAGAACTCTAGATAGCAGAAGGAGGGAAGAATTGGCGATGTACGAGACTCGCTGATTGTTTCAGGTATATATAGTCACACAAGTACACAAGTGCTATGAACTGTGTTGTGCTGATAAGGCGCATGTCCATGTGCCATCTTTCGCTGCTCGGAGTTGGGCTTGTGGTCCTTATTGTATGTTTCCCGGCGAGTTAGGGGGCAGGCATTTCCTTCTCCAGCACTTGTACGCCAACTAACCACCACTAGTTTTAATGTGTGCAGTTCCTTATTCCGGACTTGATGCCACGTAGCTTGGGTGTCTACTTATCATCAGGGCATTATTCATTGACATTCTGGGCCCACACGGCCACGGGTCAGGTATCTGCTGCAATGTCATATTGAAAACACGTCTCAGTTTTTTCTCAAGCAATTACAGTCCAGGAAAAAAAAAAAAACCATTGGTTAAAAATAAACTTTAATTCGATTTTTTTTATCATTTTGATATATTATTAACTTATTAAAATTAATTAAATAATAAATTTTAATATTAATTAAATAAAAAATTTATTATTATTATTATTTTATTAATATTAATAATAATTAATAGTATAAATCTTAAATGAAATTGAAAATTCATTTATTAGAAAATTCAGAATAGAATATATTAATAATAATATAATTTAAATTCGAAAAAAAAAGAAAAAGAAACAATCATACAAGCAGGCGTGAAATTATTGATGTCCTGTTCCTAAATGTCGTGGCATTCATCTGTCAAATATTTAATTTATACTTTGATTAGTCAGTAGTCATTGGAATAAAATCAAATATTCATAATGTATTAGTTTTCATTGTGAGTACCATCCGTTTTTACGGGCGAGCAATAGAAAAAGGTCACTGAAATTTACATTTCCAAATCCGACACTTTGAAAAGATTTCACTCCTCTCATGCTATTTATAGAGGAGAGAGAAGGAATTTCATGAATTCATGTCATTAAAATTTTCATGTGAATGCTTCATTTATTATTGTGTTTTGTTCTCGTAGGATATAATATATATTAAATTAAATAAGAATAAAGTTAGAAAATTACTGAATTTTAAGGTAGAGTAAATGAAATTTAAGATTTCTTTACAATGGTCTGAATCATATTAGAAATAACTTATAAATATTACCGGACGAATATTTTGAAATTAAGTTTTGTTGCCAAAATGAATTAGTTGCGTATGGGTTCCTTAAAGAAAAATTCCCTCCACCAAAGATCCAGCCATTGGAGAACTACGACAAGGGAGTGATCTTTTGAGGTAGATGAGTACTTAAACTATAACTTTATTTATATGAAATAAAAACAAAGTTTTAGCAATAAAAATTACTCTCTCTGATATTAATATAAAATATATTTTGAGAGTTAATCTTAATCCTAAATATAAAATAAAGTTTTTATATCGGTGAATCTTTTCTTAATTGGTCCTCTATTGGTGTTGCTTCAACAATAATCTAGGAAGAGGAGGGAACGAGAGAATTAAGGAAGTTGACTAGGGTATTTAGAAAATAAATGTCATATTAAATTACTTAAACATCTTCCTTAATCTAATCAAATTAAATAAATATATTTTATATTAAAAATTGTTTTAACAAGTTATGCATGCTTTAAATATTACGGATATACTCCCTCTGGTCCTTACTATAAGGCACCAACTACCAATATTTTTTAGTCCTTATTATAAGGCACCAACTTACTTTAACTAACTCATTTATTACTTTTTTCCCATTATATCCTCATTTTTAACTAATTCATTTAAAGTTACATCATTAAAGTAGGGGTGAAGTTGGAAACATTTATTAATTTTGGACCTAATTAATGAGTTAACTTTTATTTCTTGGTTTGTGAGAAAAAATAGTTGGTGTCTTATAATAAAGACCAGAGGGAGTATGTTTCATTGTCATTTCATATAATAAATGTTGTTATTTAAGTGGACTAATCATCAATGATCTTTTATCTCACTTATTGGTTGTCATTATTGCTGAGACTTTTGTGTTCATACTTTCTCTTGTTTTTATTATAAGTCACCAATTATTAAGTATATTTGGTTCTTTTTATAAGGTATTTGTTTGTTTCTAAAGAGTATAAATTGTTTTTTCCCCTTGTATGCCCATAATTAATAGGAGTAGTGAGTGAGAGTAATAATAATATAATATTAAAGTTTAATGTAATTAGTAGAAGTAATATTGTAAATTACTTAAATTTTAGGACGATTTTATTGACTTCAACTATTTTTATTGGTTTGTGAAAATTATTAGTTAGTGCCTTATAATAAAGATAAGGAGTATTATATAATTAAAGTTTTTATTTCTCGAACTAAAGTATCATTTGATCTTCATGTTATAATTTTTTTTTTCCCAGCAAAGAAAGCACTCTTCATTAAACTTAAATTAGCCCTTACAAAGACGGGAACCGAAATTAAAAACATAAAGGATAAAGCAAAACAACTATAATAGTAGCCTTAAAACATTCACAAACTATCCATTATAAAAAACAGAGTTTTCATGATATGCTTCAAGTAACTTCTATAAGCTTGATGAAGGTCTCCAAATCCAATCAGCTAGACATGACCCCTACAACGAAATTTTGGCAACTCAGTCAGCCACCAAATTTATTTTTTTGAAAATTCACATACAATAGTAATTTATAATGACTTTCCTTGTATCAAGGATATTTTCCAAGATTATATGCATCTCCATTCCGAAGAAGCAGGGCCCCTGTTTAAGCAATCAGCTAAAGCCAGACTATCAGTTTCGAACATGATTTTGGTGCGCATACCGCACAGCTTTCAACAATGCAATACTTGACCATAAATATTGATGAAACTTGCCCAGTCAGTACTTGACCATCCAACAACCAGACATTGGCATCTCTTGCAACAAATGCCATTGTAGCCATACCAGAGTTCATTGAATAAGCACAATCAGAATCTATTTTAAATGCATTACCTTCAGGTGCTTTCCGCTTGGTAGAACTTTGATCATCAACTGCAGCAATTGGCACGCTTTGATCTTGAAGCACCTAACCATTAGCCTCCCAAAATTCATGGGTAAGATTACCCTCATGAGTAAATGCAAACATAGGATTGGGTTTAATATTCTCATGTAAAAAAGCACATTTTCCTTTCCAAATTAACCATGAACTCTTTGCAAATAATAAAAGCCTTCTTCCACTCAGTGACTTCCTGGTTAATCTTGCCCAGGAACTAAACTCACAATTGTTATTAGCATTGCTAGAATTAAATGAAAGATTGCTGCCAAACCAAGCCGTCTTGCCCAGTCACAATGAAGAAACAAATGGCTTTCAGATTCCACTGAATTTTTACAAATTAAACACACACTTGCTTGACAACATCTCTTACATAAAGTTTTCCATTGTTATGATTAACACTTAAAAGTCAAACCCAATTTTTTAAGAAAATTAGTTGTCATTCTTAAAATGTTTGTTATCATTGTAAGTTTTTTATTCTTTTAAAAATGAAGTGATAATTAATTTTAACATCACCTCCTTTCCAATAATTTTTCATCTATTGGTGGTCGGATTTTTATTTGCTGACAATAGGTGATGGAGTTTCCCCCCCCCCCCCTAAAAACATTTGGGTAATTAATCATTTTACAACAAAATTTAATTCCAAAATAATTATTATGAATTTCAGAATAATTAGGTCATTTCAAAATTGTAGTTTATTTTTTGCTATTTTCCCTTTTATTTCTCATATGGTGTTGGTGTGTTGGTAATGGGAAAAAAGTTTTGGTGTACAAATGTTTACCATCCACTCTTAGCTGCCTAGCTGGGTTGTGAATTCTTTCTCCTTCTCCTCTGGTACTTCTCCAATAACCATTATGATCATTATGAGGCAATTTACTTATCTAGCAAGTACAACAGTTTGATCAGGAATACCATTTTGGAGGAAATTCTTCTCATTCTTATTTTCTTGGATAAATGTTGAAGTAATTAGCTCTTTTTATGATTTATTTTCTTCTTCCTCATTGGTGATTAAGACTTTGAAATGTTTGTCTTCTTATTAATATCATTTACCTTTTTATAAACAAAACGTAAGATTTACTAATCTAGTTGTAAAGAAATTTAAAGACCACTTCACTTAGTTCCAACTTCCAAGTTTTAATGTCCGAAATTTTTCCAAAGTGTACTAGGCCTGTGTGGTGAGGTGGAGGCCACGTTTAATCTGGGCTTCGAGCTGCTTGCGCCTCCAGGGTCTAAATGGTTGGATTACCTCTCAAATAAGGCTTATCCTCTCCCATCATACCAACGGATTTAACCGCCAATTTCAACGCTCAATCCAGTTTGCGGCCATGGAAAGTTTGAAGATTCTTCATTTCCCCCCAAATGATCTCTTCCCACTTCCCATTTCCCCTTCATTCCCAGTATCAACATTTCTTATCCCCCGAAACCGCAAGTTTCCGGCCTCCACTGGTAATTTATACTCTAAATTCTTCAGTTTTCCTTTTAGTTCTTCTCTCACTGCGAATGATTCTGTGACCTAATGTCCTGGCATCTGAAGACGTGTACTCATCGACTGATCTCTATCCTTTTCATAAGCAGCGACGCCATTTGCGTGTTGACTGTTGATATGCTACTTCTCTTAAATTTCTCCCCATTTTTCCTTGGCGCTTCTCCGACGACTATTGGATTTCAGCTCTGAAAATCAAGACTTGAATATTTCCATGACTCCTAAAGTTGCTAGCAGTTTACTGATACTTCAAGGACTTGTATTAATAATACGCAGTTTATTCCTTTATTTTTTATAAAAAATTTCATGTAATCAGATGTTCTGGATTAACGTGACAGAGGATAGTATGAAATAACAAAATTAGCGGCAGTAAAAAGCAACTCTCTGTTATATCTTTGGGCTTCTTTTCTTTCTTTACCTGTGCTAATGTGCTTCTTCGGCTGATGCTGCAACTTGATATCAATCTTTACCTCTTTGGCACTAGTGCAGGCCTTGTAACAGAAACTTTATCATTTCTATGTTCTAGCAAATTGTTGTCCGGCACTCGAACTGTTAGGGAACGACGTGGCTTGCTGTTTCGTGCGAGGAGCACATCAGGTTGCTATAGTTAGTCATGTAAATAGTCTTGATCTTTCTTAATGCTCCTTATCTTTTCCATGTCCAAGGGATATGATAGTTCCCGCGTGGCTTTTCAGCATCGTCGCCACCGTTTAGTGAAGAACTTGTAGTGGAAAAATGGAAGGACAACCCTGTGAGTGGAGATTCCATTCGCCATAAATTTCTTACTTTTTATGCTTCCCGCGGTCATAAGGTCCTCCCTAGCGCTTCTCTGGTCCCTGATGATCCTACAGTTCTCCTAACCATAGCAGGAATGCTTCAATTCAAGCCTATATTCCTGGGGAAGGTTTGAATATTGTGCACTATTAATGTAAATTTCTATTATTACGGTCGAAAAGTTACAAGGACCAGAGACAGTATCAAGTTTCAACTGTGTAAGCATATTGTGGTCAGGTCCCCAGAGAAGTACCTTGTGCGACAACTGCACAAAGGTGCATACGAACAAATGATGTGGAGAATGTCGGTCGAACAACTCGACATCAGACACTTTTTGAGATGCTTGGAAACTTCAGCTTTGGCGATTACTTCAAAAAAGAAGCAATTAAATGGGCGTGGGAGCTTTCAACCGTAGAGTAAGCTTTAAGTGTCATCTAATTTTGTGGACTATACTCTGTGTTTTCTTCGTACGGTAAATGGTTTAGAGGATTGAAATTAAATTGCTCTTGAAATAAATGTTTTGGAGACAATCTCCAGTTTAAGAAGAGAATACATGAGCTCATCCTCTCTACTCTGCATGCTGTACAAAAAAAAAAAAAAAATCTTTCACCACTGGATATACATTTTTCAATTGAACTGCAGAACTCCACTTTTAAATTTTGAAAAAAAAAAAAAATGATATAACTGTAAAGTTGATCAATATGCATTTTCTGTTTCTTTCATTTGACGCATGGGCCTGCTATCAAGTTCTTGGTCTTCAATACATGTATTACCTTGCCTTTTGACATGTAACATTTTTATGGTGTTCATATTGTGAGGGTTTTGACTAGAAGCAAGGACTGGGTTTCCAAATATTACTAGAAGTCTAGAACATCTGAATAACATCAATTGTGTCATTTTCTAACAGTGTAATTCTTGAAAGAATGTTTCTTGATCACGCACATCACGTTCTTTCTTTTGTTTGGCCTTCATGCACATTACATTCTGAACTAATTGTAATATATCTGTTATTCCTTATGTAAAAGGTGATAAGATGCTGCCCTTTTGAATAGTAGTATTTTCAGAATGTTCAAAAAAGAAAAAAAAAATAGCATTTCCTTCATTTACTTACAGGTTTGGTTTGCCAGCCAACAGATTGTGGATTAGTGTTTATAAAGATGATGATGAGGCCTTTGCTATATGGTCCGCTGAGGTTAGCTTAAAAATGCATTCCTCTGAGCATTATTTGCTAATTTCTTAAAATATTTCTACTTAATTGTTGGAGTTTTCGTTTGGACATGAGCTTTTAGTCGACGTATCATAATGGGCTAGGCACAGCATGATATATTAACTACACAATCTTTGTTTCTGCAGGTGGGCGTTCCAGTTAATCGTATAAAGAAGTTGGGTGAAGAAGATAACTTCTGGACCAGTGGAGTAACTGGTCCTTGTGGTCCTTGCTCAGAAATTTACTATGATTTTCATCCTGAGAGAGGATATGAAGACGCTGTAAGCATAAATTGTTTAAAGTGACTCAAAAACACATCAAAGTGATATCTTACTATATTTTGCATTTTTTGGGTGGGTTGGGTTGGAGGATGAAAGCAGGATCTTGGTGATGATACAAGGTTCATAGAGTTCTACAATCTAGTTTTCATGCAATACAATAAAAAGGATGATGGTTCTCTTGAACCTCTAAGGCAGAAAAATATAGATACTGGGCTTGGCCTGGAGCGTTTGGCCCGCATCCTCCAAAAGGTATCCATTGGTTTGCGCTGATGTGAAAGTAACTTATCATTAACCAAATCTTTTCTCAAAAGTATATCATGATGAATAGAGGTATATCTCTAAAGTTCTCTTTGTATTTTATTTATATTTTTGGCAGGTTCCAAACAATTATGAAACTGACTTGATCTATCCCATAATAGAGAAAGCCTCCGAGTTAGCAAATGTTTCATATGCTGCTGCTGATGATTCGACAAAGATGAATCTGAAAGTATGACCATCTTTAAATTACCCATTCCATGATTTCTGACAGTAGGTTTTAACCACTAGTTGCTTTCCTTCGCTCACTGTGCATCATTTTTCTTTTTATATCTTAGATTATTGGTGATCACATGCGTGCAATTGTATATCTCATATCTGACGGGGTTGTCCCATCAAATATCGGGAGAGGTTACGTAGTTCGACGTCTTATCAGAAGGGTTGTCCGTACAGGCAGGTTGCTTGGTATAAAGGGTGATAGTTTAGGAAACCTTGAAGGAGCATTTTTACCTTCCATTGCTGAGAAAGTAGTGGAGTTAAGTACCTATATTGATTCTGATGTAAAGAACAGAGCACCCCAGATCTTTGAGGAGTTGAAGAGAGAAGAGCTTCGGTTTGTGCAGACATTGGAGAGAGGAGAAAAGTTGCTTGAGGAGAAACTTGCTAATGCGTTGTCAGGTGCAGAAAAAACTGGAACTGCACCTTTCTTGTCTGGTGAAGATGTGTTTCTTTTATATGATACTTATGGATACCCAGTTGAAATAACAAAGGAAGTGGCTGAAGAACATGGTGTGATTATTGATTTGAATGGTTTTCATATTGAAATGGAGAGGCAAAGGCGTCAATCTCAGGCTGCACATAATACTGTCAAACTTGCTATGGGAAATGGGGCAGATATTGCAGAAAATGTAACTGACACTGAATTTGTTGGATATGACAGCCTTTATGCAAAGGCTATAGTAGAAAGTCTTGTGGTGAATGGTGACGCAGCAGTCGTGGCTAGGGAAGGGAGTGATGTGGAAGTTTTGCTCAATAAGACTCCATTTTATGCTGAATCAGGGGGGCAGATTGGAGATCATGGTTTTCTTTATATTGCTGAGGATAAAAATCAACCAAAGGCTGTTGTTGAGATATTAGATGTTCAGAAATCCTTAGGCAACATATTTGTTCATAAGGGAACAGTCCGAGAGGGATTTCTAGAGGTTGGTAAAGAAGTGGAGGCAGCAGTGGATGTAAAACTGAGGCAGCGAGCCAAGGTACAAAAATGGTTGGCTTATCGTTTCTTTTGCAAATAAAACATCTTTACTCTTATTATGCAGTAAAATCGAATCTTCCAGTCCTCTACATTTCATTTATGTTTCATTGTTTCTTTGAAGGTTCATCATACTGCTACTCATTTACTGCAAGCTGCACTTAAATTAGTCATTGGTCCAGAGACATCACAAGCTGGTTCTTTGGTGGCATTTGATCGGCTTAGGTTTGATTTCAACTTCCATCGAGCGATTCTTGACAGCGAGCTTGTAGAAATTGAAGGACTAATCAATGGGTGGATTGGGGATGCAACACTTCTTCAAACCAAAGTGATGCCTCTTGTTGACGCTAAAAAGGCTGGAGCTATAGCAATGTTTGGAGAAAAATATGGAGAAGAGGTTTTACTTCATATTTTCTGATATCGAACTTCAATTTTTAATTAGGTTACTTCTATTTTAGTCATTTTGAGGTCTAGGTTACCTATATCATGAAGGATGTATCTAACAACTCATATCCTAGACGATCAAGGATGGATTGCAAAATACAACTAATCCTCCAACGCTGGCTTCAATTACCATATTTATAGCTATCAATTCCCAATCATTCCTGAAAGTTTGAGTGTCTTGAAAATATATTTAACTGAGGATGTCATTTTATTAACCCGCTTTATGCAACCCAAAAATGAATCAATTAAGAGTTTGAAAAGCTTGCGAAAGTAATGACCTTTCTGAACAAAGTTTGATCCTCCACTTTTAAGATTGGGTATCTTCATGCAACCTCTTGTGGTTCTCAATGAATATGTTGAATTGCAGGTACGTGTTGTAGAGGTTCCTGGTGTATCCATGGAGCTTTGTGGCGGGACCCATGTTAGTAATACTTCTGAAATCCGTGGTTTTAGGATAATTTCAGAGCAGGGCATTGCATCTGGAATTAGGCGTATAGAAGCTGTAGCTGGTGAAGCTTTCATTGAATATGTTACTGCCAGAGACTCTTATATTAAGCAGCTCTGCTCCACTCTTAAAGTATGCTTCGTGATCTCTGCCTCTCTCAATTCTTTGTTTTAGCAATTTATAATTGATCCTAGAGGGAATTGGGTATGAGGTATACCGTATCATTCATATTCATCTGCATGAACTCCATGTGATTGCTTACGTCCTCCATCTGATCATTTTGACCAATTCTTGGAATAATATTCATGTGTACAATAGCATAAATAGGCATTTCCTACTCAAAATTTATATGATGGTTATCTGCATTACGTATTAGAGTTGTTTATATCTACAAAAGCGCTAAAGTAAACAGAGTCAAAGGGAGAAAAGACAGAGAGAGAGAGAGAGACGGAATATGAGAGAAAGCTTCTGATATGCTTTATGACTACTATAGGTATAGTATATATAGAGGACAGACACGTGACATTTACATAACAGAATTAGTTCTGAAGTAACCAAACTTGTTATAAGTTAGTTACTCTAACTCTACTTTATACTATCAAGCGCTTATGATACAGCAAGATCTTACTCTGGAAGATGTAATTTGTCAGTTTTTCAATTATTTAGACTCCATGCTCAAAATTTTTATCTGAAATCTAATAATTAAGAAAACTGTCATGAATTTTTGTTATTCAGATTTCAGAATATGTCGTCATTCCTTTCCTCGAAGTATTGACTTGTCTTGATCATTGTTAGAATCCCATGAATCTCGAGTCATATTTCACAATTCAATTCAAAAATAGGTGGGAAAGATACGAATCTGTTGAAGTATCTTATTTATGCATGTATCATGGATTCTAAGAGTGATACAAGCCACAATTTTAGGAGCCGTGCGATGCCAATCAGTGTTGTTAAAACGCCGTTTCAAAACGTTGAAACGGACGTTTTTACGTTTTTCGCCGGAAAACCGTGTTGAAACGAAGGTTCAGACGGAAACCTTGTTGAAACGGTGGAAACGTCGTCTGAAACGGTGGAAACGGCGAGTTTGCCGTTCTGAAATTTTTCTAAAAAAAGGTTAGAAAGGCATGGTGATTTGCTTTGCCTCGAGCCCTCGACTCTCCTTTCCTCTGCTTCTCTGATCGCTAGGGCTGGACGGCGACGTCTCGAAGGTTGTGGTGGTCTGCTCTCACTCTTCGCGGCACTGTGATGGTCTCCTCTGTTCAGTCTGATGCTCCCCGAGAATGAAGAAGAAGAAACCTAAATAAATAATAAATAGGGTTAAGATGCAAAAATACACAAATGTTTTTCCTCCAGGAGCGCCCAACACCATATGTTTTTTTTTGTGCAAAAATACACACGCCGTTAGGTTTTAGGAGCAAAAATACCACTTCCGTTAGTTGACCGTTAGTTGCTCGTTAGTTGACCGTTAACCATGGTGAAATTACCATTTTGCCCTTAACCCTTTTCTTTTTTAATTATTTTAAACTAAGGGCAAAAAGGTAATTTCACCATGGTTAACGGTCAACTAACAGGTAATTAACGGTCAACTAACGAAAGTGGTATTTTTGCTTCTAAAACCTAACGGCGTGTGTATTTTTGTTCCAAAAAAAAACATATGGTGCTGGGTGCTCCTGGAGGAAAAACATATGTGTATTTTTGCACCTTAACCCTGATAAATATTCCCTTGGTCACGTTTTGACCAAGGGACTAAAATGCAGGAATTTAAAGTTTTTAGGAGGGACTAAACTGAAGAGTTTGAAATATTTTTGGGGCATAACTATACTTTCCAAAACAGATGGATCATTTTATGTAACTTTTCTCTGGCCCTTTTCTTCATTGATTTTAAATTTTCAGAAATTGTTGTGGCTTTTCTTATAATTTTCTCCAGTCCTCAAAACATTAATTCTAACCCTCAAAAATCTCAATTTTCTTTTTAAACACCTACAATACAAAATTAAAACACAATGTGGTAAATTCTTACGTTTCGTTTACGTTTTCCGTTTTTACGTTTTTGCTCACCCTTATCGTTTCAACGTAGACTCTACGTTTTAACAACACTGATGCCATTGATTCTAGGTGAACTAGGTTGCACACATATCAGGTTAGATTTAGCATGACTACTTTAGAAAACCCCTTTTTAGTTTTCTTTTTTGGTTTTGTCTACATTTATTTAAGAATTTCCTATTACTTCTATTATTACCCCTGATTCCCTCTCACTTATCCGAATCAAAACCCTATTTTTTTTTTTATATTTCTTTTACTTCTTAAAGTGATATTTGCCTTTTAAATTCTAATATGTACAAACTTTTGATGTTCTCTTATATGAAAATTACATTAATATCATCCTTAAAATTGATCATGAATCATACACTTTGATTCACGATTCGTATCCCTATTTAATAACCTTGGTATTGGTTGTTTCCTCGGGAAGGTGAAACCTGAAGAAGTAACAATGAGGGTGGAAAACCTCTTAGAGGAGTTGCGGGAAGCGAAAAATGAAAATTCTGCTTTGCGTGCAAAAGCAGCTGTCTACAAAGCATCCATTATTGCAAGCAACGCCTTGTTGGTGGGAAATTCAAAACAGTTCAGGTAATTTCCTTCATATGTTTCCCTTTGTTGCCTAAAGTTAGGATAGAGGGTATTATAATCTGTGAACAACAATGAAATTGTTTTTCTTTTTTTTTTTTTAATGATTGAATGCTTAATGTTAATGTCCCTTGCAAATTAAACAGAAGAGAAAGGGTTCTATAAAATCTTGAGTCCCAATTTTTTCCCTTCTAGTTCTCCGTGTCTTAGCCATTCTGACAAATAAGAACCAGCGATTGCATCCTATCATTGGTAGTTCATTAAATATCTATTATGTAAATGCAACAATAATGACTAGAACCCCTGAACGTATGTATTTCCTGATATTTTTAGAAAGTTATTGAACAAACTATAGAAGGGGGAGAATGAAACGCTTGCACTACTGTGTGTTGATTTATGGCTTCTATTTCTTGATATCTGAAAATTTTGTTTCAGGGTATTAGTTGAGTGCTTGGATGATGTTGATGCTGATTCACTAAAAAATGCAGCAGAATATTTAATAGAAACTTTACCAGATCCAGCAGCTGTGGTAGTGGGGTCATGTCCAGGAGAAAATAAGGTTAGTCTGGTTGCTGCTTTCAGCCCAGGGATTGTGAATGAGGGAATTCAGGCAGGCAAGTTTATAGGACAGATAGCAAAGTTATGTGGTGGGGGAGGTGGAGGAAGGCCCAATTTTGCTCAGGCAGGCGGCAAGAAGCCTGAGAGTTTAGCAGATGCCCTTGAAAAGGCTCGATCAGAGCTTGTAGCTATTCTATCCCGCAAGGGAAACTGAGATGAAACACACTTAGCAGCTATTCTTGAGTCAAAAAATAGAGTCACTAGTTTTTCCGGTGATTATCACAAGTTAGAGGGACAGAAGCCTGGGGAAGACCCCTGTCTTTACAGGATGTCCAGATGATTGGATTGGAGTAGAGTAGCGCATGTACAGTGTTAGTTTTGCAAGCGAGTTGGTTCTCTTGAATGATCATGATGGTCTTCTTTGCCATATTTGATTCGATGCATTTCTGCTGGAACTTTCTAATACTAAGCATAATGCATGAGATATATCAAAAGGGGTAGATTCGAGAATGGATTAAGCTAAGTGTGCCCTCCTGTGCTCCTTCTGCACAGTATTCATTATTCACGCCTTCCTTTGCCTGTCAGTGGGGACATCCCAAATATTTGAAGCAGCGTTGAGTTTTGACCATGAGAAACATAAATTATACGAGAACCTTCACTTTCGTCCAAACCCTGTTTATTTTATTGTTAGAAAAATTGAACGATTATTGTTTCGTCATTATTTGATTATATATTAAGTTTGTTTATCTCATAGTTCTTTTTTCAAATATGACTATCTAATTGAGGTAGATTTAAAGCATTGTCAGATTCAATTAGTAATAGCCTTATCAAAGATGATATAGCTCAAAATTTATAATACAAAATTGGCAAGTTGGGACAAAAGATGAAGGATAATGATACTTTTAATATATATATTTTAGTACGATGCTACAATTAAATTGTGCCAGAAAATATAATGTTTCTTATGAACAACTTAATCAACACAAGTGTTAACTTTTCTAAATATTTGGGAAGTTTATTTCGATCCTACTTATCTAGTATAGTTTTCGTATGTGTTAATAGTTTCAAAAGGCTTACCAAATAATTCCTACTCTCCACTAACGAGTTCCTTGCAATGTAGTGGTATTTTAATCCAAACTCTTGCAATGCAACCTTTATTTGTGGCTGCTTGTAACTTTTTTGTTTGGGACCAAAATAGCTGCTTGTAAATTGGCGAATTGGGAACTGCAACATGTGCTTAGTTTCAGACATCATCAATAGCCATTAAGTTCTTGCGTCTTTCTTTTTCTAGGCACTTCCACCAAGCAACAACAATGATACTACATTAAAGTCAACAAAAGATATGATATCACGACCCATTTATCATTGTATTCATGCAGTTGTTGCTGCATCATCATCAGCCACAAATCCGCGTCCAGTGCCGCCTTAACTCTTACAAGTTCATCTCTCATTATAATCTTGATTTAGTGCAATACTAGTCTCAAATATATGCTTCTCATGCGCCAGTTAAAAAAAAAAAGATCTTTACAGAGGAAAGATTTTGATGCTATGGCTATATTGCTTCCCAGTAAGAGAGATATACCTCTTTCCTCCATACGGTAAAGGTGAAAACAGGAATGGCGACTTCACTTAGGAAGCAGACTTCCCTGATCTCCAAGATTATTAGTTTGAAATTGCGATAAAGGAAGTGGGACGAAATAAAGATGCTCATCTACGTTCCCACCCTCACACGCCCATCTGCATCACAGCTGTATGTGCGGATTCGCAGTGTACTCAAGAGACTCCATTAAGTTAATGCGTCTTCTTTTCATTCACTTCCACTAAGCAACATTGAAATTAAAACATATCATATCATATTCCGTTTAAGCCCCCCCTCCCCCCTTTTTCCTGTTGGTGGGACTAGTTCTAGGAGAACACTAGAAGAAGAATGGATAAAGAAAAAAGTAATGCACAGTATCTTTAAGTTGTGGACTATACTTTTTTTGAAGTTTAATTCGCCTCTATATATATAAGGTGCAATTTGGATTTATGTGCAAATTTCCTATTGGATATAATGAAAAGGCTTAATAATAGATTGTGCTTCCAACTCTCAAGTCAAGACAACAATAGATTTTATAAAGTTATAATTTAACTTGACATTTGTTTATACTCAAAAACCAAAGTAATAAGTTTGATTTTTTGTTGTTGTGTAGAGTGGTGTCTAATGTGTGAATGGGCTAATGGTATTAGATATTACCTCTTCAAGTAAAAGTCATAAGAGTTGAGTTTGTTAGATTCACGAATCCCATATATTGATTCATAAACAAACATATATGAAGAGTTATACCTTTATATTATATAAAGTTTTATTGTAAACACAACACAATATTTTACTAAGTGATGATTATCACACATTTAGTTACAACGTATCACCTGTATTTTTTAAGAATTAAAGAGACATAACCTTAACCTTAATAACTTTTATTATAGCTCCTTAGATAACTCTTCATATAAATCACTTAATTTCTTAATTTATATGAGTATGAATTTTCTATATACATATATATATTTATATATTTTTTTAATATTCCAACATTTACCACCTCCGGAGATGCCAACTTTGATGCAGTCCAAGCTCCCAATTTAACTTGACTATGCTATATCTATATCCCAGCTCCACCTCTCTGTTTTCCTCTTCACAAAACAATGGCTTTCTTCCTTTACTTTTTCTTCCTTCTCGTTTCATTTGCTTCTGCTTGCGATCGCTGCGTCCACCAAACTAAGGCTGCCTATTTCTCTGAAGGCGCTGCTCTTTCCTGTAACAACGATTTGCTTCTCTCATATTGTTGAGTTAATTGGAATCTTTAAATTAAACAGACACGCAGCAAATAACTTGGTTTTGTGAAAATGATGCAGCTGGGGCATGTGGGTACGGCTCTTTGGCGTTGGAATTAAGTGGTGGACGCCTTGCAGCTGGTGTTCCTTCCTTCTACAAAAATGGAGCCGGTTGTGGTGCGTGCTTTCAGGTGAGTAAAAATTACATCTAAAGATGTGGATTTCCAATATAATTTGTTACTGATCGCTCCTATTGTAATCATGGAAAGTATTATCGAATCATGGATAATCTGTGCAGATAAGATGCAAGAGCTCAAGTCTGTGTAACAAATCAGGTGTCAGAGTTGTTTTGACCGATCTCAATACCCATAACGAAACTGATTTTGTGCTAAGCAGAAGTGCTTTCGAGGCCATGGCTCAGAAGGGTAGCGCTCAACAACTTTTGAAGCTTGGAATCTTGAATGTTGAATATAAGAGGTAAACTAAGCTAGAATCAGTGCACTTCACTTCAACTAACATAGTGGTGTTGTAATTTTTGATTTCGTTTGTCATATGCCTTTGTGGAAGCAGAGTTCCGTGTGAGTATACAAATAAGAACTTGGCGGTGCGGGTGGAAGAATCAAGCCAAAAACCATATTACTTGGCAATTGAATTTCTGTACCAAGGAGGTCAAACAGAGATAGTAGCCGTTGACGTTGCTCAGGTATATCCAATTGCCAGACGAGAGAAATCCATTCTCATTGAGCCCTATATATACATGTCGTTGACAAATGGGTTGCAGATTGAATCATCAAACTGGAGCTTCATGAGCAGAAACCATGGAGCAGTGTGGGACACAAGTAGGGTTCCAGGAGGAGCACTGCAAATGAGGATGGTGGTAACATCAGGGTACGATGGAAAATGGATGTGGGCAAAGAAGGTGTTGCCTGCTGATTGGAAAACAGGACAAGTGTATGACACTGGTGTTCAGATCACTGACATTGCTCAAGAGGCCTGTTCTCCCTGTGATGATGGCCCCTGGTCTTGAAACGGGCCTAATCACTTCTCAATCATCTCAGAATGCATTCCCAAACTTTACAAGTGTTTGTTTTTAAATAAAAATGTTCTAAAAGAAAAACAAAGTACTTTTCTCCAGACTTTGTTGCTGAGCGGGAAGCATGAAGGACATCTTACTAGTTATGCATACTATAATTGACGTTGTTGGATATTTGTGATTTAAGATACTCAATGGCTTGTTTGGGATATCAGGGAAAAAAGTGATTTATTGAAAAGTTAAATTGAATATTTATTTTTAGATTAATGGTTACATAAATAGCTTTTACTTCATTAGTCAGCTTTAAATAAAAAGTTTTTACTCTATAAGTCACGAAAGATGAAAGCTGCTTTTTAAATAATGAGTTTTTCCCTCCATAAGCCTAATTTGAAAATTTTTTCATCCAAACGAAAAAAAATTAAAGACCTATAAGCTAGCTCAATTAAAATATTAAATAAACCCGATTCTACTTCATAAAAACTATATCAAACATGTACATGTTTACTAGTTACAATGATGGGCTTTTGAGGATTAGTTTATTTACATTTGAGCAAAAAAAAAAAAAAAAAGGATAGTTTATTTACAAGGTTAACAATGAAGGATTAATTGCTTCAAGATCAGCTTTTGTCAAATTTTCCAGTAACGATTCACCACAATTTCTATTAGTGAAAATATTATTACTCTTTTTTTTTTGAGAAAAAATAGTAAATATTATTACTTCGTCTTTAATGCTGCGTTCAAGTTCTGTGAGAGTGCATCTTTTCGGACTTGGGGTATCTGATGCCCCCTGTGCTGCCTCTCAAATTTTCTCAGCTTCTTGAAAGTTTTTTCTTGTTTGTTTTCACTGTTAAATTCTACAAATAAGAGTGACATTTTGATATGTTATAAGGAAAAAAAAATAGTGGAGTTCTCAATTTTTTATGATCTTGAAAAGAAAAAAAATGCTGTAAAAAATTGTGTGGTATCTTTTTAATTAAAAGTTTGTTTTTGGATTAAGGTGCAAAAATACATATGACTTTTTCCTCAGTAGCGCCTAGCACCAAGAACTTTTTTTTGGAGCAAAAATACACATGTGGTTACCATTTTGGAGTAAAAGTCACATTTCATACTGTTAAGTCACTGTTCACCGTGATGAGAGAAAAATATATGAAGTGAACAGTAACATAACAGCGGCGAATAGTGACTTAACGGTGGGATGTGACTTTTGCTCTAAAATGGTAACCACATGTGTATTTTTGCTTCAAAAAAAGTTCTTGGTGTTGGGCGCTTCTGAGGAAAAAGCTCATGTGTATTTTTGCACCTTAACCTTTTTTTTTTTTTGGAAAAATTGTAAAAACAGTTGAAAGCTACACTATCAAAATATAATTCATTTTTTTATAAAATCTAATAATCAAAAGGAAAAAAAAACATTTTGAAAGTTTGAAAAATTTGAGAGACATAGGGATGGAAATAGGTTAGGCTCTTATCAGAGATCTACGGCTTAACCTGCATTAAGTCTTGTCTAATATATTTGGTAAATAGGTCAAGCCGAAGCTCAGACCCATTGTTAGTTCTATTTAGGTAAATAGTTCAAGCCTATTTTCATCAAACATGACCTATTTAGTTTTTTTAAAAAAAAAATTATAGTATTAAATATGTAATTATATATAATATAATCCATTTTTTTTAATAAATTATTCATACAATTACTAACTTAGTCTTTACCTTAAATTTCACATCTCATTTTTCAACCACAAACTCAACCCTTTTATTCATTAGCCGAACACATTTACCTTTCTTCTCTTCAATCGCTCAATACTACAATGTTTAGCTCACTCCATTTCCTTGATTTGTGTTGTTTGTTAAAACATAATAATTGCTATAAGTTTATTTTAGTAATGCCTCAATGAAACATTATAATCTAAGTCGGTTTCTATTTAAATTTTTTTTTTTAAAAAAAGAAAAGGTAAATCCAATTTTATATGCACTACTTGTTTTACTTGGTTGATTTTAGAAAGTCTATTTTCTATTATTGTTTTTCTTATTCTTACTTATTTGGATAATTGTTATAACATTAAATCGAAGTTTAGTTTCCCATCTCCCAAGCCTAAAAGTTATTTTATTGCCAATAAATATTGGTCTAGTTGGTAAAATGTTTGACTCATAATCATGATATTGTGAGTTTGAATCTCACTATTGTGAGAATTTTGTAAGTGGACAATCTGAAAGTATTCATTGAGCTCAGAGACATAGCTTAACTTTGATGAGCTGCTGAACTTAGTACCAAAAAAAAAAAAAGAAGTTCCTTTAATAAACAAAACTTTTGATAAATTATTGTTTGGTTTAGCTTCAAACATAATATCCTCACTGTGCATTAAGATATTACATCGATGGGCATTAAAAGTAAAGTTGGCAAAAAAAATAAGCATTAAAAATACAAGCACGTGGCATTGGGGAAATTAACCTAAAATAAGTTCGTGTATTGGATTAGGCTAGAACATGGCAATAACGGGTCATTTTGTTACATTTATATATTAATTATATTCAGCCTGATCATTTAATGTTACTTATCTCTATATTCATATAGTCTTTCTTTCTTTCTTTTTTTTTAAACGAAAAAAATATTTATTTGAAAATATTCATGATTCATATCATACAATCATCATTTTGGTATATCATTCATCAAATTAGCTCCTTAATAAAGGTATACAAAAATAAATCAAATCATAATAATTAACTTTTACCCAACTTTAAAAACACACTTTTAACAAATTGTAAACAAAACGCACACCAAAAAGCCACAAAGTTCAGATCCTAATAATACTATATTGCTGACAAAATGATAATCTATGGATAGCGATTAGTGACATAGGACTAATTAGTTTGTGGTTCATAACATTATATTTTATTAAATAGTTATGTTATTTTAAAGGGCACCATTTTTCTTGCACAAAAAATGTACTCCCATCATTCTGAAATAAAAATGACCTTTTTTTTAAGAGATTAAAAAAGCTAAATAAATTATTTAATCTATCATATGTTATGTATTTTTAAATTATATATCAATTTATAAATCAAATAAAATAGTTTAAAAAAAATGAAAAATATAAATATTTTAAATTAATATAATTAAATTTCTTAGTATTTCTTAAAAAAGTCAAATATGTATTACGTTTTACAGCGAAGTACCATTTTAAACCAATTATATTTCATTATCTAAAAATAGTTCCATTCACGATTCAATTTAAAAACGTAAACATACATAGATACATATAATATTAATCTCATTGTCTTGGCCAAAAAACAATAAAATGTTAGTTGTTTTTTTTTTAAAAAAAGAAAATTTTATACACACACACACATCACATAAGCAGATATTACAATTAATACAGAATGTATACAGGGACAAATATAAGAGATCAACGCATTCGATTATAAGCAACTGAAGATCGTGCACAATTGGTCTTATAATAAACTGAAATGATTGGTGATGAAGTCTCAAAATGTTGAGAATCCAAACTAAATTATGTTATTGTGTTAATTTGCACCCAAATTAGGGTAGATGAAGATGAATCAAGCAGAGAAAATGTTAGCTGCATCTTAAACATGTCGTGCGCAAATTCTTGTTCATCTTTGCTTCAATAATCCCCAGTGACATCACGATGGGAAAAGTTGAATGAAGTTGATAAAAAAGGGCCCCACTAAGAAGATAGTCCAGACGTTATGGAGGCTGGGAAGGCCCACTTTCCAAAGTGGAATGGAACCATATCATTTCACGTCCTGATTGGACAAAAAGATTGCTTATCGCTTGGGAGCACTTGCTCTGCTTTGAGAAGAGCTCAGGTGGCAATGGCGGCCGGAGCTACTACCCCCAAATGGGTCACCCACTCAAAATCTGGAAAATGCAGCATCAAGATTTTTGCAGCCTCAAAGTCAAGCATGCGATCCCTTCGTTTTATGCATCATCACGTAATTGAGCTTCCTCTTTCTACCCTCCTGTATCTCTCGCATATTAATTGTTTGCAACATCAAGCGTTTGTGATCTTCTTGTTTTGTGTAGAGGCCTAAATTCAAGGCATGCTCTCTTTCCCTGAATGGTTGCAGACCTCATGGAGATATTCAGCATCCAACGATGCCTGTGGGTAACATTGAAACACGCACTCTCGCATCAGTTGCATCGCCGGCAATGGCCATGGACGCCCTCAACTGCGCCGTCTCCCACCTCATTTCCCAGCCTCCTCTTTCCACCTCCGGCATCATCCGACTCCAGGTTTCCTATTCTTTGTTTTCCTTTCCAGGCCTTCCCTGCCCCACGTGACGCACTTGCCCTGCGCTTATCTCCTTTTTTGAGTGAAATGGATATGTATTAACAAATACATACAAGTTATACTCACAGTTAGTCAAGAGCATTAAAGTTACCCCCATTTGCTACAATTTTGTATTTTGCAAATGCTTTTTCATTCCATTTCTTCCCAATGTCCAATCACTACTTTTTGTATTATCTAAAAAAATATACATTACATATGGAAAACTAATTCTTTTTCCCTCTCCCGCGTTCTCTGCTCTTCAGTTCTGAATTTCTTTTCAGTGAACTTGGGGGCCATCTTTTAGTCCTGGGTATCGGATGATAGAATTTTAAAAATATTAATATAATTATTGATTGATTATTGATGGGCTGATTAAAAAATGCATAGTCATGAGCAAAATAAAAATTATAAAATCTGTGAGAAGAATATAGGCAAAATAATATGTTCTTAAGATAGCACAATATATACAGAAAGTTGTTCAATTACTTGTCAAATCTCATGCATACTAAGAAGGTGACACATCGTAATGAGTAATAGACTCGGGCTAACATATTCCATTTTTTTAAAAAGAAAAAATTACTGGTTTTTGTGGGGAATAGTTATAAGAAAGAGGCCATCAGTCTAGCACAGTGCTGAATATTGTTTCATATATTTTGACGTTTGGATTGAAGGTTGCGATCGAAGAGCAGATTGAGGCTATTGATTGGCTCCATTCCCAGTCCGAACTTTTGCTTCCTCGCTGCTTTTTCTCAGGTCGAGTGACGCATCCCTCTCTTGGAAATGGTCATAGTTCAATGTCTCTGGCATACGCACACAAATTGATCAGCTTCGCCGGTGTCGGTTCCGCCATCTTCTTCCGGCAGCCACATCCTTTTTCTTACAACGACTGGCTTTCCATCAAAAGGTTACTTTTTACCACTTAAATCCACATGCATTGACCCCTCAATTCTCATCTTTCTGCTTTAAACTTGGCTTTGAAGGTTTCTTTCTGAGAAATGCCCATTGATCCGAGCTTATGGAGCTATACGTTTCAATCCCAAAGCTAAGTTGTCGTCCGAGTGGCTGCCTTTTGGTTCTTTTTACTTCATGATTCCTCAGGTAACCTACTTTGTTCTCCATCTCCAAGCCAAAAGCCATTCTATATCATTGTGATGTTTTTCTCCTTAGTATTTATTGCATCAGCAGCTAGAGATACCCAAAAAAAATGACAGGTCGAGTTTGATGAGCTTGAAGGAACGTCAATGATTGCTGCAACTATTGCGTGGGATAGTGATCTTTCCTGGTCATGGGAAAACGCAGTCAATGCACTCCGAGCAACACTTTGCAAGGTCCATGCATTTATATTTTGTGTTTCAAATATAGAAACGGATTTTGTAGAAACCGTACATCTTTGCGCCGCAGGTTTCTTCTTTCATTGTGAAGTTTCCAAAACAAGCTCCTCGAACATCCATAATAATCAGTCACAACATTCCTTCTAAGGTAGAATGGGATCTTGCTGTTAACAGAGCTTTGCAGATGATACAGAAAAACCACTCCTTACTAACCAAGGTTAATTCGCATTCCACGCTTGTTATTTTTTATGATTCTTCCCGCCTGTCTTGCTTTACTGCTACAATGCTATTATAGTTTTATACCATAACATAATGGAAAATCAGGTTGTGCTAGCTCGAAGTACCAGAGTAGTGCCTACTGAAGACATTGATCCTCTTTCGTGGTTGGCATCCTTACAGGTAGTGGAATCTAATCTTACCTTACTTTAGTTATATCTTCACAACACTTAGATTTACCAAGTATCTGAACCAAACCCATTGAAGGTTGAGGGTACAGATGCTTACCAGTTTTTCCTACAGCCGCCAAATGCACCGGCCTTCATTGGAAACACAGTAAGCATTACTCCATCTAACTAGGAACTACAATGGCTTAATTTATTGCATAAATCGTCTCATGCTCTCCTTCATGGCATGCTTCAGAATTGAATTTTAAGATCTATCTGCTGAATTGAGTCAGCAATGATATATTGTTTTTCCTCTGTTTCATTTTTGATTTCTATGAACTTCATGAATAGCCAGAGCAACTATTTCACAGAAAATGGCTTCACATAACTAGTGAAGCCTTGGCTGGAACCCGTGCCAGAGGTGCAACAACAGCATTAGATCGTCAAATCGCACTAGATTTACTTTCCAGGTTCTCTTTGTGCTTAGAGCTTATCAAATCTTCTGTTTTAGACTTGTTTTCCTGATGCCCGCAATTTCTGCTATTTGAATCTGTAACTAGCTCCCCAATTTCTGTCATTTAACTTATTTGTCTCTTATTTACAGTCCAAAAGAGGATGTGGAGTTCACTATAGTAAGAGAGACCATAAGAAGTAAATTGGAGGTAAACTTATCTTTGCAATCTTCGTTATTAGATTTTATTGCTGATCTGTTAGAGAGATGTTAGCTTATGCATGTTTGGTTTTTGTTCGTGTAAGAATTTGTCCTCAAATCCTTTGAGAATCATCACTGAGAGCGAGATGTATGGAAAATAATATGTTTTATTGCAATGTTTGCATATTATGTTGTTAAATTTAGAATTTGGTCCTAATATCACGGCTTCACACTGAGAACAACTAATGGGCTAATTTAGAAAGTATTCCCTACTAAAATTTAGAACCTTATTTGTCCTTGATTATTAATTTGTGGCCAATGCAATCTAAGTTTAAACAAAAGAAAAACCTATCTTGGTTCTATATGATATTACACTCACTAATGCGCTATACACTGATTTATTCTGCGTGTCGCTCTTCATCTTATTTGTAGTCAATCTAGACCTTCCCTTGGTTAGTTTAGTTACCATGATAGGAACCCTTTGATCCACTGATATGTTTTAGCCTGATAATGGTATTTGTATCATTCTGCTGAGCAGGCAGTATGTGAGAATGTACTGGTGAAACCAAGCAAAGCAATTAGAAAACTCCCAAGGATCCAACATTTATTCGCTCAATTAACCGGCAGGTTAAGAAGCGAAGAAGATGAGGTGACAGTTAGACAATATGAGTGCTAGACTACTCACGGAAGTATGCTTATTAAGTATTCTTCATTTAACTAGGCCCTCATCTTTTCCAGTTTGAAATTTTGTCATCACTTCATCCTAGTCCTGCAGTTTGTGGGTTTCCAACAGAAGAGGCACAAATTTTAATTGCAGATACAGGTACAACAGATGCTGTACTCCTTATGCTATATTCATTTGCTATTAAATCATATAGCGTTTGGCCCTATCCATTTTGGTTAGCTAGGGGATAAGTCATATAGCTTTTGGCCGAAAAATAAAAAAGTCATAGCTTGTAATGGGAAATGCAATTATGCCTTATAACTACACATTGAAAAAGATAGGAGTAACATAGTATGTATTCACTTAGACTAAAAATGGGGAAGCAAAACCATGCTTTTTGATTGATAAATTTGTGGCTTCTGTTCATTGGGGAAAAAGTTACCTCGCTTTCAAACATTATTTTCAGAAGTATTTGATCGAGGAATGTATGCTGGACCCGTTGGTTGGTTTGGTGGAGGGGAGAGTGAGTTTGCTGTTGCCATCAGGTCAGCTTTGGTGGAAAAGGTTGGCTATAATATGTCTTCCAAAGTTAAGCTTCATGTTTCTGAGACACTGGAGAGAATAGAATGTCATCATATCTCTTGTTTTAGTATGCAGAATAACTGGTAAACTTAATATAGGGGAATGACTATTTGGGACTAAAAGAGCCAATTAATGCCAATGAAGAACCAACACATTTCAAAATATGAGTGATCAAAATTTCAAAGTTAATTTACTTGAGTAAACTTACTAATTTTTTCTTTTTCCCCCTATATTCGATGTATAATTTTAGAAGCTCAGTTTAAAAATCATTCTATAATCCATTGTAAATTTCGAATAATGGGTGCTAAATCTCTGCAACTTGACGAATAACAATATTATTTTCATAGGATATGGGAGCATGGATATATGCTGGAACGGGGATAGTGGAAGGAAGCAATCCTTACTTAGAGTGGGATGAGCTAGAACTCAAGACATCTCAGGTGAGATTCTGGTGTGCATCTGCATGTTTAAACTCAAAACTCTGGTACATGTAAATTTCTACAAACCGTCTACTGCATGAAATAATTTCCAGTCTATTTCTTCACTCTATTTTTAGCACCTTGCTAAAATTACTGACTGCCTTCACGTATGTTGATCTATGTTGTAGTTCACCAAGCTGCTCAAACTCGACTTGCCTCAAAGACAAAAGGTTGATGTATATGAGCATTGAGCAGCATGCAATGATAAGGTTTGTTGCTCTGTATGTTACTATCTTCTTTATATATATTAATATATCGGTTTACGGATAGTTGTAAATTAATCTGAAGGGAGGAAAATGGCAAGTGACCATGGTTAGTAGAATACCAGTGACCAGTTTCCTAAAAGATGCGCTTCTCTCATGTTTGGAGGCATAGATTTCATCCCATAGCAGAAGTTTTAATCTAAACCTATTGATCTTGTTTCTTCCTAGTAAGTTAAGTTGGGTGTAATCATGTTTCACTGTAGCTTCCTCTGGTATCAGCATGGCATCTATACGATCAAAGAATAATTGGGAACAACGTGACTGTCCGTCGACGGCAAAGTCCATGTTGAAGCGGTGTTTTGGACAAACGATTTGCAATGAACAAAATGCTGGGCCTGCTTGTTGCTCATTTGAGGTGCAACGGTTTATGATGTTAAAAATTAAAAATTAATTCTTGGAACGTTTGTTAATAATTTGCTCTTATGTAACCTAAGCCGAAATGCTATAGCTCTGCATAAATTTTCATATAGAACACTGTTGAACTAGTTTAGGTGGTTATGTATGATGACTGTGGATGCATGTAAAGCACCTCAACTAAGAGGTGCAAGAAGGCAGGCATTCCATTAGTATGGTTTTAAGTTAAATGGAAAGCGATAAATGCTAAATTTACTTGTGAAATGTATGCCAGTTCACTGAATGTTCATGCAGCTGGAGGCAAAAGAAGCATAAGAATCCAAACATAACTGGATTAGGGCCGAAATACAAACATCTCCCTGTCAATTCTTTTGAGCAGAGTCATATACATAGCTTACACCACGGGATTTTAGGTCTTCGAAGCCCAAATCATGAAGTCCATTATTGGTCACTGGTCAGCAAAGTCTTGGAAAAATGTGAGCATTGACATGTTATTTTAATTAGGTTATTAGATTCTAGCAAAAAAAATTAGGTTATTAGGCTCTTTGAACAAGGGCCATGTTGGTATTATAGGATGGAACCAATATATGATTGAATTTACAGCAAGTCCCCTGTAGGCCGTACCCAAAAAAAAAAAAAAAAACGCAACTGATTTTTTTTTTTTTTTTTTTTTTTTTTTTTTTTATAGTAGGGGTAATGAAGTGGGGAGAAGGAGAGTGCTTTTGGAAATGAAAGCCCATGTCTTGTCCCTGAGCTCTACGATTGGATGCCCGCACAAAAGCACCTTGGAAATGTTGCAGGGGAGACCAAGTCCACCATACAATTTCTTCGGGCATTGACTTGTCTTCCCTTGCAAGTCAATTTTCCTAAAGTCAAGTCAAGCGATTATGCTTTCCACGCAATAACATAAAATGACATTTCGTTTTATATATTTTTTCCTATGCTGCGTATATCCCTTCTGTAATTGTAAACAAATCCAAATGGATATCATTTAATTATACGTAATTAGAATATGCAACTAATCAAATAGGGACATGTCTTTTACAGTTTTTAATCATGACATGCGGTCTTGCTGTAATAATTTTATAACCTCTGCAAATTTTTCCCCCTCAACATCAGGGGTTAGTGGATGAGAGTAGTTCAATTAAGGGTAGGTGGGGGCAGGTTTTTGAAGTGTTGTGCTAATGGCGGCAAGTATAGTACTTTGTTAAATTAAATGAGAAGTAATAGACGAGATATATAGGTGGTGGTGGGATGTGTCGAAAGGAGTAGCACGAAATTTCCAGTAAGGTGTGTGGGTGGGTACTTGTCTGCTTGTATCAGATGCAGTTGAAGGTGCAAGTAATTAAAATAGCAAAGTAGATTGGACTCAAATTAAAGAGACCATTCCAGGAAGTAGCGGAGGAAGCTACTCGTCATATATTAACAAGTCTCGTGTGTACCTACGTACTCCATTACAAATCCCATTTCTTTAATTGCTCTCTGCAGATATCACATGATGCGTACGTATACTAATAATATTGTCTCCTTTAATCACTCATGGAACCTCCTCTTCCTCCTCATCACCATCATTATCATATGTATATTTACAGACTATCAATAATATTGTTCATATATAACATCAAATTCTATAGAAATATACAAACTTTATTTTAATCATTAATATGTGTGTATGCTATTTAGCATCTCTTTGGAATCTACTGGTTTTGGTTAAACCTAACTATTTTTAAAAGCTACAGAAATTCCTTTGCAATAGGCCTGCTGGCATGGAGAGATAATCTAATCTCAGCCGCAAATTGCCTGTTCGAAACGCAGCACTGGAGTGAGAGCAATAGGTTTTCAAACATTAAATTTAAGGTGCATTATATTATTCATATAAAATAATGAGACATTATATTGTCTAACCTTAGAGACTTGGTTTTATTTTTGGGACAGGAGAACCTTTAGAGATGGAAATGGAAGGAGATCTTCTCCTTAGCACTTTCTCATTTTCTCTCATTGGCTAAATCTGGATCATTGATTGAGAAAATGAAAGAAAAGTAAAAATAATATTATATTGATTGGATGGATATGATTTATAGATTATGAGGGATAATAAAAAAAATGATGAAAAAAACTCAACCCGCCTTAGAGATTTGGTTTAATATAGTACTCTTTCCGATTTTAAATATAACATAAGATTGATTTTTTTAGAGATTAAGGAAGCTAATTAAAACTAATAAACTAATATATAATCTAAAAATATAAAATATATGATATGATATGATTAATTTATTTATTTAATTTCCTTGATCTCTTAAAAAAAAATCTGTTTTATTTTATATTTAAAACCAGAAGACTAAACCCAGCTCACTCCAATCCAATCGGTGAAAGACTTACTCTCTAAGTCTTGGTGCAAGACTTGCAAGTCAAATCGTTTGATCATAGACATAGATAGATGCATGAAGAGAGAGAGAATTTGAGGCTTAATAAGAAACGAAAATAATGTTGCAAACGCGTATATGCCTTTGAATGAAGAGAATCATATCTCTTTGGAAAAACCAATCCCATCATCTCACATGCTTCCTCTCTTTTTTCCAAGCTAGTGTCATCACTCGATCCCTCAATACACAACAAATTGACTTCGTCAACCATCACCCAAATAGTCATTTGGACTCGTTCTCCTCTTCTCCATCAATCACTTACACATCCCATTAATTACTCCTAATTATTCTCTCTCCTTTTACTCCCTTTTAGCTATTACCATGCACCCCCCCCCCCCAACAAATTAAGTTGTTTTTCTAGGTTAACTATTAGTTTATTTTTAATTTCCTTAAACGTGACATAAAAGAATCATACATAGCCACCATATAATTTATTTTAGGGAAAATTTATATAGGGGCCTGAATAACAAAAAAAATTCAAAAAAAAACCCTAAGATTATGAAAATACCAAAAAAGGGTCTTAGACCTTTTCTGGTATAAATTCATTAAAATTTTAGTTGTTAACGGGGTTGATACAGTCGTTAACATAGCTGATATAGTTGTTAATAAGGCTGATATAATTGTTAACGTTTTAATAAATTTATACTAGAAAAGGTCCTGGGACCTTTTTTGGTATTTTCATGATCTTAGGGTATTTTTTGAAATTTGTTCTTTTTTTGGCCCCTATATAGATTTTCCCTTTTTTTTACTTTCTACTTTTGTACGAACTAAAAACTGAATTTACACTGTTCATATAATTAACATGTTATTCCCATAATTTTTTACGTCAGTATCGCAAAATGTTCCTAACTAACTAAAATGGCACATCACACACTGTACTGATTGTCAGCGACTCAGCAAGATTGATTATATATTACTCCCTCCCGTCCTAATTATAAGATAACTTTTGGGAGTTAGTTTTGGTCTTAATTATAGGACAACTTTTTAGTTTTTTCCAATTTCTTTCTAAAATACCCTTGTTTTATTATCTCAATGTATTTAGTTTTTTATAAGTATATATATATATGGGTTGCAACACATATATACGCACACATGTGTATGTCTATAAACATATATATGTATATATATATATATATATATATATATATATATATATATATATATATGCGTGTGTGTGTGTCTGTGTATATATGTATGTGCGCGCGTGCGCGCGCTCACACACACACACACATATATATGTACGTATGTATGTATATATGTATGTGTTTGTGTGTGTCAATATATATATCTCTGTGTGAAGATACATGGTTGTGTGTGTATCTATATGTGTGTGTATACATGATAGATCTATATATATACATATATATACACATATATGTATACCTAACAAAACCATTATTTCAATTAGAAAACATGTGGAAAGGAAAATTGGTCGAAGAGATATGTGGTAGAGTTGTTGATTAACTTTTACTTATGTCATTTTAAATGTATGTAAGGACATTTTAGGAAAATGAGTAAAATTAATTAACTTAACTCATTTCTTTAATTTTTCCAAAATCGGTTAAATATGTCTTATAATTAGGACCTATATATTATTGTATGCGTATAAAGCATATCCAAAAGTGCATGTAATTAATGTATTCATAATTCCATCGAGAACTTTTAGACGTGATAATATTTAATGAAAAGGCAAATGCCGCAATTACCTAAAAGGTTCACACTAAACATCGTCCATTTATTTATTCATCTCAGGAAAATGAATGGGAACGACGATATTATGTGATTTTCAGTTTCAGACACGGATCATAAAAAAGTGGACATTTTACAGTGTTAGGTAAGATAATATGCCTAGAAAAGACAAGGTATTTTGCACTCTTTTGGTTTGTAATTTTGCATCCTCCAAGTGAATTGCACCTTTTCATTTTGGCTTCAATTATTGGGTTGACGTACGATGGAAAATGAGCAGCACGCAGATAAACAACTCAGTCAAGTTCGATATACTGTGTTTGGATCCGTGAGGGTAGCAACCGTTAGAATTTAGGATATAATCCTATGATTATGAATAAGAAAAAGGTTGGAGAATAAGAGAAAGGAAGAAGAAATGTGCGAGTGGCTAGAAGTCTCACATTGAATAGTTTGAGAGTATATAAACTTTAACTTTGCTTCTTTTAAATAGGCATTTAAGCTAATACACTTTGGTGGAGGGGTGAGGATTTAAGCAATCCTTAGTTTACCACACACGCACGCCATCATCCGGCTCGGTTCGATCGTGCACCACTCGTCCGGTCCGGTCTAGTGCTTACGTGTGTGAAATAAAAAATAAATTATTTTTGAGTTTTCAATTTGACCCCAAAACTTTTAATTATTCTTTTTTTGCCTCTTCGAGTTTTTTCCAACCAGCGGCCATGAATCGCAATCCATTTTTCACTTTAGTTTGGTGGGTATGTTCGTATGATGCCCCAATTCACAAGAGGGTCACCAATTGTTACCGTTTGCTTTATTCTGGTGTGTCTATTTGCACAACACACCCAGTTCGCTGCAACAGACGAGTTTATTTGATCAAACTTCCTTCGTCTATAAATAAGATGCCTTAGTGACAGAATATATATATCTGATTTTTCTTTATAACATTGTACTTTGCATACTACATTCTGCAAACAAATTTTGTATGTTTCGAAAGAAGACTCGTTGAGTTCAGTTGGGCTTTAGATTAAAAAAGCTATCATTTTGAAGGCGAAAAATCAACTCTATCCTAAGAGACAATTGCTCAGCAACCTTAGGCATCCATATTGAGGAAGCAAAATTGTTTTAAAGAGACAACGTACGTTAGACCCGGATTACTCCATAATTCATTATCATATTTGACAATCTTGTGAGTTGGTCTATGATTTATTATTATACAGATTGTTTTTTTACAGTATATATGTAATATTATTATTTCTACTTGTTCAGTATAATTTCAACAACGGCAACAGCACAACGTGGGAAGGATGGTAGATAGACTTTGTTTGTGATCAAGAGTGTGTTGGTGAAATGGTATCCATTGGATTATAATCTCATGGTATCGAGAGAAGTTTTAAGAAAATAAATAAGAAGTATGGACCTCAACAAGACAACACCATTATATTAAATCGCAATTGAATGGATAATATCCCTCAACTAAGGGATACAAATTCGATAAAATAAAAAACCCTATAATGCGAAAAGCCCAAATGATGATATTATATATGCTAGCGTTTGTGTTTATTTGGAATGGGTGATATATATGTTTCGTTTTGGAAATCCACCTGCTATATATACATGAAGAAATGTTCCATTCGAATAACAGAAGCTTAGGATGAGAAATAGATGATGCACGAAAGAAAACATATATAATCAAGAAATTTTAACAAGATGAATTCAATGCAGATATAATAGAATTCAATGGGGAGAAGAAGGATGCGGCACATATGTTTTGGTTGAGAAGGATTTTTGTTTGTTGGGGTATGTAAAAGAGAGGAAATTCCGGGGAAGAGTCCAGAGAGAGAACGAGTCTGAGGAGATTTAATTGAAAGCCGCGTGGGTCCCACCACTCCCGCCATCATCATCAGTCTAATCTTGAACTAAACCCGGTCGCGGTCAGCGACATCCAAAAAAAAAAAAAAAAAAAATATCGGGAGGGATGATGAAGATGGGCATGGGTCCTGGTATTGGTGATATATAAAGAGGAGAAGGCAGAGCTCTGATGAAGGAAGAGAGACGTGATGAGTATGACATCAGGAGAAGGAGAAATGGAACTGCCGGGCTTCCGATTCCACCCCACCGAAGAAGAACTCCTCGATTTCTACCTCAAGAACAGCATCCTCGGAAACAAGCTCCGCTTCGACATCATCGGTTTCCTCAACATCTATCACCACGATCCCTGGGACTTGCCTGGTATGTCTTTTTACTTGTATTCCCTCCACTTTTCTGCTTAATACACACTCACTCACTCAATATGTACATACATGCATGCTTATTATTAGGCCTTGCCAAGGTGGGAGAGAGAGAGTGGTACTTCTTCGTGCCGAGGGACAAGAAGCAGGGGAGCGGCGGGAGGCCCAACCGCACCACCCAGAAAGGGTTCTGGAAGGCCACCGGTTCAGACAGAAGAATCATAAGCCTGTCGGAGCCAAAGCGCCTCATCGGCCTGAGGAAGACCCTGGTGTTCTACCGAGGGCGAGCCCCCCGCGGGTGCAAGACCGACTGGGTCATGAACGAGTACCGGCTCCCCGACTCGTGTCACCTCCCCAAGGACGTTGTGCTCTGCAAGATTTACAGAAAGGCCACCTCGTTGAAGGTCCTGGAGCAGAGGGCTGCCCTTGAAGAAGAGTCCAAGCAGTTCCCTCTCGCTAACGTGTCCCCCTGCAGCTCCAGCGACACCCCCTCCCTCCTTCTCAAGCAAGAATCCCCCGACCACGACCACGACCACTACCACTTGTTTGATCTTCATGACCACAAAGCCTCTTCCCTCCCAACCAAAGACAAATTTGGCGACCTCCATCTTCCCATTATTTCCATGGACTCCGGCCAAGACCCCTTCTGGACTCAATTTAACAACACTCCTTGCCCCTCCCTCTTCAACTTCTAATTCCTTCCTCCTTTATTCCCTTTCTTTTTTCTATTAATTAATTCCCACCCTTACTCCCTCCCCTCTTCCCATCCTTAAAATATGTACATATATTTCAATTTTATTACTCTTTGTGCTTTTAACCTCACCTTCAACATCCGCCCGCCTTCTCTTTTTCTCCTGCTTGTTCTCAGATATCATCATCACGCTGGAAAGGGTTCCCCATATTAGACTGTTTGTTAGTGTTAATTACTACTGCTGCTTATTTTAGTCTTCGCCTTCTTGTTTTGTTCGCATTGTTCATACATGAAAACGTCCTATCAAATTCATCGACGCCTTATGGCTTCCTCGAGTGTTCATCCATTCATGTTCTTGGAGATTTACGTCATGTGGCCTTTCCATTTAATTTCATCAACACTATCACCAATCTTCGCATAAGTGAGTAAAACCAAGAAATTAAAAAGCAAGTTGAGTTGTACGGAGTCAAATGGGCCACATGTGGGTTTTCTTATTTTCGGTGTATCCGTCCTTGCGGTGTCGAAACAAACATCCAAAGGCCCAAAAGAGCGCCTAAATGAGACCAAAGCATGGGCTTCTGAAAGCCCTCTCTGTGAGTAGGCTCGGAGACTTATCTTCAAGACTCAAAGACCATATGGGGCCTTCTACAGTCACCTCACATGGACATTTCCAATATGTTTTAAACCCAAAATGGCAAAACCAACGGATATCATATATCAAAAAAAAAAAAAAAACCAACGGATATCTTACCATTAAGAATTGAAATTTAAAGTTCCGGATAACTATGTTGATATGAGAATGAGAACCTTTTTTTTTTTTTATAACAATTTACGAGTTTTTTTAATAAACATTTTTGGAAATGAGAAATTTGCTCTGACTATACTCCATCCATTAATTTTGATGAGGGACCCTTTGTAAACATGACACGTTCTTTTTTATAAAAGACACTTGAGGTTTGTCTTTAAATTTCTTTGTTGTTTGCTGATTTTATCCTATTGAATAGCACATGTTACTCACATTTAATTCTCTTTTTCTTTCTATCCATCACCATTCTCTCTTTCCCACATGAATGAAGGTATATTCTTGGCAAACAAATTACATTTTTTAACTTATTTATTATCTCTAACTAATTTTAGCCACAACTTTGAACCACATAATTTGATAATTTATCGCTTATAATAAGGAATGGAAGTAGTATTAAATTCTAGAAAAAAATCAATAAATGTAAGGGGTTGATATGCAAGCAAATATGAAAAATATGAATGACTGAAAATTAATGTATTATAATGAAGTATGCAAAAACTTCATAAATAGTATTATATCAGGACTTGTAATTCAAATGACACCAACTACTACCTTGAAAATTTCTTAAAATTGAGATTGCACTATTACAAAAAAGGGCAGCTATGACGCTTCTTTTTCTAATAACTGTGGTGCTTAAGAAACACTGTGTGTGTAGACACACACACATACTAAGTTATCAATTTGAGTGGTCAACTGGGCATTTTGTTCTTACATCAAACACTTTATTTTAGGACCCGTTGAATATAATAGAATGGTTAAATTGGAATAATAAAGGCGAATAGAAATATATGTGGAGCAGGAAATTTTAAAAGGATATTTCATATTTGGTATGTAGAATTGTAGACAGTAGATAAAACCATGGTATATAGTCTTATTTTTGTAATACTGAATGAATATTAAAAAAAAAAAAATCAAAATGCCCTTAACATGTGTTCTGTATTTTTTTGGGACCTGGGTGTGTCCCTCATTTGCTAGATTGCCGGGGATCACTAGAAAGAAACATACCATGCCATGTATTCAATAAATTACAGGGATGATGGTTGAGCACAGCTGGATCTTCTTCGGTTGGAAAGGGGAGATGTGATGAGCTCCTTCTGGGAAAAAAGCAGAAGACAATAAGAAAGAGCGTATCTGTTGCTCATCCAATATAATGTCAGATGAATCCTCGTGGAGAAGATTTGAAAGAAACGGTCAAAAGTTAGAGTTTGCAGGGGGTAATATATAAATGAGAGATTAAAACTTGATCGTGTTTCTTTGAATTTGACCTCGATCGGGTGTGCCAACGTTAATCTCTTTCCAATTCCCTTTCCTTTTAGATCGATCGGATTCCAACTCTAGCATGCCATTACATAACCCATCTCTTTTCACTAACTGTACAGTTGGTGCCATTGGAGGGGCATACAAATGTAGACATATTCTCTTAAAATATATATTATCCCATAAATCCTCCCTCCATTATAAAATCCTCGCTTCCTTGTGTTGAACCACCGCGAGTACAACTGTCGAATTATATATTCCATATAAATATAGATGGTCGTTCAATATTACAATAGTTTTCTTATCTATCAGTACATGATAATACTAAATTTTTTTTCCCAAAAATATTAATCCAGAAATTTAATTTTTAATTATAATACAATATATATAATATCACCTAAAGAAGGGAAAATCAACATATCAATACATAATACATTTATAATTATAAACCATACACAGCATAATACATATACTCTCCCCGCTTCAGGTAGTTGGGGATTTATTTTAGTTATAAATATGACTCTTCAATTATTTTCCTCATTGATTTCATTTCCATAAACTCTTCTTATATAATTAATATATACATGAGCTGTATGTAATGATCATACTTGAAAGAATGAATTGAAGAGAGAGTGTCGGTGTGAATTGCTGGGGTGTGGGGAGACGTGGAAATACAAAATGGAAAGTAGTGGAGATGTTATTGAGTAAGATAGAAGGGAGGGTGAATGGGCAATACGCATGAGATTAGATGGAAGCGTGGAGGAGTGAAGAGGAAGAGCCGAAAGGCTTCATGGAATAGCAGTCGAGGTTGGAGCCATACCCTATTGCGAGTAAGTCGCAGTATCTCTTGTAAAATCCAATGCGATCCTCAACCCTCGAGTCCTTCTTCCCTCCCCCACACTCCAGCCCTCCGTTGATGATGTTGGTGGTGGCTCCGTAGCCAGGAAGACGACCCGCCGCCCTGTCAGCAGCGGAGGGTGTCCATATCCCCGTCATGACGTCGTGACACGACGGAATATTCGTCCACCCAACTGCTCTCATCCAGAACCACAGTGCAGTCTTGAAGGATATCACAGCATCAGTAGCAACCAGGTTGGGGTTGTTGAGCAAGTCCACTCCTATGGCTTTTCCGCACGGCCCGTAGTTGAAGTTCCTACATATCATTCACTCACTCATCCCGCACATCACCATTTATATATATATCAACTAAATTAAAACGATGCAGATGTATATGTACGTACCAGGAGATTAGGAAGGGTCCGCGGCCATAGTATTGCCTGCCCGGAACACATGGAAATTGGCGGGAGCTCATGTCACAGAAACTGCTGCTCGGCTGCGGTTCCTTGTTGAAGCAGTAGCCCCATGCGTAAGGACCGTCGGGAGAGCTGGCCCAACCACCGCTGGTCTCGTGGGAAGTCTGGCCCAAGAAAGCGGCGATCTCCCTCTTGCGCGTTTCAACATCGCCGGTGCTGCCGAAGGCCGGGAAGGACTTGGCGGCTTCAATGAAGGCATCGTAGGTGTAGAAGCCTCTGGCCAGGCAGGCAGAGTCGTCGCGGTGCATGAGCATCTGGTTGAAGGTGTCCCTGGAGATGATGTCGGAGAGGCCACCGGCAGGAGCGGGAGCGCCGCCGCGGCATTGGATTTGGCAGGTATCAGAATTGCAGTAGTCAATAGTGGAACCGCACCAACCGAATTGGCTGCAGCAGAGACCGTCGGGGCACAAGGCACCTCCTGCCTGTCTTCCGCATCGCTCTGCCAAGCCTCCCGCCACTATGAAGCACAGCAGCGCACACAGGAGTAGCCACGGCTTCTTGTTAATGTCATCCATCTTTTCATCTTTCATCTTTTGGATTTGACCTCCTTCCTATATATATATTTAAGTTCAAAGAGTGTTGGATGAGGAGGAAATGTAGCTTATTCGCTTTGGATATTCCTTCCAAGTCTATAGAGCGGAGGGTGAGCATGTTGCATTGTGGGACCTGCGGCGGCTCAACACACTTGTCCTTATTATCTTAATGAATATTGTCACTGGGTTAATTAATTAAACACACTCACATCGCCCTGATCCCAATCTTCATTCCCTCCCTCCTTTTTAATCATCACCACTATTATCCTTATTATAAGTCTCTTTTTTTAAAAAAAAAAAATTATTCTTATTATAAGTCCAGTTTAAATACATTTTTAACAGTTTTACCTGTTAATTGTAATAAACAAAAATAACTTAGTTTATTGATATTGACTTTTAAAATCAATCATAAATAAAGATAAAAATTGAAAATTTAGCTCATAATTAATGAGTTAACTAATTTTCTTTGATATGTGAAAATTAGTTAAATAAAACTTATAAATAGGGAAAAAGTAATAATACTTAAAAACATTTTACGCCACATTAGAATTTGGAAGAAAAATATGTTGACAATAGTTTTGAAGTAGAAAGCGGTTCAAGGGAATATATAAAGCTAATAATAAGATGGTCGCGTGCAGACAGGAGAGCCCCACGGTGCACGTCATTGAAGCGGGGAAAGATTAGACTGAACCGATTTTCCAACTCTCCCCAAACTTGACCCACCAACTTTTGACTTTTACATTTGATGACATGACATGTGCATCCTCCTCTTTTTCCAAAATCAATCTCAATTTTGTTCGTGAGGAGGATAAAATAATACAAGGATCGATAACCGAAATATATATGAAAATGTCAAAATGATCTATCGAAGTGATCGACTTAATTTTTATAAAATGTTTGGGAAGACACGTAATTAGAACCTGATATTCAGTTTTTATCCTTCCATTTTCATTGCATTTATTTGCCCACTTAAATATTATCAAAATGCTCGAATTTTGATAATTATATTAACCGCAGGGTCTTTTCTTTCTCACTCGTTGACAACCGAAAGGCCTTTTCTAGTCAACCTTATAAATTGAACGAAGACACATTTTTGCTTCATATATCAACGAGTGGGGAATAACTTGATACAACCAAATTAACTTGAGCTCTCTAAACTAGAGGTTAATAAGGGTCGGGGAGAGGGGGAAATGAAAATTGGAAGAAGAGGGGAAGAGAGATTATTATATTCATTTATTGGATAAGAGAAGGGCCCAGGCCAGTGATACATGAGATTAGATGACGTCGATGAGAGAGGAAGAGCCGAATGGCCTCTGGGAATAGCAGTCCAGGTTGTCGCCATAGCCCACACCAAGTATGTCGCAGTACCTCTTGAAAAATCCGATACGATCCGCAACCCTCGAGTCCTGACCTCTCCCGCACTCCAGCCCTCCGTTTATGATGTTGGTCACCGTTCCGTACCCGGGAAGCCGACCCGCCGCCCTGTCCGCATCCGAAGGTGTCCATCTTCCCGTTATGACGTCGTGGCACGACGGCTTCGGCGACTGCGGCGTCACCCAGAACCACAGCGCCGTCTTGAAGGATATCACAGGATCACTAGCCACCAGGTCGGGATTGTTGAGCAAGTCCACTCCTATCGCTCTTCCGGCTGGTCCGTAGTTGTAGTTCCTATGTATCATTCACTCATCCAGCATCCATCAGCATTTCTTACCAAATAAATTAAAATTAAAATTAAAATTATAGGCAGACAGATCAGATATATACCAGGAGAGTTGGATGGGTCCGCGGCCATAGTACCGCTTCCCTGCAGCACATGGATATTGGGCGCTGGGGGCACAGTAATCGCTTGAAGGGTTCTGTTCCTGTTTGAAGCAGTAGCCCCATGCGTAAGGACCGTCGGGGGCGGTGGCCCAACCGCCGGTGGTCTCGTGGGAAGTTTGGCCGAGGAAAGCTGCCACCTCCCTCTTGCGCGTGGCAGCATCGCCGGTGGTGGCAAAGGCCGGGAAAGACCCGGCGGCTTGAATGAAGGCGTCGTAGGTGTAGAAGCCTCTGGCCGGGCAGGCACCGTCGTCGCGGTGCTTGAGCATCTGGTTGAAGGTGTCCCTGGAGATGATGTCGGCGAGGCCACCGGAGGGACCAGGAGGAGCAGGGGTACTGCCACATTGGCTTTGGCATCCAGGGCCGCAGTACTCAATGGTGGAACCACACCAACCGAATTGGCTGCAGCAGAGGCCGCCGGGGCACAAAGCACCGCCTGCCTGTCTTCCGCATTGCTCTGCTAAGCTTCCCACTGTGAAGCACAGAAGTAGACACGAGATCACCCAAACCTTGTCCATGTTATCCATCCGATGCGGAAAATGGAGACATGAGAGCTCCTTTATATACAAATGAAAGAGGAAAGCTAGCATACGTGGCTTATTGAATGGTGGTGGCTTATCCTCCTGGATATTCGATCTATCAAAGTCTACGAGGTCAAGATGGCGCATGTTATTGTGGGGCCCACGGCGGCTCCGTGACACTAGTCGGCATTATCTTCATCAATGTTGTCCCGTGGTTAATTAAACCCATGCACTCACATGGCCCTGATCCCGGATCTTCTCTCCTCTTTTATTTAATACTAACTAAAATCCACACTCACTGGATACGCTACGTACCCACCCCAAATTAAATATGTTAATTTGATTCGAGCTTGTTCAGTCTAATTCTTTTTGTCTACTTCTTCTAAATTAGGTTAACTTCTTCCTCATCAATTACGTGAAGTGTAAGATCTTGTTCTAATTTTTTTGTTGGTTTTAGATAAAGGCATAGTAGGAAAGGGAAGTATTCAGGCAGGATTAAATAGGAAGCCGGTCAGTCAACTTTGAAAACCATTCATTTATTTCCCAAGTGTAATGGAGCGAATCAATTTTTTATTTTTATTTTTAAGAAAATAAATTTTTTCGTGAGATACTGTTAGTGGACTTGACTGAGCGGGTAGTAGCTTGCAATAACGTAACTCATTACCTCATTTTGCCATCACAGCAAAAAAGTAACCTTAATTTTTTTTACATAGGTTGGGAGCCAAACTATATATCTAACTACTTATTGTATGAGCTCATTTACTAGTGCTCATACTAATATGAATATTTTTTTTCTTTAGTTTCGATCAATGACAACCCTAAACCACTCGGGACTTGAGGTTAATTATTTTCAATACTTAAAGCGCAAAAAGTTATTTCTTGTTACCTATCATGATAAGTGTATTTTCCAGAATTTGAATTAGTGTTTTTCTTTTTATAAGATGAAGCTATTTACTATCTCAACCAACAATTTTTAGAGATTTTTTTTTTTTTTAATCATAAGAAACCTTCAGTTTGATTGGGAATGTTAAGTTATGAGAGATGCTTTAATTTCTTTTGTCACAAAGAAAAAGATAATCAATTGTATTGTTTGATTTTATCTTTTGGAAAAGGAGCAAAATGATATTACTTAAGCAAATAAAAAGACTTACAATGTTCCAAAGCAAATATACTACAAACTAAATGACTAGAAAACTGAAATGACACGAAATAGATTGTAGCATAAAATCCTTAAGTAGATCATAAGATAAAAAAGGCCTTGTTTACACATATTATAACTAGGCGCTGTAGTTCTGAATGGTGCTGCCAGACAAAGTTGATGATCCAGAGTAAAGCAGCCCAAAGACATTTGGTGTGAAAGGGAGTTCCATCAATTCCAGAGTTTTTCCAGACAAATTGTATCATAGGGGATCCTTGAAAGCAAATACAGCACTCACAGAAATGACAACTTTGCCTTTTGAAGTGGTGGATGAAAATGTTCCCTTGATCCACAACGATGCCATTAACAATAATGTCTGAAGATAGTGGTTGTCTCTTCTCTGAAGTACATATATTCTATATTTTTTGCAGTTATTATATTATATATTTATTATAAGTGTTAAAGGTAATTTTTTGGTATTTTTAATACTTTAACATCATAAAATTGAATTTGAATTATATGAATATATTAATTTTACATCATATTATATTATTTATAATTGTTAAACATATTTTATATTTGCAAATAGTAAATTTTATATGATAAATTTTATAATTCATAATTTAGTTGAATGATTGAACAACAAACTAGTGGACAAAATAAAGGGCAGGCTTTTTAAGTTATAGACTCGTATTTCCGTCAGGAAAGTGTCAAGGCTCAAAGAACACGCTAAAAGAAAATTGAGAATACTAAACGATAACTAATTTTGATCATTAAAGTGAGACGCAATAATTCAAATCTTCTCTATCATGCAGTAAAACGACATTTTGGGGATGATCTCATAAATTCATAGATGCATTGAGCACCTAAATCAGACCCCTAGACAATAGTTTTGAAGTGGCAAGCAGGTTAAGGGAATTAAGCTAATAATAAGATGGTGGCGTGCAGACAGGAGAGCCCCACAGTGTACGCCATTGAAGCGTGGAAAGATTAGACTGAACTTATTTTCTAAGCGGCCCTTACCAACTCTTGAATTCTACATTTGATCGAATGCATGTGCATCCTCGTCCTTTCAGGAAGTCAATGTCAATATGTTTATGCAGAAATTTTGCTGTGAACCCGGAGTTCCAGCTCATATATGGACTAACGAATAAAATAATCACAGCTCAATTATTTTTAATCCTATGCCTCAGCCTACATGTCACGCCCCTCTCCCTATTATTTTAATTGTTTTTTTATTGAAATGTGTGAATTGGTTTAATCAAAGTCATAATATTACTTTAACTTTTTTTTAATTAATAACCTAAATAGACTCATGAGGAATAATGAGAAAAATAGCTGATCATGAGAGGATATACTTTCATAATTCTTTACGGACCTTACAAATTGAATGAAGGCACATTTTTTCTTCATCAAAAAGTGGGGAAAGTGTCCATATTAACGAACGGCCAGCAGCCACCCAACATTAATTTGAAATAATTAGCATGCACAGTTGTATCACCATGAGGCAGCGGATGATGTAGTATAGTTGTTTTTTCAAGATTTACATTTTACGATATAAGTATATGAGAAATTTTATCTTTAGTTACGTAAATATACTATTTTTCATGTTAATCCAAATACAAATGTGTGGAGCAAGACATAACCAAATTGACTTGAGCTCTCTAAATAAGGCCTTGTTTGGATCAGTGAAAATTGAGGGATGGGAAAGGAATATTCAAAATTCCTATTGGTGGCAGCCGTTTGGATTGAATTTTCTGTATGAAAATATTTTCACGTAGGCACCATTCTCCCATATTTAAATGAAAAATTTCTATCGCTTATGAAAATGGCCGAAGGTCGATTTTGCCCTTGATGACACTGCTAGTGTATAAAAGGGCAAGCATATTCTATCATTTGATGGAAATTCTTGGTCTCACCGTGGATGAGCTCACCACCACCCACATTAAGATTGTCTCTTTGTAATAGCTGCTCAATTCGTTTAAGAAGATTCCAACAACATTCAAGGTAGCACATGCATAAGGGAGTTGCTAGGAACATAGATTACTGTGCGTTATTTTGAATCTTTTGAAAAGCCAGTCTAATATTTGTTGGGTTATTTTGAATCTTTTTGAAAGTTTGATGGGTGGGTTCGTTTTGTTCCCCACATATATTTATATTTTTGTAAAGGCAATGTGTATTATTACAATTAACAACTACAAACAGACAATATCATGCATGTAACCATAAAAATAATCGTTTAAGTTTAAAGCACGTAGAAGTACATTTTTTTTCCCTCCACCACACCTTGTTGAATTCACTTCAAACAGACCTAAACAGAGGATTTCTACGACATTCAAGTGAAATCATGCATGTGCCTCAGAGGAAATCATTGATCAAAATTGCTTAAAATGTTTGTGATTTCGTTTACAGTCAAAATGTGAAAATGCTACACTCAAGTGTATACTTGAGTATGACGTTTTCACACTCAAGTTTGATGTGGGGTTGAAGGCAAATTGGGGGAATTTGTGAGAAATATCATCATACTCGAGTGTGAAAATATCCAGTGTGACATTTTCACAACGTACACTCAAACTGTGATGTGGTGTTCAAGGCAAATTACAGGACCTAAGAGTATCCTTAATGCTGAGGTGAGGCAACGGGTCAAACGCGCTAACATGAACTGGAACCAGAGGCGTCAAACTGATGCAACTGGTCCATCCACCAGCGGTGTCAATGTCTCCCCTAACACTCTCATGCTCCCAGATCTCATGCTCCCGTAATGAGCCCCAAATGTCGGTATTTTTAACTTTTTATCTTTGTTTTTTTGGTTACTTAGCTTATTCTTTTTTCGCCACACCCACAAGTCAATGCCTTTGACATCTCTTCTTATTATCCATTCTCTCTTTTGTTAGAGATTCTGATCCTACAATTACAAACCGATTTGGCCTCCAGGGAGCGAGTTCTTTTTTTTAGATCTTTTTCTCTCCGAAAATTTCCTTGATCTCGTCTCGTCTGTTTCTGGGTCTTTTGTTTTTTTTTTCCACCTAGTTTTGTCAATTTTCTTTTAAAATTTCGCGGGGCGTTTTATATTAAAAATAAATAAATAAATAAAAAATCCACTTTTTCTGTTCATATTTGTCCAAGAGTCTTGATTAATCAACGAGCTCACTCGTGAAACTTTCGAGCTCTTTCTCTAATGGCGCAAAGGGGACTTTCATCTTTCATGGCTTCCTAAAAAGTAAGATTTTCATTTAAATTCCCAACAAATTCTGAATCGAGCTAAGTTCGGAAGGGAATTTTTGAGCTTCTTCGCATCCAATTTTCAGACCTTCAGCTTCGAAATTTGACCGTTTCCTGGTTTTAGAATGTTGCGATTTCCTTCGGCGTTGGTGGGGGTTGAATGGGAAGAGACCCATTTGAGAGATTCCCAGCAATCTCTGAAAGCTTCTAGAAGATGGTGCTCTAGGGCGAGCCGGTACTCGACGGAGACGGCGATGACATTAGCCTGGAGGAAGATGATGGAGAGAGCGATACGAATATGATGGCAGTCGTGTGTTTTATGTTTCACTCGAGTGTTAATTGCGAAAACTCGAATGTGCATTGTAGAAATTGAAATCTCAAATGATATTTTGTCTCTTTTTTTATCTTATCTTTTTTCTAATTAAATAAAATTTCTCCTATTAAATTTAAACCTACAAAGGTATCAAGATAAAATATTTTCGGTTTTATTTCATTCTTCTCATTTCCATTCCTTTTTATTGTTACACTTTCTTTACTCCAAATGCAACCTAAGTGTGTGGGGTTGTTGGGGGAGAGGGAAAAATGAATGGAGAATGGGAAGAAGCCGGGTGTAAGAGAGATGATTTTATTATTCATTTGTTGAAAAAGAGAAGGGCCCAGGGTCAGTGATACATGACTCATGAGAGATTGTAATTAGATGACGTCAATGAGGAAGGAAGGGGGATATGGTGTCTGAGAATAGCAGTCCAGATTGTCGCCATAGCCTACACCAAGCAGGTCGCAGTATCTCATGAAAAATCCAATACGATCCGCAACCTTCGAGTCCTGACCTCTCCCACACTCCACCCCTCCATTTATGATGTTGGTCACCGTTCCGTACCCGGGAAGCCGACCCGCAGCCCTGTCCGCATCCGACGGTGTCCATCTCCCCGTTATGACGTCGTGGCACGACGGCTTCGGCGACTGCGGCGTCATCCAGAACCACAGCGCTGTCTTGAAGGATATCAAAGGATCAGTAGCCACCAGGTCGGGGTTGTTGAGCAAGTCCACTCCTATAGCTCCTCCGGCTTGTCCGTAGTTGTAGTTCCTTTATATCATTCACAGATTCACTCATCCAGCATCCATCAGCACTATTTATCAAATAAATTAAAATTAAAATCATGCAGAAAGATCAGATATATACCAGGAGAGTTGGATGGGTCCACGGCCATAGTACTGCTTGCCTGGAGCACATGGATATTGGGCTCTGGGGGCACAGTAATCGCTTGGAGGGTTCTGTTCCTGTTTGAAGCAGTAGCCCCATGCGTAAGGGCCGTCGGGGGCGGTGGGCCAACCGCCGGTGGTCTCGTGGGAAGTTTGGCCGAGGAAAGCTGCCACCTCCCTCTTGCGCGTGGCATCATCGCTGGTGGTGGCGAAGTCCGGAAAAGACCCAGCGGCTTGAATGAAGGCGTCGTAGGTGTAGAAGCCTCTGGCCGGGCAGGCACCGTCGTCGCGGTGCTTGAGCATCTGGTTGAAGGTGTCCCTGGAGATGATGTCGGCGAGTCCACCGGAGGGACCAGGAGGAGCTGGGGCACCGCCGCATTGGCTTTGGCATCCAGGGCCGCACCATTCATAACCGAGGCCGCACCAACCGTATCGGCTGCAGCAAAGGCCACCGGGGCACAAGGCACCGCCTGCCTGTGTTCCGCATTGCTCTGCTAAGCCTCCCACTGTGAAGCACAGCAGTAGACACGAGAGCACCCAAATCTTGTTAATGTTATCCATCTGATGTGCAAAATGGAGACATGAGAGCTCCTTTATATACAAATGAAATGGAGGTGAGTGATGAAGGAGGAAAGCTAGCATACGTGGCTTATTCCATTGGATATTCTTTCAATTAAGCCTACAAGGTCAAGATTATGTGATTGGCTACTGCTCTTTCCCTTCCCAACCCATCTTTAGGTTTAATATTTTATAAAAATATTTTTAAAGAAAAATATTGTTTATTGCAGTTTTAAACTTTCATATTTAAAGCTTAACAGTTTTCAAATTAATTTATTTATTTTTCATAAAATACTTTATTGGGTCCCATGGTGCCTGAGCTACACTTGTGGGGCATTATCATCATCAATGTTGTCCCGTGGTTAATTAATCAAAGTACAAACCCATGCACTCTCTCATCGCCTCGATACCGATCTTCTCTCCTCTTTTGTTTTTGTTCAAAATTCATCTATTTTTTAATACTAACTTAAACCCACAGTTTTTATAGTATAGTAGTATGGATACTTTTTTATTGGCGAGAGGGTACGGGTTCAATGTCGTTTGTTATAATTCAGATAATTATTGTCTACTTTTAATTTTTCAAAAAAAAAAAAAAAACCAGAGTGACGTCGCCGCCACTACCTACCCCAAATATGTTTTAACTTATTTTTTGTTACATTTTTATTTGGTCATCGTGTTTGATTCGAACCTGTTCGGCCTAATACTTTTTGTCTGTTTCTTTAACTTCCTCTTCAATGACGTGAATTTTAAGCTCAGGTTCCATCTTTTTGTTGGTTTTATATGAAGGCAGTAGGAAAGGGAAAGCATTCATATTTAGAGTGCTGCATGCTCATCAGAGCACCCATACGCCTGTTCACTGTTCAGGCGGGTTTAATTAGTAAGCCGTTCAATTCACCTTCAAAACCATCCATCAATTAGTTCCTAAGTTGAAGAAATAGATTTTTTAAAAATGGAGGAAATCAACCATATGTGTATTTTTATTATTAAGAAAATAATTTTTTTAGATACTGTGAGTGGACTTTAATTTACTGGTAGCAATAACTAATTACCTCATTTTGCCATCAGCGAAAAAACTATATAACCTTTGCTCATTTAATTAGGTTGAGAATCAAACTATCAACTACTTAATTACTGTATGAGCTCATGTACGTACAACTCATACTAATAATAATAACATGATCTGTTGATAAAAAAACATTTTTTTCCTTAAATTTGATCGGGGCATCATCCTCAAGTCACTTTAATTTGGATTTGAGACTAGTTACTTCCGAGGTTTAGATAATGTAAAGAGTTGTTGCCTGTTTTAACAAATGTACTTTCTTAGAACTCAGATTTGTATTCTTCTTTTTAGCTTAGATTACTTACCGCATTAGTTAACAGCTTATTGGTAAAAATAATTTTTTTAATGAAAAGAAACCTTTAGTTTGATTGGGATATTAACTAAGTTATAAAAGATTCTCTAATTTCTTTTGTCACAAAGAAAAGATAATCAATTATATTGTCTTTGATATGTGTTTATATTTTCTTAGATACATATAATCTATATTTATTATAAGTGCTACAGATAATATTTTGTTGTTGGTGTTTTTAATAATTTTACATCATATTATATTATTTATAATTTTTAAACATGTTTTATATTTGCAAATAGTAAGGTTCATATGATAAATTTTATAATTCATTATTTAGTTGAATGGTTTGACCAACTGGGGGACAAGATAAAGGGGTAGGCGTTTTAGATTTAGACCCAGATATTTCCTTCATTTATCAGATAACGCGTGGGTGGATAAGGGAGAAAAGTGTCACGGCCAGCAAAAATGCTTCACAAGTGAGGAAAGTGTCAAGGCTCAAAGCACATGCTAAAAGAAAAGTGAGGGTATTAAACGATAATGAAATATTAGTCCTTAAATTCTCAACTATCAATTTAGTTTTTGAAATTTAATTTTCATCAATCAAGTCCCTAAATTTTTATTTTATTAAAAAAAAGAGTCCCTAAAAGTTTATAAACACGCGCAATTTTATTTTAATTTGATTATAGTTCCCGTTTTGCAGCAAAAACAAAAAACAAAAAAGTACCAGGGCCTATTACTATCTATATGAACGACGCACCAAACTTACCAGCGTCTTCATTAAAAAAAAGTACGAGGGCCCATTATTTGATCCCTTGGATATTGAAAGGTCATGAAAACAAACTGCTATTCGTGGAAGTTGACTCAAATTTAAAGTACTTAATCTTTTAAGCAAGGGTCTCGAGTTTAAGTCCTTATAGATGTAGAAAACTTCTCTAGGAGAAGGTCCCGTATATGCGCTTAACAGAACCTCGATCTGGACTAGTCAGAGCAAAAATCTAGTGAACCGGGTGTAATAGCACTAGTCAGAGCAAAGATCTAGTGAACCGGGTGTAATAGTAAAAAAAAAAAAATGAAAACAAACTGTTCAAGCAAAAGTGACATTTCACACAACCCGCCTGTCTCTTGCGCGCACAAGGTTAGTTTGTCTTCCTTTCCGTTCCTGATTCCTGCTTTTGTACTACCAATTTTCCTTATTTTTTAGTCGCTTCCTTCATCTTTTCCATCTTTTTCTCCTTGTAATTTCTTGACGGCGAAGATCTTTTTCTTCCACAGGTTTACTTCATTTTTCCACTCTTTTTTTTTTGGGTTCGATTAGCTGTATTAATGATTATGATTAATTGTTATAGCTATTTTTTTATTGTTGTTCCATTTTAAAAAAATAATTGTTTTAAATTTTAGCATGGATTCAATTATATCTTTTTCTTCCCTAGGTTTACTTCATTTTTCCAATCCTCTATTCTCTTTTTTTTGTTGGTTCGAGAGTAAATATATTGATGATCATGATTCATTGTTAGAGCTGTTTTGTTGTTGTTGTTGTTTTGTTTATTGGTTAGATATTTGATTACATACATTAAAAAGATATAATCCTTTTAAATTTTAGCAAAGATTCAATTATAGATAAATTTAATAATATAAAAACATGTAGAGTAAAAATCAAGTAAAGTGATCTTAATTTTTATAATAGTTTTCTTTAAATTTTTTGTATATTAGTTTTATATCGTATTTCAAGTAGTTTTATTTATAATATCTTATTTTTTATTTTTGCCCTTGTTATTAAAATTCCTAACTTTGTCATTGGTTGGGAAGTGTTTGGTTCAATGAAGAGGAGTGATTTTCAAGATCACTTATTTGATTTGTGGGGGTGGAGGAGGACGAAATGAGGTATTTTAATTTAATGATTCTTGTTTGGTTCATGGAAGGTGAGCATATTATAAATAGTCCATTATAAGAATTTGTTATTTTTCTCTTTTAAATCTTAAAAATCTTTTACATAATTTACTCATGATAAAATTTATAATACGCTTTTCAAAAGATTATTTGCTTAATATTAATATTTTATTTTATTTTAAAATTTTAACTTCAATAATAGAAAACAAAAAATTTATTTTTTTGTTGAATAAGATTAATTTTGTTGTAAGAAGAATAACTACGTTATGGCAAATAAGAATAGAATATCCCAGCCAAGTAACATTTTAAAATATCATCTTGTTTGGCCGAGGAAAGCTGCCACCCCCCTCTTGCGCGTGGCAGCATCGCCGGTGTTGGCGAAGTCCGGGAAAGACCCGGCGGCTTGAATGAAGGCGTCGTAGGTGTAGAATCCTCTTGGGCAGGCACCGTCGTCACGGTGCTTGAGCATCTGGTTGAAGGTGTCCGAGGTCGGCGAGTCCACCGGAGGGAGGGGTACTGCCGCATTGGCTTTGGCATCCAGGGCCGCACCAACCGTATTGGCTGCAGCAAAGGCCGCCGGGGCACAAGGCATCGCCTGCCTGTCTTCCGCATTGCTCTGCTAAGCCTCCCACTATGAAGCACAGCAGTAGACACGAGAGAACTCAAATCTTGTTAAATGTTAATGTTATCCATCTGATGAGCAAAATGGAGACATGAGAGCTCCTTTGTATACAAATGAAATAGAGGTTATGGGATGAAGGAGGAAAGCTAGCATACGTGGCTTATTCCATTGGATATTCGTTTACAAGGTCAATATCATGTGATTGGCTACTGCTCTTTCCCTTCCAAATCCATCTCAATTTTTAATGTTTATTGCAGTTTTAAACTTCCATAACTAAAATTTAACAGTTTTTCAATTTATTTATTTATAATTATATTTTTATAAACCGTTAAAACTAAACCAGTCAAATCTTAATCTATAAAAGTTGAAATGGAAAATGAGGGGAAGAGTTGGGAAAAGAACGGAAAGCAAAATATGATGGGCAATCCTAAGGTTGTGCGTTATATTGTGGGGCCCACGGCTGTTGAGCTACACCTGTCAGCATTATCTTCATCAATGTTGTCCTGGGGTTAATTAATCAGAGTACAGACCCATGCACTCTCATCGCCCCGATCCCGATCTTCTCTCTGTTTTTTTTTTTTTTTTGCTTAAAACTCCTCTATTGTTTAGTACCCCAGGTTTTATAGTTTAGTAGTAAGGATATTTTTCTATTGGTGAGAGGGTACGGGTTTCTTATCATTCAGATAATTATTGTCTACTTTTATAATTTAAAAAAAAAACCCCCACACTAAATGAGCCGCTACTACCTACCCCAGATATGTTTTAATTTTTTTTTAAAAAAATATTTTATTGGGTCATCGTGTTTGATTCGAACTTGTTCAGCCTAATACTTTTTGTCTATTTCTTTTAATTCCTCTTCAATTACGCGAAGTTTAAGCTCAGGTTCAATTAATATTTTTGTTGGTTTCACATGAAGGCAGTAGGAAAGGGAAAGCATTCATATATTTAGAGTGATGCTGCCTGCTAATCAGAGATTAGCACCCATACGCCTGTTCAAGCGGGTTTAATTAGTAAGCCGTTCAATTCACCTTCAAAACCATTCAATTCATTAGTTCCTAAGTTGAAGAACGAGATTTCTTAAAAATGGAGGAAATCAACCATATGTGTATTTTTATTATTAAGAAAATAATTTTTTTAGATACTGTGAGTGGACTTTAATTTACTGGTACCGATAACTAATTACCTCATTTTGCCTTCAGCAAAAAAACTATGTAACCTTTGCTCATTTAATTAGGTTGAGAATCAAACTATCAACTACTTAAATACTGTATGAGCTCATGTACGTACAACTCATACTAATAATAACATGATCTGTTGATAAGAAAACATTTTTTCCTTAAATTTGATCCAGGCATCATCCTCAAGTCACTTTAATTTGGATTTGAGACTAGTTACTTCCGAGGTTTAGATCATGTAACGGGTGGTCGCCTCTTTTAACAAATCTATTTTCTTAGAATTTGAATTTGTATTATTCTTTTTACGAATGTGAGATTACTAAATTACCACGTTAGCTAACAGCTTAGGTAAAAATATTTTTTTTTAAAATGAAAAGAAACCTTTAGTTTGATTGGGATATTAACAAAGTTATAAAAGATTCTTTAATTTCTTTTGTCACGAAGAAAAGAAAATCAATTATATTGTCTTTGATATTTGTTTATATTTTCTTATACGTATATTCTATATTTATTACAAGTGTTACATGTAATTTTTTTGGTATTTTTAATAATTTTACATCATATTATATTATTTATAATTGTTAACCATATTTTATATTTGCAAACAGTAAAGTTTATATGATAAATTTTATAATTCATCATTTAGTTGAATGACTCGACCAACTGATGGGGACAAGATAAAGGGGTAGGCGTTTTAAATTTAGACACATATTTCCATCATTTATTAGATAACGACGTGTGAGTGGATAAGGGAGAAAAGTGTCAAGGCCAGCAAATGCTGAAATAGAAGTAAAAGAAGACAAGGGAGGAAAGTGTCAAGACTCAAGAGGCTCAAAGCACATGCTAAAAGAAAAGTGAGGGTATATTAATAAAACGATAATGCAATATTAGTCCTTAAATTCTCAGTTATCAATTTAGTTTTTGAAATTTAATTTTCATCAATCGAGTCCCCAAAATTTTATAAACACACACACTTTTATGTTTTATAGAGGTAAGTGTGTACGTGCATGGTAAAACGTAAACATACCTCTTTAACGTAAGTGCTTTTCTAATAGCAAGACATAACCAAAGTGTCTTGAGCTCTCTAAATAAATGTGTGGGGTTGGGGGAGAGAGAAAAATGAAATGAAAATGGGAAGAGACAAGAGAGATGATCTTATTATTCATTTATTGAAAGAGAGAAGGGCCCAGAGTCAGCGATGAGGGGGGAAGAGCCGAATGGCCTCTGGGTTGTCGCCATAGGGGCCTACGCCAAGCAGGTCGCCCAGCCAAATAACATTTTAAAAGAGTTCAAGAAATAGATTCCCAAACAAATTAAATAACATGGACGGCTAATAGCTGGTTTCTTTTGATTTAATGTCAAAAACAAAAACAAAAAAATAAATTGAGGGAAAGGAGAATCAAGTAGGGGTGCTATGCGATGGCAGATAAGTCATAAGCGTTTATTTTATGGGGTTAATAGGCAGTTGTGGAATATTAAAAACTAGGCGTGGGTGTTTTAGTCCAATGCGGGAAAATATTTTGGCCCCCTCATTTAGAGGGCAGGGGCGAAAACCACAGCATGCTGCCCAAGTTAGCGATGCAACAAATCAAGACTCCTTAACTGAGCCCATTTACACATGTTGCTTAATTAATAAACTGTTTTAATCAGGTCATTCACGCAGCAAATTAAACACTTAATTGGTAGAACGAACGCATTATGGAGTACTAAAATAGTAAAAGACAGAGTCATGAATCAATTCAATTCCCACAGGCTATGCATGCCTATGCTCGTCACTGCCCTGCAGTAACTCTTGGTAAAGCCCAGAGCATGTGCCTGTGAACCTCTCCATGGCCTCCAAAATCTGCAGCAAGCTTCCCTCTAAACTAGTGCTCACATTACCCTCACCCTCTTCATTAATATTAACTTCCCTGAGTGCCGCCACCATTTTCTGCTTTGCTTCCTCTATTTTCTTTTGTAGCTTCTGATCATCTCTCTCTTCATTTCCCTCAACATCTTTGTCAAGCATTATTTCCAACCTCTCTTGCTCCCATGTCTGAATCACCCTCCTCATGAACACACTCATACGCTCCACAACTTCCTTCTCGCACATTCTCTCCATAGCTTGCGACCATCGATTGCATATCACAAATACAGGAGGGGCTCCCATTCTACCCGGGGAAACACCACCTTCTGCTGTTTCTTCCACGAGACATTTCAGAAGCCAATTATTCAGTGCTCTCACATACCTTTTTTGGGCACTTATCCAGCTACAGAATTGCACACTCCAGTTCATCACCTCTTGTTCAACTTGCTTGCTCGCTTCATGAGCAACTCCACTCTTCTTCCAGTGTCCCATCCATCCAGGATTTCCGGCTCCTCTAATTGCTTCACACTGAATTCGGTGGCACTCTAGCATGGATTTCCACATTCTTGTTAGCCTGAAAATTATAAACAAACACCTTGAGAGAAAGCAAAACATACTAATACCATACTCTACATAAATACAAAATATATATCAGATGCGTGCTTTATGTCCCAAAGGATAAAAATCAAACACCAAAAGCACAAAAAACTCAAGAACAGTAAATAATTAAGGACATGCTGGAACTACCATATCTAAGAAGTCTACCAAACTAAACCTGGAAAATTTACGTAAGATTCTAATTAACAGTTTAAGTTTGGTCATAATGATCAAAATTTAATAACCAACGCATTTAATTAATATCATTTGATAGTCATATACGTGTCCATTAATATGCCATTGATGCATAGGCATGTATGGACATGTGCAAATTCACGAGGCTGTCTTTAAATTTTAACAATCAATTAATTAAGTAGAAGAAAATCAAAAGCGATTCTAGCCAACTGAAGATTGGCACCTATATATATAAAAGCAATAGACAAAAGGATAGCAGGAAAGTATACCCACAAGTCACAATAACAACTACGTTTAGTCAAAAATTCATGGAGAACCTCTCGTGTCAGATAGTGGAAGAATATATATATATATATATAAAACAAGGGAGGAATATACAGAGACATATTCACGAGATGTTCAATCACATACCCCTGGATCAATTCATTCACTTGGGGCCACAGCTCTTCATCCCTTATCTTATTTATCTTCTCAGAAATCAGATCAACAACCTGAATGGCCATTTTAATTTTTGTGGACAGATTGTTAATTGAAGTCTGAGTTGTATCAACTTTGTGAAAATCTGCGCCCCTTTGATCCAAACGCTTCAGCATACGACACTTTCGATCATGCAAGACTCGTATCTTTTCCTCTGCCTTCAAAGAAAAAAAAAAGTCCAATGATTAACAAGACAGTGTTTGGCAAAGAAATAAAAAAGATATGACTCACCGAACCCTAAAATACAAGTAATTGATTACAAAAAAATACAAAGAGTTAATAGATAGGCTATGTAAAGAGAAACGAGATGCTTATAAATTCACCAAATATGGAGTTAAATGCATATTGTGGAAGAAACTTCTGACTCCTTGGTGAAAATATCATGAGAAAATTGAAAAATATAAAAATAAAGGCGTACCTTTACTTCCTTGTATAGTTTCTTCTCCCAAAGATGTAGTTTGCGCAATGTAGAAGAAAGACTGCGTGACCTGGTCAACAGATCTCCTTCAAGTTCCAAGCTCCTAGGGCCAATCTTGTATCCTTTGGAGATGGGTGGTCGTGATGACACCATTAACGACAGTGGGAGAGCAACTAATTTTAAGATCTTGGAAAAAGCTGGTTCGTTCATATGGATTGATAAAATTCAAATTAAAGTTCAGGGGGAAGCATGATAATTTGAACTGAGCATATATAAAAAACCCAAGTCGAAGTGTCATTGACATGGTACTTAATGTATATATTCAACATGGACGATGGAGGGAGTTGTAGTGCTCAGCACAAATTAGCGAAGAGCACGAAGGCAAGAAGGAAAGCTCGCCAGTAATATAATGCACAGATCAAGATAACAATTAATGGGTAGTGATGACTTGGTCTAAAAAATATTGTAGACGACTTAATTACCTTTGTGAGCTGCATGTTTAGGATAATATGAAAGAGGTCCTGGGTTAAGTATGGTAGCGATTTCCATGGCAGACTCAGAAGCCCTTCGGAACTGAAGCTCGACCAGCTCGCTGGCTACCTCAAAAGCATCCCCGAACCTCTCTTGATCGGCATGCACTTGGTGTTCCAATTCCTCCATGGAAGCAATGGGCATAGTTTGGATGAGCGATGCCTCTGTAAGGTCAGTATGGTTGTGCTTTGTGAATTTCGGATGGTTCCCAGCTCCATCATCTGGTCTGGCCACTTCATACTCATCGTCGTCTTCCAAATCAGGAATTCCCTCCTGCTGTCTCATTTGCTCCAATTCCTGGCTCTTTCTGTGTTGAGAACAAAGGCCGTCCTGATCATAACAACCCCAGGGTGAATAAATGCTTGGAGGTGGGTGAGAGGAAGAAGCAAACGGCGAAGACTGTGGCCCGTATGGAGAGGCTGAGCTATAATAGGAGCCAAAAGTTTGATGTGGGTAGTAGGGAGAAGGATTATTAGGATTGGTATGAGAGAAGGGAGAATATTGGCCCATGGGAAGAGCGTGGGGATCACTCGTGGTAATCTGCTCATACACCTGGGAAGGGTTGGTAGCATTGTGCTTCATATATGCAGCGGCTGGAAAGGGAATGTGACTCTGCGGATATGATTGGTCATTGTGATTGGGATGATCAGAATCGGAAGCGGAGTCGGAGTCGGAGGAGTGAGGGGGCAACTGGAGGGAGAGAGCAATAGATTGGAGGGAGTTGAGGTAGGAGAGGTGAGCAGCAGAGAGAGCATGGGAGTGACGAATGGTTTCATGGAGAAAGGCACAACGCTGACGGCAGAGGGCGACGGCCGGCAGATCATTCAGGCTGGAGGAGCTGCACCCCATTTTCTGGATTCGTAAAACGTAACAAACGGCCTATTGGGAACGGGTGGAATCTACGCCAGCCAGGAGCCGCTCCATGAGTCTCTCACTGTAACTGTAACTGAAAATGAGTGATCCAGTGGCATGTCATATGGAAAGCATGCATGGTTTTAATATGCAATTCCTATTTTTTATTACAAGAGAAATAGATTTATTTCAATATAATTTCTTTCAGGGATGAATATAATGTGAGAATTTTGAATTTCAGTATAATTTCATGTTGCATGTCTTATTAGAGTGGGTCCCGCCAGGTTTGTGCCACTCCGCCACCCTCTAAACTATAACCTAAAAACCCAACAATCATCATTATACTTCCATATTTTCATTAACCGCATATATATTTTAATTTATTATCTCAGGTAAGTATTATTTGGATACCATATTTGTGTTCAAAATTAATCATCAAGCTCCATCTACCCTACCTTGTCACGTGTTTTGACTAGTTTAAGTACCTCTAAGATGTGGTGTGCCTTGTGTTGGGCCAGCTTGGGTATTGTTCACCTCCAATTTTGTAAGCCCACCCATGTCGACTTAAATATTATTTTCACCAAGATCTAAAATAAAAATAAAAGCGGTACTACCATGCCCCAAAACTATGCTTAATGTTGGCAGTAACTTTAGATCTATCTTAAACGGTGATTTAACTTTGATTATCTTTTTAGTGTCTAATTATCGCTTAACTGCAATCAAATTACTAGCCAATGAGAGTTGGCACAGATGGTAAGGGATTCAGGATTAGGCCATTGGATCGTGGGTTCGATCCCCTTTGCTATCGCTGGGACTCCTTTGGTATGCGATCTCGTAATTCCCTAGTAAGTGCTCATAGAACCCGGGGCCGTGTCATAGCCTTGGTAGGGGACTGGTGTCGAACTCTTCTAAAACTTTCTTATATCAAAAAAAAAAAAAAAACTACGTATTAGCTTGGTCTCTCCTACTTATGGAGGTGCAAGACTTGTTAAAGCGGAGGTCTAAAGTGGTGACGCAACATATTGATAGAGACAACCATTATTGTAATAAATTATTTAAAAACTTAACAAAGTAAGTTTTTACTGGAGTGATGCACATTAAAACGTAGGTAAAAACGCAACGTGAAAACGGTTCCTTTTTATCGTTTTTACATAAAACAAGATTAAAAAAAGAAAAGAAAAAGAAAAACCTGTTTTCATTTCTCCCAAATCATTGATGCAAGATGGGCAAACCAACTCTATAGGCCTTTGCATGTTGCAAGCTATTTTCTTAACCCCTAACTTCCTTATAATCCCTCATTCAAAGCTGATTATGAAGTAAAACATGGACTATATGATTTGATTGTTCAAAAAAGATGCCCGGCCTGGGGGGATATTAGAGAAAGTATCTAAGGTTTATCAACAAATTGATGATTTTAAGAAGCGAGTTGGTTTTATAGGTTTTATAGTAGCCAGGGGTTGGAGTTAAGTGTAAAAATCCAGTAGATTGATGGGATTCTTATAGAGATCAACTTCCCGAGCTCTAAAAAATTGCTATTGGTGTGCTAAGTTGACATGCAATTCGCCTGGATGTGAGCGAAGCTGGAATGCCTTTGTCATGTAATATTATTGTCACTTTTAGAATTGAGAAAGATTTGAGAAAAATACAAAAATACCCTAATTTTATAAATGACATTTTAGTAGCTAGAGATATTGTCAATTTAGTACCCATAATTTCCAAAATTTACTTGGTCAAACTTTACAAAAATCAGCACCTTCCTCTGTTGAATCTGATTTTAAGATTGATTTACCCAGATTTTGAGGATTTTTCTTGAAGCCCACGCCTCTAAACATAAACCTAGAGAGGAGGCGAATATTTTAGAAGATATTGACCTGCAATTAAAGGAGGGAGAAGGCGGACGAGAGTCACAAAGTGACGAGCAACTTTGAAGGAAGGGAGAGAACGCAGATGGCCTTCACTATCAAGCTTCACCAACGTCTCATTCTACCACCATGGCCTCCATTTTCTTCTTCTACTTCCATTTATCTCATTCTATGGATTCTTTGTCTTTGAAGGAGTTGCGGTTGTGATAAACCCCATGAAAGGTTAAATTCTTTCGTGTTTCTTGGGGATGGAAGATTAATTTGAGCTTCAGAGATACATTCATGGCATTTATTTGTTTTAATCCTTTGATTTTGGCTATGTAATGAATTTCTTGAATTACGATTTATGTGATGTGGTTAATTTATTGATATTGTGACTTGTTTATCTTAGTTTGAATTTAACAATTGTGATTTGGACGGTGTGGTTTAAGATTTATATAAATATATTCCCTTTTCAGTTTAAGGAGGTTGTGTTATTCTTTCTTATTGCTTTGATCTTGTTTGAATATCTCGGCTGTGTTCATAGAGGAACAAACTGCATAAATCCGATCATAAATTGCACACTAAGTGGTATTTAATAGTGTATTAAGAAGTAATTATCTAGCTAGAATTCTAGAGATAATCACTAATTAATATCACTAGACTTAGTGAGTTGCTAGGGTTCGATTTTTGATTTAGTGAGTAATTTAACTCCCAAATCATTTTGAATAAGGATAACCTATATTCCATTTTCCAAGAAGCATTCCTCATCAATTTGCTTAAATTAAATATCATTACTTATCTCAATAATTTCTCATACCCCCCAAAAAATAGTAGTTTGGGTTCTTTTTCATTATTAAAAAAGATAATCAATTTTAAACATATCTTAGTGTTTTTATCACTTAGTTTAGCTTATAAATTAGATAAAAGGCTCCTTAAAAAAATATGATCCGAATTGTACCCTTCACTATATGATTTAGTTTAACTTGATTTAACCGAAGGTCCCCTCCAAGTTGGGGAGCCTTTTCAAGCCTGGAAAGGAGTGAATCAAATGGAATCTCAAATATAAAGAATGCTAATGATTCACCAAGAAATTAAAATGGGCTACTTTATTTGGCTATATATGTTTTCAAGATGTAATAGGTTATTTAATGAAGAGTCTAATTATGAATCTGGTTGTGTTTATTCCAGTATGTTCAGGGCAGGTGATAGGCGACTTCGGCAAGTGCACCAGTCGTTACAAGTAATAAAGTAGTGAGAAAAGATCGTTCCACGAGGAATAGTACTCCAATCACTAATTCGCTATTTATGCTTTAGTTGGATGAATCGAGTAATAAGAAATGAATTATAACCGATCAAGAATTTGAAGAATTTAAGAAAGATTAAGAACCCAAGATCAAAAATCTCAAGAATGATTTTTAAAGAAGATAAACAATAAAAAAAAACATAGCTAGGGCTTAGAATCCCCCTATGCTCCTTCAAGAATCTGAATTGAATCCTTAATTGATTATTATTCTTATGACTGACGATCAATTCTCTAAAGTTAGACTAAGTTCCAATATCTTGATGCTACCTTAATCCATTATCTTTGAAAACAACCTAATGTCTTAGTATTGTTTGGAAAGATCAGAATTTAAACCAGAATTATAAGATCGCATAAACTTGTAAGCCTATGTCTAGGTCATGCAACTCTATGATGAATTAACGATTCGGGTTAAATGCACCAACATCTCTATTATCATACATCAACCTATGAACAATCTAAAAGGTGACCAGTCTTCAAGAAAGCTTTAAGCGAAGGAAATTCATTCAATCAAGAAAATCAAGATTCAATCAAGAATTTAAACAAATACTTAAATTTGCATAGCGTTCATCCTAGCCCTGACTACAAAAAGAAAATTAGCCAAACATGACTAGATTAACAAAAGAAGAAAAGATGAAAAGAGTATTGGTCTTCAATGATTGGGGAAGATTGATCTCCACGATGATGCTTTGATCTTCTTTCTCCAATGCCGTCAAGTTGTTTCTTGTCAAGAAAGTTGTTCTTTCTTTGCTAGGGTTTTTCCTTTTACGTTCCCGATCCAATTGGGTTTCAAATCCCCTAAAAATCCTGACTTTTCTTTCCTTTTTCAGGCTCTGGAATCTTTCTAAAAATTAAAAATCAGGTTTTTCACAATTCTGGCGCCCTAGGCGTCAACTTCACTTTACCATACAGAAAGGGCGCCAACTTTTACACTAATTTGTCATCCTGGGCGCCAACTTCATTTGTTCATCCAGAAAGTTGGTGCCCTAGGCGCCAACTTCATTTGCTCATCTAGGGAATTGACTTCTCTTCACGTCTTTCTCTGAACTCTTCTAATTAGCTTTTTTTGTGGATAAAAATCTGCAAAACACACGAAAATACTTGTAAGTGTATGTCTGATATCAAATCCATGTTTTTTTACTTATTATTCTTAAGTTTTTTAATTGTATTAGATCAATTTCATGCTTAATTTGTGCCTTAAAACATGGTAAGTTTACGACTCAAGAGGTTGGGATAATGATTTGCTGTTCAAGTGTTCGTGCTATGACCTTCACCACCCGAAGGAATATGAGGAGAAAGCTGCCCTTATAGACTATGTGAAGCTGGAGACAGATGTATCAGCCCTACCTTCAGGAAGAAGTAGATGTGGAGGAGTATTTCGTGGACGACAGGAGGATTAGCTCGGAGGCTTCCTTTGCAAACTGACAACAGTTCCAGTGACTATTGCAGAGCTATTAGGCATCCTCCATGGCCTTCAGCTATGTTGGGCACGTGGATACAAGAAAATATTGGTAGCCTTTGATTGTACAGAAGCGATCAACCTAATCCTTCGAGGAAGTGATATCAACCATCTCTGCAATTGAGGACCTAGTTGATGAAGTTAGATTACTTTTTCACAGAGATTGACATGTTGTAATTCGTCGGGTTCCTAGGGAAACAAACAGCATAGCGGATAGGTTAGCTAAATTTGCTCATAATCTAGTGGATAACTTTTGCATCTTGATCAACCGCCGCCTCCACATTAGGAGATGGTTAGTGATGAAGGATTTAGAATAGACAGAATTTTTCTATTTGTTGACATGGTTTTGTTGTTTTAATGTCTCTTGATTTATGTAATGGTAAGCAGTTTTCATGAAAAGCAAAAGACGATGGATTCAGGTAAAAATAAAATAAAATAAAAGACGATGGATTATGTTTACTTTTTGTGCCAATAAAAAGTCCTCAAACAGAATGAAAAGTATTCATCGAACCCACGAGTCATCCAAGACCATAACAGAACAACTCAGCGATGAGAAAAGGACATCAGTGAGTCAAACCAGAAATCGTACAAACAATTGTCGACCTCCTAACAAACACCTAAACCAGAAATCATCATCCAGTGGTCGTCGGTGGGACGGGGGACATGAGGACGATGGTCGGCGTTCTCCTTACTCGCCAACTATGTTATAGACTTGGCCCGAGGGGGAGATCTGAAGCCGTTAATGTGTGGTGATTGTGCTTTTTTGTTACAGGATGTGTGGTGATTGTGTTTTTTGGGTACAGGATGTGTTAATGCTAGCAATGACCCTCGTACAATAAACTTTCCGAATGAGCTTGGCTCCCTCTCCATACACACTGCTAGATGTGTGGTGATTTTGATTTCGATATTTCATGAAAAATGGGAAGCGGCTTAGCAAGGGAATGAAGAGTCATACATAAAAAATGCCAACCAAACACATCATAACTCAGAATGGAATCAGGTTTCTGATTCACTGGGATAGGATCTGAAACTGTTTTAAGTGGGTTGACCAGATGATTATCTGTTTCTTATACCACTGTTGGAGATCAAAACATTTCTTAGTTCAAAGAGAAATCTTTCTATATACTCCCTTTGAGTATAGTTATATTTCTGGATCTTTAGATTTTATGCAAGACCTGTGGATTTCTCATTACAAAGTGAGCTCTTCTAGTGAGTCGGGAATTGCTACTTCCTAGGACCCAAACAAGCCGAAAGTACGAGGAACCACGGTTCTGTGGAAACTAGACCATTGAGTCTCCTTTTTCTTTGTACAAGTAATAATTTGATATAGAGAAATATATATAAGAATCTTATTTCCTGTTCACCAAGACAAAACCCAAATCACACAATCTGCTGCCACATGCAAAGGGTGTTCCAAATTGCGAGGGGTGGCAGAGAAGACTTGAAGAGATTGCATATAGAAAAATCACCAATATTCCCTTCCCAATTTAGCGTGCATATGAACAGTTAATTCCTATGAGTTGGTCAATGAACCAAAAGTAGGCGTGCCATCTAAGCAGACACATGTTGAATTTAGGTAAATTCAATATTCAAATTGGGGAGCTCAGCTTTTATACAAACTTTGGCAAGCCCGATCACGTCCTGCAAATTGCAAGCGACCAGTGTCCGGTACTATGCGCCTCTGCCTCCTCTTTGCCTCTTTTCTTCCAAAGCAGTAGCCTCATTCAACATATCAGCAGCGTCCTTTTGCATGTCCAGCTTCGCTAGAGCAACTGATTGCATGTAGAATGCTGTAGGCCAGTCTGGATAAACACACTGTGCTTGCATTGCATCTCTCAGCGCAGGGTCTGGTTGGTCGCATAACAGATAGCATAGACTGCGCCGAGCAAAAACCGTTGGTGACACCATAGTTCCCACATCGATAAACTGCAGTAACCACAAACCATAAGGATCTCTATTTCAAATCTCATGCTCAACAAACATGGGCAATGTCCAACAACTGCTGAGTTAGTTGCACCTGTGAATAATTTTCAATTGCTGTCTTAAAATCCTTGTCACGGAATGCATAGTCTCCACGTTTCCTTGCTTCCAACATATCCCTCATCTGTTGGGTCCACTCTTGGAAAGACAACTAAACCAAACCAAAAATTCAAAGCTTTAAGCAAAAACTGTAACATATGGATTAGTATTGAAATTGTACCTAATAATTACCTCATTAGTTCCTTCATCATCTCTGTAGTGCGTTGCAACCAAGATCTGATGTATGGCAGTGAGGTCCATCCTTGAACAAGCCTCACCCATGGCTGAAAGAGGGCGTTGTGGGGTTGATGGAGCTTCCTCATGCTTTGGAATTCCAAGCATAACGTAAGACGGTACCTAAAAAAAATCAATGAACTATAAATGACGTTTGATTCCTTTTTAATGCCTAAACAGGCAATTAGTGAGGATGGGCATTCGTATCAGGTTAATGGTGGTATCTTTACTTGTCCTAAAGCTCAATTTGTTCAACTGCAGCTAAGTCTGTGATCTAGTAGCAGACACACACAATTATTCCAAAAAAGGAAGTAGCAATAATGACAGAATAAGATGCAAAAAGCATGGAGATGCAAAATTTGACGCAAATTTAAGTTAGAAGGCACCCTAAACCCAGAAATAATGAATTTTCACGTACATCATAACCAAACATCAATTGGAGTTATTTTTGGGCATTAGAATATCTGCATATCAAATGGCAAATGCCAAGAGACTCTACTATGCATATTCTACTGACATGTAGCTCTAGATAACCAAAGCACATATTCACATCATTTGAAAGACAGTTTCCTTCCAGAAACTATCAAGTAAATAATCTAGAAATAAATGCATAAATCCAAAGTTCACATTGATGAAGAAGATTTTATCTGACAGACACTAGGAAAATCAAAGCATAAAATGAATGTGCAGGGAAATCAGAGGTCGACTGCATGTAATGACTTGAGATGTTTCAAGCTAGAAAAAAAAATACAAACGGAAAAGGTATACTAGCCTAGCTACAGTGATGCCAGCCAAAGGCTGCCAAAACATAATACTGGCGTGGTCATCAACCTTGAGCAAGCTGAGTATGGCTTTGTCAGTCGGGTCACTATGAATTATTGATCCAACAAAATGCTTTTACATTATTAAAAAGCATAACAGACAGTCTTTGTGTAAAACAATTTTTAGACAAGTTCAATATCACTACATATACAAATAGCATGTGAAAAAATAAACTTTCTAGGGATGGGGGTGGTGGTAAAGTACATGCTAAAAACACTTGATTGTAGCCCATATTCTGATATCACATATTATGTTCATAAGCATAGAAAAAATTTGTATATCAACACCCATTATCAATCTATGAGCAATGATGCATTTATATCCTAATCTCTTGCTCATATGCTTTACTTAAAAAAAGCCTTGAGTGAGTTCTAAATGCACCATATTATATGATTTGAATTCATAAAATGAAAGAAAAGAATGCATAATTTCCTTTGGACTGTTGATCCTGATTAAGATGATATCAGAGTTTGGCATCTGAGTAGTGAGGAAATTTAGTCCCGATTAGTACAATTTTTAAATTAACGTGAATTAACAGGGGTTCTGTCTATGTGGAAACATAATAATAGTAAAAATGAGATATCAAGTAGTGCTTGCTTCAATTTCTTGCTTCCACAAAAAAATAATGTAATTGTGCCCTCTAGACACTGATTTGAAAGGTTGTATCATATATCAATTTCAATGAAGCAGATTCGTCACTAGATTAATTAGATTTTCAACTGTTAGTTAATCAAGCTTATCCATTATACACTAAAGCCAGCACCAGTCTTGCAAAAACCAAACTGAAATTCTACTAGAGAAACACATAGCTACTTAAATATATCACGCATGAGTCCATGCTATACACAAACCCCGACCACATTATATAATACTTGATACTTGTAAAATAAAAGAGTTTGTGATATAAAGAAACCCCCTTTTTGAGTCAAGTGCAGATCACCTGGCTTGTATTTTTACCCAAAAAAGCATTGCCCAAGCCTAAGATCTAGGTCACCAAATTAGATTCGATTTAGTGATAATCAGTTAAGGTGTCTCATTTAAGCGAATTTATTAGACAGAGAAATTAAGGAAATAACTTATTTGATAGTAAATTTGTATGAATTGAGTAAAAGATCCAATATCATTGTCTATTCAGGAGACTAGGTGACAACAGAACTCTTCAAGCCACAAAGGTTCAATTACTGGATGAACTAATATAACAAAATTTGTGGACTAAATTATTAATTTATTCCATGAAATATCACCTCAATTTATTACAAATAATTAAGTCTCCTAATTTAGTGCTCCAACCAAAAGGGCCCCTTGCATTAAGACTTGGTTTCTCTTCACAGTGTTTCTCTCCACTGCATCTCCACTACAATTTCGAATGGTTTAGATTAAATTTTAATGATACAGATTAATTTGCACTTCTAAAACCTATCAAACTTAATCCAAATGTCCACAGTTGCAATGTGGAAAGAAACCATTTCCTTTGCATTAAGAAAAGTCATAGCCACTTAATATTTATAGACTAGTTGACACAAGACAAACAATAGTCCGTATGACTGTCAATTATGATGAGGACATAGACTTGCTCAGATGTTGTATTCTCCTAAACAAAATTGTTTTGCCTAATTTAATGATCTTGCTGGACCGGGTAGCCTTTGAGAAATCAAGCAAAAATATGCAGTTTGAAAGAATGACAGTTGCTTTCCTTGTTTATACCACTTCTGTTGAGTGATTATGACTTCAGCTATTGCAGAGGAACATTTTGATTGGGGACTAATTGAGAGAAGGGCGCTCTTATGAATCAAATCATTAAGTTACTCTAATTTATTTCATTCTCCAGATTGCATAAGGATCCTTACTTCAGGTTTTGTTTGCAATGGAGCAAGTGTTGTGACTAATTCCTTTGTATCAGGCCGCTCCCGGGGTTCATATTGCAAACATTTAGAGGCCAGATTGACAACTACTGCTGCCTCTTCTTTAGAGAACTTTCCCTCTAAATGTGAATCCATAAGAAGCATGTTGGCTTTCCCCTGTATCATGTCAAGTGCCTGCAACCAGAATCAGATAACTCCATATGGCACCAATGGAGATCCACTATCAAACAGGTTAAGTTAAACCTATATATATATATATATATATATTAACTTTCAACATGGATAAATATCAACACTAACTGCAAATTTCAACAAGGCCAACCATTAAAAGTGAAAGAAACCAATCTCTCATGTTAGTAATGAAAATATTGCATTTAACTGACATACAACAACTTCACTTTTCACATATCACTCAATTTTGACAGCACACATTGGTCAAAACTCTAACACCACTAAACGGGCATATTAGATTACTATTAAATGATGAAAATAAAAGCTATAAATTCAATACTGAAAAGATCAGGGAAAGAAGCAAGGATTTGGCATTCCTCCTATACCCATTCCCATCCTTTTTCTTTTCTACCGTTAGATTAAAATCTCAATGGTCTAAATTTATCCTATGATAAAAATATTATTACAAGGGAAAAGGAGGGAAAATGATGGTAAAAAAAGATAGTAAATCTGGACCTTTGAGATCTTAATCCAAAGGTAAAGAAAGGAAAAGGAGGGACAAGGATGGTAAGGGGTATAGGAGGAAAGGCTTCTAATTCTGATGACTAGTGGGAAGAACATGCATAAGTTTGAAAGCAAGCCAGCCCACTAGGAACTATTGTTGAAATATGATAAGAACGGCAAAGTTGGCATGGCTTCTGTTCATAAATTGATATTTATTTTATGTTGGGCAGTTGAGCAAGCTTAACAAAAGAAATTGCCACTCAACATCATAATGTAGTAGATAAATGAAAAACTGTGAGTGACATGAAAAATGAGAGGCAGCTCAAAATTAAAAAATAGTAGCATATTGAATAACCATTAAGATATTATATTACCTTTGTAACTACCAAATTTCTTTCTACACTCAACCCACCATCTATGGTAGTTAATCTATGTTCACTAGTTAAGTAGCTGTTTCCTAATGGCAAGTATAAATTCAAGTCCACACGGAGGAAACTAATTACTATTACTAATGTTATTACATGTCAACTAGAAATTTTGATAGAAGCTCCAATGGATGACTGAATTGTTAAAAAATAGAATTATAGACAGCATAGACATGATCAGATACACAAGAACAGAGAAACAGAAAAGGTATTAGCAGATTTAAGCCACTCACATGACTTGGAGGGATGTGTTTTCCACTTAGTAGGTCTAGGAGAACAGTACCAAAGCTGTAAATGACACTTTCAGGAGTGACCCTTCCTACATTTCGATGAAGTGACGATGAGATAACTACGAGTATAATAAAAAAGGAAAGGTAACAAGAACGATGGTCATGATACATATTTGCCGCAATTCTTTTTCACAAATTAAATTATGCTTTGATTATATAGAAGAATAAAAGAGAAGCTACATAATAGAGGTCAGGGCAGCAAGGACCGCTAGTACCATTTCTTAAGTACTCCGGAGGCGTGTAAGCAAGATTCGTGCTATAACTTTTTCCATCCCTACTATTCTTCATCAGACCAAAACACGACAGACGTGGATCACCTTCCTAAATGATCCATCAATAAATCAGATGATCGCCACAATACATCATTAATGTCATAAAAATAACAAGTATACTTTACCTCGTCAAAAAGAACCCTGTAAGCATTCAAATCATGGTATAATGGGCGACCCTCGGTACTACAGTAATTTAAAGTTTCTGCAATGGAAAAAGCCACTCTTAAGCGCATGGCCCACTCAATAGTCTGGTTTTCCCCTGAAATAAACAACAAAAACTGAAGCTTGAACCAAGATAAAATGCAACCCACCTAGTTTAATTTCATCGCGGGCAACGAAATAGACTTATGTTAATAAACAATATATAGATTTAATTAACCTTAGTATCATCTATACCAATGATCTCTGAAGATTGTGAAAACATGGTTGGGAAAACTTGAAAGACCAACTACAGCAGCAGCTAGTAAGCAGCAGTCTCTCAGATTTAGAGGTGAAAAATAGCAAAGCTTGATTCCTTTTTAGAAGTAATTGTTTGCCAAAAGATTTTAAATGGATAGGTGATAAGAAAGGTCCATATATACACGGCCAAAATTGGTGATAACGCTTGGGCCGAAAAGTGAGAACTTATAAGGCACATTTGAACTGAAGTGATCAAAGCCAGTAGAATGTTTGTGAGGCAGATGATACATACAGTGGAAAAGATGCTTAGCGAGAGTGTCATTGGGCATATATTCTGCAACAAGCAGCCTCTCATCTCCATCACAGCAGTAGCCAATCAGATTAGCAAGCCTGCGATGTCGCAATTTTCCTACACCTGACGCCTCATCCTAGGAACCACATAATTAAGCGAGGAGATAGGAATCGAAATATTTTTGGAAAAAGAAATCCCACAGAAATTTGATACTTGAGAAAGAAAAGGGGGCAGAAGACGAAAGGTACCACAAATTGCTTGGGATCAGGCCATGCAGCCTTGGTGAACTTCTTGACGGCAATCCAACGGCGGTTGGGGAGGCGACCTTTATACACAAGGTTGGGTGCCTTCTCTCCACTCTCGGACACAATAAAGTCGGAGCTAAAATTATTGGTGGCTGCTTTGAGGTCGGAGAAAGAGAACTCGGAGAAAGAAAAAACCCCACCGGCGGCAGATGGGTCGGGGGTGAGAGAGGGTGGTGGGTGTGGTTGGGAATGGATGTGGTTGTGAGTGTGAACATGGTGAGGGGGTTGTTGATTTTGCTGCTTTTCTGGGTGAGTTTCGGTCCGAAATGATGATGGGCAGCAACCCATGGCTGGAATAAATACCACAACCTTCTCTGCTAGTGGATCGCACAAACCATAGATGACTGACTGCAGATGCCGATGCTAACGCTATTTGGTAAGCACCAACGAGCTGGTTTTTGTTCTTGGCGTGGTGGTTCTGAGTCTGAGAAGACAGAGTGGAAGTCGGTGTCTTTTTGTTTTTTTGGCTTTAGATGGGGGAAAGAGGCTCGAGTCTTGACCCTCGAGTCTTCACTGTAAACTATAGATTCTTCATTCCCCACAGTTGCTTGCGAGCTATAAAGATGCGACACGTACGGGGAACTGCGGTAATAAAAAAGGCAAACAGTTGTAGCCGTTGAGGCCTATTAATACTGGAGATCTATTTCCATAACCTCGATTAATTCTATTTATCGAAGGTCACCCCTCCCTTCACTTGCCAAAGTTGGTTACAGCTACGAATGCTCTTCATTTATATCCATATTCCTAGATCTCCAATGATGCTGCCTTTTTTAACCTTTCACAGCAATCACTTTTCTTCGATCACAGGAGGAGTTAAAAACCAGTATAGTATTGCTATCACCGCTCACTTACTTTGGTTGCAAGAGATCGATGATGATCCCATACCCACAGGAGGAGTCAACGTCGCGAACCTTCCGAGTACATCCATCCAATCCACTTATCTCGCAGGCTTACCCCAACGTGACTCTCCCACAATCAATTCATTTTCCCATGTGGTGGCTTTAGTGGCTACTACTGCAACCATTTTATTCGCGTTTTTCTTGTTATTTTGGTGCTCATTGCGTCTACGATTCTTCTAAACTCATGTTTCGCTTTTCAACTCTCAATTTCCTCTGTCAAAGTAAAGCAGAGGCTTCTCAATCCTCTTTCTTTAATTACTTTTTCTTTTTTTGTTGATTGAAGACAAAATGATACGAAGTAAAAACAAGTTTTACAAAGCACCTATAGTTATTAAAACACCACAATGAAAGCTAAAAACTCAAGAAAATAAGGTAAGGTAATGATCTTGACACCCACAAAATTGGAATCATGAAGCAACGCCAATATCTCCTCGAAGTAATAGTCAACAAATGAGAGGATTGAGCAGGAATTCGATTGTAGCATTTTTCTGACATAATAGATTGTGAGGCGGCTTTGCACCCGCGGCTATCGTGTTAAAGTTATGAATCCAAAATAACAAGGCTCTTGAACACTTTCATGCCTGTTTGAATTAGTATTGATAGAGATAACTTACTTTAATCTGACATATACAAATGTAAAATATAATAAAATTTAGACTGAAAATATAATTTATATTAAGGTTGACGGTGTCACAAATAGCTTTTTTTAAGACTGAAACTAGTTTGGATTATTATTTGATAGGTCAGTTGAGATAGAAAATGATTAAAAAAGACATGAAGATCTTATTGAATATTATGTACGTGTTGTATATATTGTTATAATTAAAAAAAAATAAATTTGATAAAAAAGTTAAATCATTATTGAAAAAAAAGTAATAAACACGAAAGTCCTTAATTAAATATATTTAATAATATAGGTATATCATCCTCATTTGTTTTGAGATAATGTTAGTATATTTGACGATAATGCTACATCAGGTGGATTATTATTATCTTCATTATCCATATTTTCTCGTTCCCCTTAAAAAACACAAAATCCATAAAGGTTTAGAAATTTCTCCCGATAAGATTATGGATCACAAACTATGTGGACTTCTCCATATCCACTGAAATAAGTCTCAACAATTTTCAAGTCATTTCTCCTCTATTTCTTCTTTCTCTTTCGCTTTTCCTTGTGCTTCTCCTGCAGTAGCTTCCCATTATGAAAACAACCGAACCTCCAATCCCATCAGTCTCTCTAATCAGCTTCTTTCCCGGCGAAATCCCCACCATTCCTCATTTCAATTTCAAAGGTAAGTGGTCTATTGTCACTTCAAAACTTCACCTCCTTCACTCTCGACTCGCCGATTTCTCCTCCTACTTCCCTCATTCCTTATCCTCCAACTCTCTCCCCAGAGACTTTCTTCTCTCCATAACCAACATGCTCAGGGACGCTGTTTCCGTCGTCAAGGATTGCCAGTTCCCCACCTTATCCCACAGCAAGCTCAAGACCTAGAGCCTCATTGATTCCCTCTTTGCCATCCTCGACCGCTATCTCTCATCGCAACGAGTTTCTCACCTTACCGCTGGCGATCTCTTCAACCCCACTGCTGGTGCGCTTCTCGCCCTCCGTCTAGGAGCTACTTGTCCACCATCGGCATGCTTCTTATCGTTGTGCCTTCCTACCACCATTGTTAGTTGACCCACCTTCATTGATTTCCACCATTTCACGTCTGTGATGGCGAGGACGAGGAAGAAGCAGTGACGGTATGACGGAGAAGACAAACCCATGGCTTAATGGCGCGCGGATGGCATATCAACGGTCGCTCAACGCTTAGAAGCAACTTTTTCTAGCTTCTCCTCAGTAGTGACTTTTTTTATAAGCCTAGTTAATCAGGTGAGAACCCAAACACCACATCCACTGAGCTTTTTTTCCCACTCAACGTTTTTGTCTTCTACCGGGCTTTTAAGGCGTCGCAACGCCTTCCCAAACAAACCTGAAACTTGTTGTTGATTGATTTCTTCAAAAGAATTCTTTAAAAGTACATTTATGATAGATGATTTCATGACAATAATGCTCATTCAGCCTCCTATACTTGTGGAGGATAATATCCCAACCTTTAATATTGAGAGAGGTCAAGGAATTACATGAAGAAGCCTAACGTAACACCAATCTTGATTAACTAAAGATGAGTTATTGTAGGCACATACAGTTGTAAAGGATGTTATTTCTTCCTTATAGATCACATACCTAAACGCCTCATTCCTTCCTCATCCAACTTGTCTAGGCTCGGAAATATTTAGTTCCATAACATATCTATCACCATGTCCTATTGAAACCAACTCACATTAATAGTCTCTATTCGAATTCCATACTAGAAAGCTTTTTATAATCCAAATTCCTTTTGGAAAAAGGTAAAGATGGCAGGCATATCATATCATTATTGAGTAGGGCCCGAGATATAAAGTAAATAAATTAGCAGTTGTTGTCATTCCCTTCTCCACGAAAATGCCTCGCACCTCATATTTAGAAGTTCATTTATTCACACCTCCGCCGTTCTACTACATTTCTACAAGTGGCGGTTGCTCCTCCTCCTAGTACGTGCAGGTTACAGATTTTACCGTACGTTCCCAAGCTAATCGGTTACTATTTGTAGAATATATAAATATTTTCTTTTCAAATCCTAATGAAGATATTTATATTGGGAGGTGCAACCACCAACCCGAATGCGATATAAAAATCATAATAAATAGTTTTGTTTTATCTAATTTGCTCAATCAATGAGACTCGTTCTTTGAAATTTTGGTCTAAGTCTGGTCAAATTTAATCCCATGTCCATCAAACGAGGGACTTCGTTAACAGGAAAAATATGCATGTTAGACGATCCAATATTGTTCACTGCTCTTTTGAGTCAGGCCTACTCGTATTCAATTCCAATGAGCAACGGCGTCCTGTAGTTTTTCAGAAAATCTAATAAACAAAGTACGATGTTGCATTCTTCACGTAATAAACTAATAATTTTAAAGCGAACGTACACCAATAAATTCATCTCAAGGGACAATTAAAAAACCTCTATTCCAAAAAGGAATATGAAAAAAAAAAATCATTCACACAACTCACCTAGACTTTTAATAACAAAATGATAAATCTTTTATATTGTTGGTGGGACTTATTAGAGTAAAAAAAAATAAAAAATAAAAAATTTTAAAAAAGGAGAGATGAAGAAGAAATTAGTGTATAATATCTTTAATTAAAGTGTAAATAACGCTTTCTTTTTAGACTTAATTCGCTCACACATATACTTATCTTATAGAATGCAAGTTGGATTGACAGACAAATTTCTTGCATAACACAATGAAAACCCTTTGAGTATAAATCATACTCCCAACATTCAAGTCATCAAGACAACAATGACTTTTATAAAGTGATAATTTGATGTTACCTTTGTGTCTACTCAAGACAAAGACAATAAATTTGATCTTTTTTTATTACATGGTGTGTTGTAATGTTGTATGTATGAATGAACTGATGGTGATGGTGATGAACATTTATAAGCTATGAAGTGATGCGTTGAAGTGGCGTATCTTGAAACAATACATTTTCGATCAATTAAATAAAATCACAATCATATGTTAGATTCATCAAGCCACGTGAACCAACATAATTTAAGTAACCAATGATTATTTGAAATAACTTTTCTATGAAGAATTACCCTTCTATAATATGTATGATTTTCTTTAAAACAAACACAACATTTCATTAGAAACATTTGATTATAACCTTCTGCCTGTATCTTTAAGAATTAAATAAATATGACTTTATTGACATTTAGTTTTATAACTCCTGAGCAACTCTTCACATACATTTTTTAATTCATAAGAACAAAACTTTACAAAAAAACGCGTATCTTTATTTTAAAATATTCAAAAAAATGCAGTCTAAATAACTACATGCATGGGGAAGTAGTTAATGTTTCCTTTTGGATCAAGTTTGCAGGTGGAGTTCAAGATCTTCTACAAAGGTTTCTTCAGGTATATCAACCCCCTTACACCATAACTTTCCTTCTCTCAACGACTAGACAAGACTGTTTGGATGAAGAAAATTGAATATAAGGAAATTATTCATTATTGGGTGATCGTTCAGTTGGATTCTCTCAAACTCTGAATAGCATCTTAATGAGGAAGTAAATGAAAGATACTTTGCTATTCTATTTAATGACTTCCAGTAAGTTTTTTGGTGGATTCTTAACTACCAAAAGAATCACATCCTCCCTTCTAAGCTCGATATAAATTTGTTGTCAATGAATGCTCCCAGAACAAATGAAACAATGCCAGTTGACATTTCCTCTCTACTCAGTCTTAGCTTTTTCATTGTTTTGAAGTTTTTGTATTTCATGATGATATTTTTTTCCCTCTAATTTTGCCCCCTTTTTTCTGGGTTATTTTCTAGTCTATCCTTGGTGAATTAGGAACCCAAGGCTGTTTATGTAGATGGACTATAGATGTCTATTATTTGATTTTTTTTGGCCTGATATTATTTGATTAAAGAAAAAGAAAATAAAATTGTATTTTCTCATCTGTCTTTAATATTGATCTCAATCTTAAACATAAGACTTAATTTTTATATTTGTCAATATTTTTCTAATTTACACCAATTAATACTCTCTCAACAATAATTAATGAGAAGGTGGAATTGAAGAAGATGACTATAACATTTTAAAAAATACATATCATATTAACTTACTCAACTAACTTTCTTAACCTAAATAAATTAGATAAATGTATGTTATATATGAAATAATATCCAGTAACCTGATAGGAGCAACTTCGGCAAGTGCACCGGTCGTTACAAGTAATAAAGTAGTGAGAAAGTATCGTCCCACGAGGAATAGTATTCAATTACTAATTCGCTATATTCGCTTTAGTTAGGTAAATTGCGTAAAAGAGATGAATTGTGACCAATCAAGAATTTCAAGAATTCAAAGAAAACAAGAAACTAGAAGCAAGGATCTCAAGAATGATGATTAAGAGAGATAAACAATCAAGAAAAACGCAGCTAAGGCTTAGAATCCCCCTATGCTCATTTAAGTGTTTAGTTTGAAACCCTAATTGATTATGATTCCCAAATTAACGATCAATTCTTTAAGGTTAGACTAAGTCCCAATGTCTTGATGCTACCTTAGTCTATTTTATCTTTAAAAACAACCTAATGTCTTAGTATTGTCTAGAAAGATCAGATCTTGAACCAGAATCCTATAATCGCATAGATTCGTAAGCCTATGTCTAGGTCATGCAATTCTATGATGAATTAACAAGTTCTAGTTAGATGCACCAACATCTCTATTGTCATACATCAACCTAAGAACAATCTTAAAGGTGATCAATCTCCAAGAAAGCATTAAACAAAGATAATTCATTCAATAAAGGAAATCAAGATTCAATCAAGAATTCGAGCAAATACGATAAACTTGCATAGGGTTCATCCTAGCCCTAACTACAAAAAGAAACTTAGCCAAGCATGGCTAGATTAAGAAAACAAAGAAGAAAAGATGAAGATAGAATAGGTCTTCGATGATTGGGGAAGGTTGATCTCCACGATGAAGCTTTGATCTTCTTCTCCAATGCCGTAGAGTTGTTTCTTGTGCCACAGGTTCAAAAAAAGTGTCTTTCTTTGCTAGGGTTTCTTCTCTTTATATTCTAGGGCCCCTTGGATTTCAAAAATATTAAAGAATATAAATTTTCTTTCCTTTTTCGGGCCCTAAAATAAGAAAAATCAGATTTTCGCAATTCTGGCACCCTGGGCTCCACTTTTGGCGCCCTAGGCGCCAACTTACTGTTTGGGTCGAGAATTGGCGCCCTGGGCGCCACTTTTGCACAGGATTGGCGCCCTGGGCGCCAACTTACTGTTTCCTCTTTGTGGCTTTGCTTTTTGACCTTCCGCGGGGTCTCTAAATAACTTCTTTTATGGATAAAACTTGCAAAATACACAAGAATACTTGTGAGGGTATGCTTGACATCAATTCCATGATTTTAGCTTATTATCCTTAAGCTTTTTAATTATATTTGATCAATTTCAAGCTCAATTTGTGCCTTAATACATGGTAAATTTGTGGCTCATCATAACCATCCGACCAGATAATGGGCTACCAGGAATATGAAAGATTAGTTTTTTAGAAGATCATGACGATAAGTCCCTCGACCAACTAGAACTTCTCGTGATCTGTAAACCTCTCCTTATGGATGATGTATTTGTTAATTCTCTATGTGTTTTGATGATAACTAACAATTGTAAACTAAATTTGAAGTTTGTCTTTGGTAAGTTGTAAAACTTATTGTTCAAGGCAAACTCGAGTCTAGGTAACGAAACTCGAGTTTAGGATCAAACAAAAGCTTCAATACTTTATCAAGATTTCAGAACTCCAGTTTACCAAATACAAAAGTCTTCAAGATTAAAGTTTTCAACTGAAACTCGAGTCTAGACGTAGAAGACTCGAGTCTGGGTTATAACAGAGACACTCGAGCTCTTGTTTATTTTGTAAACTTCAGTTTTGATTTCAGAGACTCCAGTTTAAGATTAACAGGATGTTTTCAAAGTTTTAGCTACCACTGAAACTCGAGTCTGGATTTTGAAGACTCGAGTTTAGGACAAACTAAAAATACTCGAGTTATTACATGATTTCTAAACTCCAGTTTTGAAAACGAAAACTCCAGTTTGAGCCTTCAAAGATGTTTCAAATGTTTCAGTTCACACTGAAACTCGAGTCAAGATTTTGGTGACTCAAGTTTAGCTCAAACAGAAAACACTCGAGTAAATGACTGATTTGAAAACTCCAGTTTGGAAAATGGAAACTCCAATTTACACATAAAAGGATTTTTCAAAGGTTTCAGTTTTCACTGAAACTCGAGTTTTGAATATCAAAACTTGAGTCTGGTTCATACAGAGAGCTATGCAATATTTCAGGTCTTGTAAACTCTAGTTTGCATTTCTAAACTCCAGTTTTGAAGCTGTGAACTTAAACTTAAGTTCTTCATAAAAGCTTCAAACTCGAGTCAGTCACTAAATGACTCGAGTTTAGCCAAATGTTCAAAATCTCATTCAAGACCAACTCGCGACTTTCCTCTCTGTAAGACCCAAACTCGAGTCAGTTACTTGTCAACTCGAGTTTAGGAAACTTTCAAACATACCTTGTTCTCTGGATGAACCTCAAACTCGAGTCTAAAACACCAAACTCGAGTTTGTATCGATAACTTTTGAAAACCAGATCAAATCAATCTGCGAAATCATTATGGGTTAATCTGAAATTATCATATCTTATTGCATTATTATTCCTAACATTATTGATCAAGTTTTTGATAAGTTTCAGACAGATTCATCACAAGATCAGAGAGAATCAAAGATCCAGAATAAGTGCATTTAATGAAGAACCAAGAACAGGGCTGATTTTTCTCCCTTATCCCAAATGTTTAGTTCAGACCGTTGGAACACATTAAGATCACCTCAAACAATCAAATTAAGATCATGGAATGACAAAGAATCTGGAAGACGTTCTGCAACAACATATTCCAGGATTTCAGCAAAGAATTGAAAGAACAGAGCAAAATTTGCAACTGTCATTTTCCAGATTTGCAACTGAACGTTGGAGAAGATATTGCAACGGCTAGCTCATCTAGTTAGGCTATAAAAGGCTATGAAGACTCAGAGTAAGATAGACAACGAAGCTACACTTGAAAACATTTGCATTTTTGAGTCTGTATTGTGATTCTTTTATCTGTTCTTCAGTGTTTATCAATATCTACTCTTAGAGAGAGTTTGTTTCTGTTAATCATTTGATTGTAAAGAATCTCAAGTCGAGGGACTTGGAGATTGGTTGTACAACTACAACTTGTAAGGGGGAGTAAGTCCTAGGGAAAGGATCATCCTGAGTACAGAGTGTGTAGTTGTGATATCAGTGTACAACTTGTAAGGGAAAGTGTATCCTGGTGAGTAGATAACTTTCGAGTACAGAGTGTGTAACTGATTGTAAGTGATAGTGGAAAATTCCAGAGAGTCTGGGGACTGGACGTAGGTCAAGGAGTTAGACCGAATCAGTATAAATCTTGTTGTGTCTTGTTCTCACTTCTCCTTCTCTATATTACCTTGCTTCAGCATTTAATTTCCAGAATCGAGCAAAAGATTTTTTTTTTTTTTCAAATCCCCAATTCACCCCCCTCTTAGTGATTTGCTCCGGTTTTTCAGTATTTGTTGTGTGACATGATTCGAGCCCTACTTGTGATTGGGATTTGCGTGGGCCACTTGATAGACTTCTAGGTACACCTAGAATTCCACATTGTTCTTATTTAACAAATGATAATTATGTACTTTAATATTTTGTCTGCTGACACATGAGTACTATAATAAACTATATTATGGGTCATATCTTCAAAATGAGGGAGACAATCATCTGTCGCTTCATTGCTTGAGTTTGCTTCTGTACTAAATTTGCCCTTCCAAATTAGAAATTACTGTCCAGGGACTTGCCTCAGTTCCAATTACACGATTGCATTTCACACGCTGAATTTTATTGGCAATGTAAATGTTATAGAGCCCTGGACCGGCTAAGTAATCGGTGTGGGAAAATCCCCAACTCTAGAATAGGGTGACTCAAGCATCCTAGTGAGTTGCTAAGTCGGCTCAGTTTGCCTCTTAAAAAAAATTACCATGTTTTTTTGAAATATAAAATGCACATGACAATATTGATTGAAATTAATGATAATTTTATTGTTAATGACTACTATTTTAGTTTTTTTTTAAAAAAAATACTAAAGATGGCTAAGAAGCCAAGTATAGAAAATAGAAATTAAACAATAAAGAAAATAAATATCAAACACTCTTATCCACCCAAGCTCTCAAATACATATGGCAATCATTTTTGCTAATGCATCCACCACTCTGTTAAAATTCCATGGAATATGATAAAGGGAAATCCTTTAATTTCTGCTAAGCAACTCTTTAATTAGAAGCACTAGCAAACCTAGCAATTACCATCTAATGAATTAGTAACCAATTCCTATGCGTCAGTACTACTTGTTTGTAACCCAAATCCCATGCTAACTTAAGCCCTTCAAAGATAGCCTATTCCTTTGTCGTGTGGGCATTATAGGTACCAATATCTTTGGAAAAACCAGCTAGCTATTGTTTGAAGTTAACACATAGGACACCTCCACAACCAGCTTTGCACGAATTAAGAGTCACTGCCCCATTCACATTTAACTTGATCCATCCCATAAGAGGCTTTTTCCATGAGGAGGTATTTACATAACCTTGGGCCGTTTCATAACAAATCAATCCACAGTCTTATATCTCAGTAAAAGACCTCCAAATGTGTAATGTAATAGAAGCAGGACTAGAGGTTTCTCAAAATTAGACTCAAAGATAGAGGCATTTTGCCATCCCCACGATTTTCAAATGGCAACACAAAAAATAATATTCTAATACATCCCCACATTCCTACCAAACTTAGCTTTGAGATTTAAAGCAATCCAATCTCTAAGACTAGCAAAAAAGAAGGAAGAGACATGTCTTGAATCAATCAGCGACATCCACATTTGCCTAGCATAAGGACAATCCCTTAAAATGTGCAATGTGGTTTCCACTTCCAATGTATGTACAGTAGCCACATCTTGGTGAATCTTTGGCCCATTACTTCTCCAATCATTAGTTGGTAGTTTATTAGATACCACCATCCACATGAATAACCTTATCCTCTTTACTCCCTCTCATTTCCAGATTTCTTTGAAAATCTTATGCTTAAGATGGATAGGATTTTCCTCGGTTAAAAAATAGGCACTTTTAATTGAGAAATTATAGTTAGTAAAGGATTGTATTATTGGTAGGGATATTTTGTTATCAACTATCTATTTTCACATTTTATTAAGAAGAAAATTTATTTATTTTTGAGTGATTAATATGATGATGTCGATATGTTAAATAAATTGTAAATAATGTTGGATAAGTATATAATTATTTATTATTGTGTTAGTAATTCAATTAATTAAATTGATGTTTAATATTTAGATGGTATGATAAGAATTTAATTTTTTTTATTCCCCGTCAATCTATACCATAGGTTAACTTCGAGCTGAAGCAATGAGCCATAACTTACTTCTTCCACCTTGGTTAAAGGGTAGTTCTTTTTTGCTCAAAGTTGTAGGGTAGTTCCTCACTATTCATTTATTTAATGAAAGCCAGTGGATTTGCAAAGAGGGGAAAGGAGTCGGACACGTTTGCTTAAGCCCTCATCCACTACTCATCCCACCTGGCATCACTATCATCTATCACCTCTTCCTTTTCCCTTTCTCCTTCGTCCTCCTGCTGCATCGCAGTGAAATATGGCGCTGAGGGCCGCTCAGCTTCCAATACCTGCTCGAATCCTCCTCACCACTCACCACTCTGCTGCAAACGCCCGACTTTCATGGTGTCGTGCTGTGTCGCCCCACCCAATCCTCCTTCTCCCTTCCCCTTCCCTTTCTCCCTCTACGGGTTCGCTCCTTTCATTCTAATTTATGCGCACTTATCCAGATTCAGGTGATACGGATTTGTCTGAGCTCTGTATTTTACGATATTGTTTACCAGGAGCCTTATTGCATTCAAGTTCCCCGGTGAGATGCACGGCGCAGGTTCAGACCGCGGGGGCGGTGAATCTTGGTCCTGGGACACCTGTCAGGGCAACAAGTATACTAGTGGTTGGGGCTACGGGGACTCTGGGAAGGCAGGTTGTGAGGCGCGCGCTTGACGAAGGTTACGATGTTAGGTGCCTCGTCAGGCCTCGCCCTGCTCCGGCTGACTTCCTTCGAGACTGGGGAGCCACTGTTGTCAATGTACTTGTTCACCCTATTTCTCCATGTTTTACCACTATTTCTACCTGTATCTTCCATTCTATGTCTTCTTTCATTCCCTTGGCCTTGTAGAACTATGGCAGCAAGAGCTAAATTAGTTTCTGAAGCTCATTGTTTGAGCTTCTCAACTAAGAGGCCAATTTCATGAATGCTCTTCTAATATTTTTTAATTATCAAAATTAGAAGCAGCATAGCTGCAGCTCATGCGTAAATCTGATTAAATTTTCCATTATCTATCATTCTTATTCAGAATCTTCTGTATCGTTGATTTTTAGGCATTCAGCGGATCCCCTCAACTGTAATACTCGTATCTCTTATCTCCTACAAGATATACATTAGTTACCAAGTCTATTTCCTTTGAGCAGGCAGACCTCACTAAACCAGAGACCATCCCAGCCACGTTGGTTGGGATACATACGGTGATCGACTGTGCCACCGGACGTCCAGAGGAGCCCATTAAAACGGTAGGCTTCGGATTGTACATTAACTTCTCATTTTGTTTTACCTTTCTTTGACTCATTCAGACTTGATTTGTAAATATTTTGAGTAATGATATATCCTTTTCCACTTTTTTTTTTTTAAAAAAAAACTGTTGGTTTCAGATGGAGGATTTTATTGCTTTCTTTCTTTAAGCATACTTATTTTATCAGAAGATTCTGAATAGTAGCCTTTATCCTTTCATTCTGTTTAGGTAGATTGGGAAGGAAAAGTTGCTCTTATACAATGTGCGAAGGCAATGGGAATTCAGAAATATGTCTTCTATTCCATCCACAACTGCGATAAACATCCAGAGGTTCCACTGATGGAGATCAAGTATTGCACCGAGAAGTTTCTCCGTGATTCAGGCCTCCAACACATCATTATCCGTTTATGTGGTTTCATGCAAGTAATTCCTTCCAGAAATTAATCTTTTGGGCTTTCTTCTATAACTTTCTAGCGCATTTCAACTTTCAAGCCATCTTCTTTGAGAGATTAACATTGCTGCTACTAGGAAAATTTTGTGGCTAGGCAGCAATATAGAAAAAACTAACATTAATGTACTATCACTTTTATAATGTCATGTCTTTCCAACTGTTTCCTAATATGAATGATGTACGTAAACAAAACAAAGTTTCTTGGAAAGGACATATTCAGTGGTGATGCATTTTGAATCCTGATTAAAAGCACGGATGGAAATTCATATATTAGATTTTTCTTCTCTGCTGTTAACACTGAATGTTTCTTGGAAATTCATATTGCAGGGTCTTATTGGGCAGTATGCGGTTCCAATCCTGGAAGAGAAATCCGTTTGGGGTACTGACGCCCCGACAAGAATTGCTTACATGGACACTCAGGTTGGGTAATGCATCTCTGGCTCCTTTTTTCCTGTTCGGTTTCTTATTCCAGGTCTCTAATCAATTTCTAAATTTTTGTAGGATATAGCTCGCTTGACATTCATAGCCTTACGGAATGAGAAAGTAAATGGGAAACTTCTTACATTTGCTGGTCCTCGTGCATGGACAACGCAAGAGGTATACATATGATTAGATAAGCTAAGTAACAAACTTGCTCATAATCGTATACCTTGCTCACCGATCTCTTTCATTCTTAATTTTAGGTGATAACGTTGTGCGAGAGGCTTGCAGGTCAAGATGCTAACGTAACGACAGTTCCAGTCTCCATTTTAAGGTTCACTCGTCAGTTGACCCGTTTTTTTGAGTGGACAAATGATGTTGCTGACAGATTATCTTTTTCAGAGGTATTATTTCCTCAGAAGATGTTTTATGAACAAAACATGACTTATATCTTAACTCCTGCACTTATTATAAATATTAAAAACTTGGTATCTCAGATAACCTCCATTGACTTCATACACATGTGTTTGTGAATTTTTTATGTGGTGTACTTACCTCACGCCACCCATTCATTGTCTAAATGTCACCGCAGCCTTCCTGTTGAAATCTTAAACAAGATATTCTTTCTGGTTAAGCAAATATGTTGACAGTTGTAGCTTACTTAAGTATACTTTCCCCGTGGTGAATTCTGCTTTAACTTCCTGGCTGGATATTTTGTTGCATTGCTAAATTATAAAACAATTGTGAGGATTCCATATTAAAGAGATTGAGAGAATTTCTTGGATGTTCAGACCCGTAAATTATTATAAACGTTTTACAAAATAAAGACAAAATTTGAAAACTCATAAATATTAAAATATGAGTTGTACAGCATGGAAGTTGGCATGTGCATTTTTTTTGAATGGCTTCACAGCTGTATGTGTCGTATATTTGAATTATCAACTAATTTTGAGCCCCTAGTTTTCTATGTATATAGAGAGAGCATTTTACTTGTGGTTAAATAAAACTATAGTGGGACTAATCATTAAAGTGGGAAACTATGTAGGTGTTAACAAGCGACACAGTTTTCTCCGTTCCGATGGCGGAGACATATAATCTCCTTGGCGTGGATCAGAAAGATATAATTACATTAGAGAAGTATTTGCAAGACTACTTCACAAACATACTGAAGAAACTGAAGGATCTTAAAGCACAGTCAAAGCAAACGGATATATACTTCTGAAAGATGAGTTTGTGAAAACTGAAAACAAGGTAATTTATGCAGAAAGTTGGATACATAGGTAACACGGTTTATCTGTTTTATTGGACTGTAATTAAAATTTGGTTCTTTTACTGCTCCTTCCCTTCTATTTCCAATTCAATGGGGGTACCGGTGCTCTGCACTGCTATTTTTCGTTTTTCACAGCTAAGCAACTTGAGAATAATTTTTGTGAGATACTAAAGTGCATTCATATTGCTTTTGAATAGTAATTATGCGTGGCTCGACCGCTAAATATGAAAATTACCATTACAACTCTTGTACGCAACATAAGGTCTTTCGGGTTTTGACTGGGAAAGAAGGTTTTTTGGGCCAAAAAAGGAAGAAATAATAACAAAAGAAAGGACAAACAGCAATAGAAGATCTTGGGGAACATTCTTAAACATAACTTGTATGCACGTTGATGATTTGGTTCTTTTGATTGATTGAGTCAGGTGAATTGACCTGAAGATTGATTGTATGTGATCGACTTTTTTTAATTAGACGGGCTGATTCAATGGAGGCCCTTTTTTCTTCGTAAAGAGACCAGCCATATCCAATAACTGACGGTGGTTTAGCAGGATTTTCTGGTGTAAAATGCCGACGGGAACTAAATAGCACTACCTCCTGTTCCTATTATATTAGAGGGCTGGATTTGGTTTTAATTAAGCATCAATCTACTTTGTTGTCATATTTATATTTTTTCCTAAACTATTTTAGTATTTTTTAATTCACATGTTAATGGAGTTTAAATGAAAAAATAGTTTTAATGTAGATGATTTAAGAGTGTATTTTATGGAAACAAATATATATTTTTAACAACGTAATTATTCTAATGAAATTAGTTAAATAATATTATATTAAAGACCAACGCAATTATTCTAATGAACTTTCCAAGTTTTGTCCTTCCTTAAATATCTTAAATATCTTAGTGTAACACTCCCGAATTTCTAGAATTTAAATAACATAAAATGTCGATAGTTTTCATAAATAATAATAAAATCCAAAATAAACTACTTCGGGAAGGTGTCACCGCCGCACTTATATGGGACAAGTGCAAAGCTTCTTATTACAGGAAATAAGTCTAAACTTAAACAGAATGTTTAATTCGAAAAATAAAATAAAGTAAAGTAAATGAAAAGAAAGTAAATAACGCAAATTTATTGTCCGTCATCCTCACTTCTCACTGCTAGCCCCAGTCTTTGAAACCTGTTCACTGAAATTCTGCTCCCCGAAGGATCATCGTAGCCCAAGAATACACACATCAGCAAACGCTGGTAATTCTAATTAAGAACAAATAATATAACATAAACTAAAATAATTAAGTAAATAAATAAATAATTTTAAAATAAATTGAAATAAAATAAAACAATTATAAAATTAAAATAAAATATTTACAAGATAAAATATCGTATATTTGTATAATCATAAGGTGTCTGGCACAAATTTGTTAATCAAAGCAAATGTATATATATATCATCTGATATTTGCATCAAACTTTAATCATTATCATTTTAAATTTTGTTTAGACCCGGAAATCCTGCCAGTCTATTTAGTGGGAAGAGAACCATGGTAGACCCGGATATCCTGCCAGTCTACCCTGTGACCCGGAAACCTGCCAGTCACAAATTATCAAATTGGCCATAATTCATATTCTTTCTACTGTGCACACCTCTTCCCAAAGTTGCTACTAGTACCCCAGATATCCTGTCAGGCACCACTTTGGGAAAAACGGATATATCGGTTCACATCAAAAGTTCTCGAAGGCATAAGCCTTAAAAGTGTGTTCATCACTTTAGGAGGTACCTTTCCAAAGCTATCCTCCCACATCTAAATAATTTTAAACTCATAATAAAATTCCTAAATAATAATAATTATTTTTTTTATTATGTGTAAACAGATATTTACAACAATAATAATAAATAAATAAAAACCCTTAACTCTACAAGAAAGTGTGGATCTTAACTCCCACACTTAATTAAGTATGGGTTTCGAGAAATATTAGATTGAATTTATTAATATTCTATACTTATTTAATTATATTTTATATATTTTTCCATCATCTAAATTAATTATAGGATATAAGGAGAGTTTAATACAAAATCTATCAATACCTATTTTTATTTTATAGGAGTGATTATGAGATCTAAAAATTTGGTCAAAAGGTCAAATTAAGAAAAGAAAGGAGTGGACCCCACATGAATAGGCATGTTTCTATCAAAATCTTCAAGCATTTCGGATGAACAAATTTGTGTGGTCCCCGCAGAAGTTCAAAAGCAAAAATGTTGGATCAAGAATAATAAAAATAAAAAAATAAAAATAAAATGTGTGGCCCCAACCGAAATCCAAAAGCAAACCAAAGGACAAATTGAAGTCCAAAAACACATATAGGTATTTGAATCAAAGAATGGGGTTGAATGAAAACTTGCGTGGACCCCACATGCACACACCAAAGCAATCCGAAGGAATATGGAAAAAGTCAAAACACATATATATATTTGAATTAAAGAGATTTTGAGCAAAATATGGTGGACCCCATGGCATTTATAATGGAGTAGGAGTTCTTGGAATTGGTTTAGCACGTGGTGTCTGGATGAAACGAATAGGAATTGAGCAAAATATGGTAGACCCCACACAAAACCCTAATCTACTAATCTATTAAAAAAAGGAAAGACGTCAGGGCTAAACAAAGGAAAAGGACGATTGAAGGAACAGAGGCGGCTGGAGAAAAGAAACAGAACACATATATATATTTATAATCAATCAACCTTAAAGAAACGCATACGAACATAATCCAAAAGGGCATAAGGTAAGTCTCAATTCAAGCACGCACGCAATTCGAGGATTATGTAATCTGCATAGTTTCGTACCGATTGCAATGAATTCAAACAAAAGGTAATCTTTATATATGTAACCCTATAAGGTAGTATCTAATTTATAAATTAAGACCGACATAAACCTCAAATTCTCATCCATCTAGGGATTAGGATTACAATCAATTAATTATAATCAACGTTCTAACGCTACTAACAATTAATTTTTATTGCTCAAGGGATTAGAATTACCTGGTCTCCGTGGTTGCTAAACTCCTAGAAGGGAAGCTCTGCCGCAAAGGATTTTTTTCAAAGAGGGAGCTAATGAACGATGACTAAAGTTAGGCGGCTAAACCTAACTTATAATTAGGCTCTTAGGGTTTAGTTATGAGCTGGGCTTTGTGGGTTGGGCTTTTTTGTTTTTGTTTTTCTTTTCTTTTCTTTTCTTTTTTACTATTACTAATCTAATGAAGAAAAATAATAAGTCACTTATTAAATTCTAATTTAAATTTATTAATTTTTATTTATAATTATTACTATATTATTACTATAATAAATCAGGTGGGAACACTATATATAACAATCAGTGAATTATATAAAACCAACACCTAGGATTTTAAAGATATATGTATAATAAATATTATACTCTTAATTATCGCTTTAATAGTAATTTAGATATAAAACTATGAAATAATTTTCAAATTTCAAAGGAATATAATTAATATCAAACAATTAATAATGACATTTATTTTCCTGCATTTTATCACCAAATGAAACAAGCTCTCTATAATGGATGATTTACGGTGGTAATACCATAATCTAGTGAAAGCAATCTTTTTATTTTTCTATTTTTTTTCCAAAAGTGTTTTATAGTACATTCACACAAATATAAATTTAAAACCTTATGGTTAAATGATCAAAATGCAACAACCTATTTAATTTTAATATCTTTATTATTATTATTATTATTATTATTATTAACAATAATAATAATAATCTGGGGTATTACATTTAGTTTTATGGTTTAGCAAGGTTGAAGGCCTCCAATTCTTTGGTATATACTACTATGATCCTTGCTACAAGTCTAATTTGCCAAAACATTTCAGTTTCAGAAAATCATTAATGACTATTTTTCAATATTAGCCCTATTAAAAATACGGGTGAAAGAAAATGAATATAATATTTTTTTTAAAAAAATATTCATTACTTTCTCTATTACCTTTTACTCCTTCTAGTCTTTATTATAAGATATCAACTAACTATTCTCACAAATCAATAGAAGCAATTAAAATCATTAAATTTATCCTAAAATTGAAGTAATTTCCAATGTTATCTTTACTAATTGCACTAAAATTTAATATTATATTAATTATCACTCTTATTCACTGCCCTTTTAATTATGGGCACATATAAAAAAAATATATATTTAATACTCTTTGAAAATAAGCAAATACTTTAAAAAAATGACTAAATGAACTTGTTAGTTAATTTTTTATAATAAGGACGAAAGGGGTACAAGATAAAATTCTTAGTATGCCATATTCCTTTTACAAGATAGGATTAGGGGATATCTAAAAAGTCTTTTTTATGTAAACTCTCTATTTTACCCTCAACTAAAAAAATTACTCATATCACCATTGTATTTAATTCTTACCACTCTGATCCTCGACTGAGAGATAAGTAATTTGACTCACTCACATCTAGATCATGAATGTTTGGGATCCATATTATGTAAGGAGACATTGCTTTGTATAAGTCTTAATTAAGTGACACTTTTTTTTTTTATCAAACAATTAATTGACATTCACATACTAAAAAAAGTTAGTTAACTCATTAATGATAAGCTAATTTTTTAATTTTTCCCTCATTTATGAAGGGCTCTAAGAGTCAACATAAATAATTTATTTTGTTTATTACAATTAATAGGGGTAAAATTGTTAAAATTACATTTATTACTCTAAAAGTAGACTTATAATAAGAATATATTTCCTCAAGAGCTTATAAATAGGAACATATTGGTTTAACTAAAGCACTCAATATAATCCCCCCCCCCAAAAGGTTTCCTTTTTATAAAGAACTTTTTCTCTTGTGGCTAATTTTTAATATAAGCATATTTTTTTGCCTCAAAATATAAAATATCTTTTCCTTTTCAACCTCTATTAAATACCTATCTTTGTATTAATTATTTCACATTTACCACTAATTTTCTTTCATTTAATAATTTATAACATATTCTCTCTCATTTCCTACTCATCATCTCTCATAATATTTTACTCATAATCTCTCTCTCTCATATGTATTTTTTTATAAATAGATATTTGAGACTGATTCTTAACATAAACAACTTTTTTGCCTCAATATAAAATACTTTTTCCTTTTCAACCCTATTAAATATATATCTTTTTATTAATCACCACACTCACCACTAATTCTCTTTTATTTAATAATTTATTACACATCTTCTCTCATTTTCTACTCATGATCTCTCAAATATGTTGTACTCATACTCTCTCTCTCTCTCTCATATGTAACTTTTCATAAATAGGAAGCATAGTTGGAAAAAAATCATAATTTTTACACATTCATTGTTTTTAACTAATCTTAATCGTCAATCCATTTTGTGCAATTAAGAAAGTTGTTGCTTATAAAAAAAATATAGGAGGGAGTAACATATTCTCTCTTCCACATAAATGAGACTAATTTTTTTAAAAAAAAAAAAAATCCATTTTTAACATATTTATTACACTAACTAATTCTAAGTACCTTTTTCAATCACAATTCAGTTAATCGTATTTTATAAAAGGGCACACGAACGGATGGAGTATTAAATAAAGTTGAAACCATACTCATAATAAAAATCAGAATGATAATCTCTAATCCTTGATAGAGACCACTTCTAACTAATTATCACATGTCAAGAAAATGAGAGTTGACTGTCTTTAAATGATGTGATTTGATTTGTTTCCAACTTTAAAACCTCAATTAATAATAACAAGGTAAAGTGGGGGGAAATAACTAATGTGGGTGTTGGTGCTTCAACATTCCAAGGCTTCGATCTCAATAGTATCCAGACCTAGATAGCCTTTAACAAATGCAAACAAACATGATTCCACCACCCTCCCCTTCTTCTTCTTCTTCTTCTTCCTCTCTCTCTCTCTCTCTTTTCTTGTTTGAGTTAACAATAGCAACTGCTTTTCCAACATAATTTATAATATACGTGAAAAATTTATTTAAAAAGTTTTGTCTCAACTTACGTGAATTTTCACCACCAACCCAAATAGGCTAACTAAACTTGATCATAAATTAGCTCAGGCCTATGAAAGGAGAAATTCCAAGAGCTCCATAAGGCTTCAGCCCCCGACATGGCTATGGATAGAGCTGGGCTGTTCGGCTTGGCTCAGTTTAGACATGATGCCTCCACCCAGTTACTTAACAAGTAGAACTAAGTTTCGAACAAAAGAATTGCATACTAAAAAGCAAATATGTCAATACGAAATCGAAGCACTCACTTCCTAAACAATGGAAACGCTTGGAGGAAAGTATAACGTTGTTAACCTGCGTTACGAATTCTCCGGCAATTACCGAGGGTGGAAATTAACAGTGGCGTAAGCAATAATAATAAATTCAACCCATATCATCTCCCTCAATCTCAAATCTTGAACCGAGAGAGGATGAGGCGGATTTGGGCATACCAAGTGCATTTGAGAAGAACAGTAAGATCATGTGCCAAACACTCCCCAAGTAAGCATATTGTCTCTTGGCACGAAAGCCTTTATTGCAAATATTTCAGCTGAAAAACTAGCCAGGGATGCAATTACAAAAAAGAAAGCTGGCATAGATGCAATGGATATCAACTAGTTACCAAAGGAATAAACAACATATGTTGCAAGGAGATATTCATTGCCAAGTACAACCCTTACCGAAGTATCCATTGGCATGAAGTATGATTAATTGCCAAAGAATTTACCCAATTACATGACATCAACTCACCATAAACTTTTACCTCGGAAACCCAGTTAAACACAATCAACTGCTGATTCTTCTCTTTATTCTAGATCGACTACTTCTCTAATTAGATATGATAAAATACCTTCTTAACAGGAGATTCGTGAGTAAACATAAAATTTTGCCTTGGAAACCCAGTTGAACACAATCAACTGCTGACTCTTGTCTTTGACCTAGATCGACTACTTCTCTAATTAGATACGATAAAATACATTCTTAAATGAAGATTTGTAAGAGTAAGTGTACATGGACATTTCTCCAAAATTGGAATCAAGAAATATTGTAATAAGGGGTATTGGCCGTACGAAGTCATTATATCGCTTTAAGCAACACCCTGTGTTTTGTTTGAAAGATATGGTAGTTGAAGGGAATGTGGACCATCAATGCGAGACAGATCACACATTGTCCACTAAAATTGCTTCTAGTAAAGTTGCAACCTAAATTTTTTAAGAGGGGAGCGCTTCTAGAAATAGAAGTCCACAGATCTTAATTAGACATGATCAGTCATGTACAAGAGATCAACCACTAGTTGTAGTTCATTTGTCTGGGGTAAATTGATATCGTGGAGGAGTAAGTAGTTGTAGCTAGACGTAGTGGTTGAAGCAGACTAGAACTGGGAATTCACTAAGGCTTGTGGTTGAGAAGACTACTTATATAGTTTGAATGTGGACTTAGAAGCACCAATGAAAAGTCCCATGTAAAAGAATGACTACTATTAGCATTGCATAAAACAAAATCGGTCTCTCATAAAAACCCACAAATGCAAAGGTGACAGATTTGATCAAGACCATCTAAAACAAGGCCAGCGGGATGTTTGAAGGATTAAGCACCAAACTAAGGATGGTCGACATCTACTCCTAGCCTGTCTGGGTGTTGGAGATCACACCTGACATGCTGCCTAGACCAATCAAATGATGAGGCCAATCGGTCCTGCGGAAGTCTATTAGATTTCACTATTTCTGTATCTTATTTGAAATTGTTTTTGGCCAAAAAAATTCCAATTTAGTTTTTGTTTTGTATTTCTTTACTTGATTTTTCATTATAGTTTTTCCCCCTTAAAAACAAACTAGATGGTGTTGAAAGTGCTTTGCATGGAGTCTAAAGTAAGCCACATTATTTATGATTTCTAAAAATATAGAGATTTCCTATAAATTTTATATAATCTGGACACTTTTTTTTAGCACTTCAAACCACTTTTTTTAAAAAAAATCAGAAAGCCTGAAGCAGCATCTTATCACCGCCTAAATTGACAGACCACTAATGGTAGCCCTTTTGTAAGATCCGAATACATTCAACCAGGAAATGGAGCACATGAACTTCAAAAGAATTTGGTAACTCTTTATGACAAAGAAAAATGGAAAACAGAGTTCAGACTCCAACTTCACCACAACTAATTCAGCCTATCTCAGAATTGACAATGACCACTGAAAGACGAGCAAAGTACAAATGCCACAGCTTTAAAGAAAGATTCAAACTAATCTTATTCTTGCTAGCAGGATTGCACATTAGAAGGCGGAATATCTAAAAGAAACTGACCAAAATCAACTTATATAACTTCATGAGCAATGTCTCATTAATCTGTCTAGCACGTCCACTTAGATCAGGTTTTGGAGAAGGAAGGAAAAAAGAATAAGATATCGCTGATCAGAGACTACATTTATATGAGACAATGCTTCTCAACGAGTGAAACTTACCACTGAATAAAAATGACACATAAACAGCTCTTACATGAAACAAAGAAGAATGCAAGCGGCAATCCAATTTCTTTATAACAAGGACGAGTTGTATAGCATGAGATCCTGAATCCCTTTCAGACAATGAACGCTAAATGAATATTGACTTTGCCGGTATATTACCTCATTGTCTGTGTTGTCATAAACAATTAGGCCTGCCGAAATGGGCATACATTCTCGTCTGAACTATTGAGTTGAAGAAGAAACAGTATTGCCCAAACCCATCTTCTGTCCCAACATTGTCAGCTGCTCCACAAAGTCCTCACCAGTGAGAATTTCTGTCGTTCCATATATAACATGCTTGACAGGCTGTTGACGCTGCGCAAGCTCTTGTAGACTGCCATATTCGACATAATTACCACCACCGATCATGAACACAATTGCCTCCTTAAATGGTCCTTTCAAATGGCTGCCACCTGCTCCAGAGCCAGACTTAGGAGCACGAGGATCAAAAGCAAGGTATGAATCTATTTCGGGATTAGGCCTCCCTTCAGCCAAGGCTTCAACTGTCCTTGTCAATGCTAGCTGCCTGTCATTAGATAAGAGATTCTTGACACCAGCTGTCACTGCACTAATTGACTGCCCATAGAGTTTCTCAGCCCAGTCAACAATATTACTTCTGCTAGCAGAATTTGCAGATGCCAATGAAACATTCAATGATTTGATCTTCTTCACGTACTGAAAAGCAGCGGTATCAACCTCAGAATCCCTCAGTGCCAATTCCACAGCTTCCACTTCTGACTGATTAATGCCTTCAGAAGAAATTAGATACATGATGGCAAAGCGAAGCTTATCACTCTTCGTCCCCTTACCTTTGAGCACAGCAAGTAGTTCATTGCGTTCAACACCCCCCCTAACCATCATATCATTTTCCTTTTTTGCATAAGAATCCAGTGATCTCTCCTTGATCTCGCCCAACAACACGGTAGCAATGTTTGTGTGCTTATCAATAACCTGTTTTCTTTCAGTCAGCTCGGGCAGTGAATTCACAGCATTCATCAAATGCTTTGTGTTACCAATCAAGTCTGTCCCATCAAATTCTGCACCATTAGTTCCACCAGTCCTCTTATTTACCTCATCCACGTCTTTCTTATACTTATTCAGCTGGGTCTCAATCTCCACTGCAACTTCAGGAAATTCTAATGATCCATTTGCAACCCAAAATGAGTCTGAACTATCCAACTCGTAAGATCTCATCCCACCTTTTTCTCCTTGCACACTTAACCTATTCAACTTCAATCCAAGAACATCATGAACAAGGGGTCGATAACGAAAATCGTGCTGTATAGCAGCTGATAACTCAAAATTCCTATCAAATATACACAAAACTGGGCGCTGAAAGGAGCTAACAAAATTACCGCCCTCTGTAAATAAATTGTTCTTTGCCAATATATGGTCTCGCAATCTCTGATCCAATGCTGATGCAACCATCTCTGCAGGACCACCTCGTGGACACCTTATGATTGGCACAACGGCAAGCGTAGCTAATACACAAAACAAACCGCTAACAACCTTCTCTATAATCTCCTCAATTTCAAGATCTCCAGCTGAAGGATCATTCAATTGGACATAGGTGGACTTTTGAGACAAGGAAAACAAATTATCTTCCAATGTCACAAACTCCAAGTACTGATCATGCACCTTGGATATCCGATGAGTTGAATCTGAATTAAGAGTCCCAGAAGCAACATCCTCGAGAAGGGGACGAGGGATGGAGGTTGAGAAATTGAGGTGAAAACTATCGTAGAGTGAGCGGGATGCATCGGCGATGATCCGCTGGATATTAGATTGATTAGGTTGAACGAAATAGACGGCAGGCACGTCGTGGACAGGTTTTCGGTCCTTGTCAATGAGAAAGTAAAGGGTTACGCCATGCTTGCGGAGGTCCTTAACATGGATCAACGGAGACAGGATGTTTTGGCAGAACTTGTCGTAGATCAGTATCTTGTACACCTCTTCGTTTGCGGTGCCCGTAGCGTTAATTGGTTGATTCAGATTCAACATGCGGGTTATGCATTCTGTGCCACCAACAAACAGATCAGGCTCGAGAATATCAATACGCGAAGGAATGATCAAGTTTTAGATTCGGAATAAGAATTCCAGAGATTTAATATTTTAATAATCAAAATTAATTCCACAAGGCGTAGGCGTAATCAGTTATGGCTATAGAAGTTGTTCATTACCTGTTGCAGGAGATTTAAGCTCTCTTTGCCTAAACTTTCACAAAAGAGAAAATCAAAAGCAAGATGATAATTACCGGTTTGCTTCTGGCGAAGATTAAGAGACATGGCTCCGGAACCAGAATTCTGGCCGTATAAGTTTTACTTCCGTTCTTCCTCTACGCGCAGGTGAAGGGACCTAAGAAAACGGGAAGGGGTAGGTGTTCACTTTGTCCTTGGTGTGGGACTGAAGGAAGGCCTTCTCTCCTTCATCTCATTTTCACTATTCATTGCGATCGTAAGCACCGATAACTATTTAATATAATGAAATCTACCCGTGTAAATAAATTTTTGAAGGTTTAGATTTAAGATTTCTAATTATTTATATTTTAATAAAAAATGATTTTTTAAAAAAATGAGAGTTAAAAGATTGCTTTTATTTTAGATTTTGTACGTATTAAAATAATTGTTTTTGAATAAAGATAAAAGGAAAAAATTGCAATCTACACCATTTAAATTAGATAAAAACGGTATATAATGATAAATAGTTCCCATTGCTCCATTATGATTATGATGAGCATTGAAACTTGTTCTTGCCTTATGACATGTAAGAGCTGAGAAGGAGAGAAATGACCATTGCAGCTGCACCTCATTACTTCTTCAATCTTACAATTAAGTTGTTAGTTTATTATTATAAAAATAACAACTATGTATTACCTAAGACCCCAAAAAAAAAAGGGAAAAAGACAAGAAAATATCACAAAAATTTAAAATCCTAAATCATTGATTTCCTACTATAGTGAGTTGTCAATTGTTCCTACTATAGTGAGTTGTCAATTGTCATACTCTTATAATTAGAGAGTCCAATATTTCAAATTTCATGCCAGACCTGTTGGAGGAATATGAAATTTGCAAATATTTACAAATGGCTAATATACCCCTAACAACATATGAGGAGCTCAAATAGTTTATACATGTATACTGAAATTGTTGATTGTAATTTTTAAGTTGTTATCTTCTATATCTTAGTTGATATGACACATTACAATTAACAATTTAGTATATATATTAATAATTTGAGCTCCTCATATACCAACTTCACTAACTATTGAGATATAAAGAATAATAATTTAAGAATCGCAATTAATAACTTCAGTATACACATTGACAACTTGAGCTCCTCTAATGCTGTTATAGTCAGATTGATCATTTGAAAACATTTTCAAATCCTAGATGCTTCCCACATTTTTCATTTAGAATTTATGATATTGGACTCCTTAATTTATCTTTTCTCTATTTTAAATAATTTTTTTGAGATTTTCCTAAATTTTAATTTCCAAATCAATATCGATAAATCAAATTTAAAAAATGTCTCATCATTCATACATTATAGACTGCGCAACTCCTTTCAAACTCCATGCAATATAAAAATTTGAGGTCCTTAGTAGGAGGGATTTAGGGAGGGGGAGGTGAGGGAAAATTTTTATCAGTTTTAAAAAAATGGAGTAGTGGGGTTACAAATTTTAGTAAAAATAAGTTATAAAATAAAATAGTAAGAAAAATTAATTAAAAATTTTTAACCCCACTTTTAAATTTTTCCCTCTGCTCCCCTCATACCATACAAATCCTTAAGGATAAGGATCTATTTTACTTTGGAAGTTGTCATCGTAGAGTAATTTTTGTCATGAAAGTTTTTTTAGATGCAATGTCACCCTAGAAGTTTTCAAATTTTAATTTCCAAATCAATATCGATAAATCAAATTTAAAAAATGTCTCATCATTCATACATTATAGACTGCGCAACTCGTTTCAAACTCCATGCAATATAAAAATTTGAGGTCCTTAGTAGGAGGGATTTAGGGAGGGGGAGGTGAGGGAAAATTTTTATCAGTTTTAAAAAAATGGAGTAGTGGGGTTACAAATTTTAGTAAAAATAAGTTATAAAATAAAATAGTAAGAAAAATTAATTAAAAATTTTTAACCCCACTTTTAAATTTTTCCCTCTGCTCCCCTCATACCATACAAATCCTTAAGGATAAGGATCTATTTTACTTTGGAAGTTGTCATCGTAGAGTAATTTTTGTCATGAAAGTTTTTTTAGATGCAATGTCACCCTAGAAGTTTTCAAATCATAGTAATTTTGTTTTAGTTGTTATTCCAGTTAAGTTTGATCGTTAATTGACCTAATATGATGAGTTGATAGCCCACTTGTCATTTTTGCTAAGATGCAACTTTACCTTAGAAGTTTTTACTTATGAACAATATTGTCCAAATTGTAACAATGTCACCATAAAAGTTATGGGGCTTTGGTTTTCTAATGTTACATGAGGAAAAAAAGTTTCCTACACACACATGAAATGGTGGGACCCACATATACATATATTAATTAATATATGTATATGTGGGTCCCACCATTTCATGTGTGTGTGACATGAAAAAATGGTTTTCCTACAACATGAGAAAGTGTTTTCCCAAAGTTATGTAGGTTAAATTTAAATGTTAGTTAACCGAATATGTTGAACTGACAATGTGAACAACATTGAAGAAGAAAAGGTAACATATGGAGGAGATGCTCACATTTGTTAAAGAGTAATTAAGAAGAAGATTCAATCATCAAAACAAAGGTGTGTTTTTGTAGCGGTCAAAATGATGTTAGCTATATACATAACACTCTAAGGATGAATACCGAGAACAAGGCCATTGAAAACTTTTTGCCATTGTACCATAGTGATGCCAAAATAGGTAAGTACCTTTTTGACTTCCTCTTCATCATACAAGATATTTTCACCTCTTTGATTATCTATAATTCTTCATATGAGATACATTTTTTACAAAAATATTTATTTTTAAATCAAACTTTGAAAAAAAATAAAGTGGATGATACATGGATTTACCAAATAAGTATATTTGGTTAACTAATAAGTAAACTTAACCTTGATAATAACGAGGGGGAAATTATTATGATTTGAAAGTTTTCAAGGCAACATTGCCCTTGAATGAAAACTTTTGGAATAAATTTACACTTAGACCCAAATTAAAATGATGTGGATAACATGCTGACTACTAGCTGAGTATATTTGGTCAACTAACAAACAAATTTAATTGGGATGCTGGTACAAAATTGCTGTGATTTTGAAACTTCCAAAGTAATATTGTACCCCGAAAACTTCTATGGCAAAATTGTTCCATTATGACAACTTTCAAGATAAAATAGACCCATAACCCTTATATTTATTTTAAGAGTACAATTATATCCCAAAAATATGTAAAAGTGCCATTAGTTTTTATACATAATTTTTCAGTTATCTGTCATGTTATTTTTTGTTCGGTAATAAAACTATCTTTTATTCATTGTTTGAATTCTATCATATAAGAAAATAAAGAAGTTTAATTATTTCATTTCCTTGGAGGCCACACAAATTATTTCAATTACTCAACTAAAATACCTTTGTGCCACTTCAAATCTGCTTACAAAACCCTTGGAGCTCAACCTCTTTATTACTCTTTCCTATATTTAAGAAAAGATTTATTCACCTAATCTAATAAAATTAAGTTAGTTAATATGACATATTTTTTAAAATACCCTAGTCATATTCTTTGATCATCTCATTCTCTCTCCTCCTTAATTCTTGTTAAAAAAATATCAATAAAGGTAAACTATGAAATAATTGATAAATATAAAAAAAATAAGTATTATATTTATGATAAAGATCAACTTCCTAAATAAGTCGTATACCATTAAGGAGAGGAAATATTTAATTTTGAATAGTGTTGGTGAGTGCCAGTAGAGGCCTATAAAACTTTCTTCCGCTGGTTCTCCAATTACTATCTTAGTTTTGTCAATGACTCGATTCTACTTACTTGGAAAGTTTTGTTTGTATTGCCTCCAGACATAAAGTTAATGTTGCAAAAACTAAACTTAGTTGTTCAATTAATGTGCATTTCAATCACCCCACTTATTTTAGTACAATGATAGTAGCTTCTCTCATCAATAATCTGAAACAAATATGTTGGCTTCCTCTTATTACATAAGAGAAAAAATAGAAATTTCTTCACCTCTAATTTAGAAAAGGCTAATAGTCACCTTTTTAGTTGGATGGGAAAATTTCTTAATATTGCAGAAAGGACGATTTTGTTAAAGACATTTTGTCTGAGCTTCCAAATTATTACAAGAAAACAACACTTCTACCTCCTGTAATTGTTAAAAATCTCAACATAAAATGTCATGGAGTTTTTTTTTTTTGGAATTCAATTGATGAAGAAAGAAGAGTTCATCTTGTCTCATGAGATAATATTACTACATATAAAGGTGGGCGAGGAGTGAAAAGCATCAGAAGCCAAAACATAGCTTTCATTTTGATGATATGTTATTAGGGCTTCATAACCAAAAGGAACAAGCTCTTGCAATTGGAGTAGTATATGTGTTGTTTAGGTAAGTTCTTTGATGATATTAGTTGGGATACTGGCAAAGGTGATACCCTCTTTCTAATTTGAAAGATGGGATCCATTGCTTGAGCTACTCATTACTCACTACAGTAACATTGAACAACCCATTCATAAATAAGTTCAGGACTTCATTGCTGGAACCTGGAAGTGGTAGTTGAAGTCGATTAATATCTCATATGGAGATCGACTCAAATCAAACTGATCAAACTATGAAACTAAGACCAAGCTGATGAGTCTATATGTTAGAGATCCTCACGTGACAGAAATTATTGCTCAAAGGCCGCATATAGAAATATTAGAGGAATAACGAGCCTATATGGAAAAATTTCCTGCCAGTAGGTTATCAAGATTGTGGCAAGTGTTAAACCACCAAACGGTCAGAAGAGGATAGCTTTTTTGCTGGCAAAATGCTTTTCATGTTAATTTTAGCGTGCGTGCTGCTTACAAACTGGTATTCAAGCAAGAAGAGCGCATTGTAAATGCTCAGCGGAGGAAGGCGTGGAAACTACAAATTCTTGAAAAATCAAGTTCTTCCTTTGGCAAGTCTTCCATGAAATACTCTGCCCACAAACTTCTTTTGGACAAAAAATACTGCCCACAAACTCATTCAAAGAGAAAAAAATCACTAGTGAGGAATGTCAGTGATAGAGGGAAGAAAATACTTTACATATCCTTCTTGACTGTGTGAGAGGCATAAATGTGTGGTTAAATTATGTTCATTAAAATTGGCTTTCCAACTTTTTTTGATCTAACAGGGTTGGGTAAAACCTAAAACACAATATGACGAATGATATGGGGAACTCAAAGGCTAATAGATGGATATGGATTAAGGCTATGAGAAAAGCCAATGAGTGTGTGAATTAACTGATTTATAATGCATTAAGAATGATTTTTAGTTCTCAACAATCTTCCTCTATCTCTGTCTGCCGACAAAGGTGATAAGCAAACATAGCGAGCAGCGAACACCTAGACTATTCTTTGTATTCTTTTCCCCATAGCCTCTAGCCTCTGTATTAAAAAATAAAAAGGAAAAGAAATTGTTCTTTGAGCTTTACATTAAACTCGTGATCATGACTGCATTTGCATGAGTGAATTTAAACATTGATGAGAGCATAGAGAACCACTAACGTTCCAATCAAAAGCAGCAAATTAATGAACATGCAGGAAAGACATCTGTAGCTCATCTGAACAACCATTAATTTTTTCTTTAGCCATGGCAATGGCTAGGTGCTGCCAGAATAAACATCTATACGAATACGCAAGACCCATCCATCACAGAAATGGTACAGGAACAGGATCCCCCGGGGCAGGGAACAAGAAAGAATTTGCTTTCAGAAATTTTTTGTCCAGAACTCTCATGCGCCAAATGTAATAAAACCATCCTCTGCATATAAAATAAATCATCATCCCCCCCACCCCCCCTCTCTCTCCCCTCCCCAAAACAAACAACCCACCCAAAAGGCTAATACATCAGATATTAGGGCTTGGTCCTTCTCCACCACAAAAAATTTTCCAACTCCATACGCTATTCACTAAAATACTTGTTACTCTTTGGTAACCCACCTATGGCCTCTAACCTGGTATCCCCCGTAGCTTTGATCACTACTACTCTCTCCTCCACTCTCTGCACTCAAATGTCCTGATTTTCGGCGGTGCTTCTTTCCCCTTGGTACCCCACTGTCACTAAAACTCCCAGTCAACAAGGGATCATCTATTCCCCGGATCACCCTCCTCGCAGGTGATGATGATGAAGCAATGCAACTATCGTCCTTTGTTCTCTTTCTGTCTTTGTCATTCTTCTTAATGTTTTGAGAAATTCTATGTAGTTTCTCATTAAATCGAGTGATACCCTTTTCTACTGGCTCCACTGCTTGATTGACTGTGAACCTCACATCTTTCACAATCTGAATGTATGAGAAATAGTGAGGCAGACACAACATAAGAAGGAACTGAAAAATTAATGTGAAATGCACTGAAGGAAATATCTAATCTATAAATATATGGTACAAATAAAGAAAATATTGGACAATTTCCCTTTTCCAAGGCTTCAAAGAATTTCCTTGCTTTACTTGCATTATGTTTAAATAAAATAAACGGAAGTACGAGGTTAAGAAAGTAACTTCAATTATCATAAGCAAAATTCAGTGAAATTAAACTCTGCCCACAGTTTCACCAACAATTATTTAAAACTTTCCACACATTCCATATACCTTTCAGGATTGCAACTTTATCAATGAATTTGAAATTTGAATAAATATTTTTGTGATTTTCCCCACTCTTGTTTCATTCAACATCAATATATTGACGGACCCGATACTAATGAGCTCTTATCTATTGGGCCAAGGCTAGGTCATGTAATTTGTGTGTGTGTGAGAGAGGCAGAGAGAGAGAGAGAGAGAGAGAGCTGTGAGATGTATATATTTGTGCAGAGGGTTTTGTGTTAAGCAGACTGAGTAATGTGAGGGAGGGGTCTGGTCTCTCGAAAACCAGACTGAGAGTGAATTATTGTGTCCTATTTCTTTCATTTTTCAGTTGTTTTAACTTTCTCAAGGCTAGAGGAAGCATTAGGAATTGTACTCTCTACATTTAACAGTGATAGAGGATACGGAGCTTTATTATTCCTTCAAATCTGTCTTAAACTAGCCAGCCCTATCTGATAGTTTGATAGCTTCTCTTTAAAAACTATAGCATTAACAAGGCAGTTTACTTCACTTATGAGCAGATTATTCGCCAATTACTCCCACTTAGACAATTTTAGAATTTCTTCTTTGAATATTCAAGAATATCTTTATTCATTTGCCTTAGCTAAGAAGGAGCCTTTACAAAGTACTGATCAACATCACAAGCCCAGAAGTAGTTCAAGTATCGCTAAGATATAGGAAACTTACATATTCCCCACCACCAATAACAACATCACGAACGCTCTCTGTGATTGTCATCCCACTCCTGACATTTGCATCAGGATTAGGAAGGCGCAGCTTAGTTGGGCGCTCACTGTCTCTAATCTCATCAGGATCAAGAGGACAGTCAGCAGAGTAATCTCCAAGGACTGAAACACTTCCAGGAAAGCGATCTCCCATTAGCTCATAAGGCTTTGCTGGAAATACATACAGGTGAACTGCGGAAGCAATGCCCATCTGTGCTGGATGAATAAAAAGAGCTGTCAAACTTCACTTTTACCCTTATCTGGAGCAGTCATAGAAAAATAACATGTTATGGAGATGGGAAAAATGATGATGATTCACAATGCAAAAAGATTCAGCGGTGAATTCAAGAAAGTGTGAAAAAACCAGAGAACTTGAGTATTTAATGAACACATGAAATACCACATCAGAGCACTTAAGAAATAAGAAAATATAAAATCCTGAACTTTCTAGCACATTCATCCCATTGCCATTGGCAGTCTGATAATCTTAGATTAATCAAAGGGCCTGGTGTTATCAGCATTAGTATCTGCAAATTGAGGTTCATAACAAATGTCTTGTTCCATAAAAACAATACTATCTCTGGTCCTTGATATAGGATCTCCTTTGTGGTGCAAATTACACTACGAACAAGATCTTATATTAAAAGCCAAATATAGTATAATAAAAATGCTTGGTCACAATATACTAATGCAATATAGATAAAATAGTTGTACGTGCGAAAACTATAGACATGAAACTGAACAATTAGCAACAAATCAACATTAACCATAAAGAGAGCTTTATGCACAACTTATTTTGCATGCCACAGCCACCTATACAAAGCTCTACGCCCCTGGGCCATGGAGGAAGCTGTTTAAGCCAATTAAAGTCCACTTCCAAATAACAAACAGCCACCAGTAAATTGAAACACAACAACAGCACAACGTTTAAATAGATATCCAATTATAGCCTCCCAACTTAATTACCCTTGCCAGTGCTCAAACTAACTCCAGTGAAGGATATCTACCTCGATGCAAATGATGAAATCTTGGACACTAGACTTCAACTGAAAGCCTTGTGCTATAGGACTTCTGAACAAACCCAAGGCATACAGGAGAGCAATTGCCACCCCTTGCCACCAAGTGAGGAACACTATAGATTTAAAAGTCAAAAATTTAGCCAATGGCTTTATATGCGCCAATTCATCCTTAGTAGCAGCATAAAATTGAACAAGACAGTACAATGCCCATGACTGACTGAAATTCAGAACCACTGCCAAATAAGGGTACCTACAAAAGTAGCAAAAGTTCATGCAATTGATATAACTGCAGATTTCGTTTACCTAACGTTATAACAGCATGCTATATCTGGCACAAACTTAGCCTATGAAGACATGAAACATGAATACTTTCCTTTAAAAAGCCCAGAATGATGGTATAATTAACATCCCTCCGAAAAAGTGATTAACAAGTCATTGACAATCAGGTGCAGACACAAACAACAAAATCTCATACAAAAGGTATAGTTTAAAATATCCTAGAGCTGAAAGAAGTTATACTTCTATATGTTAAAGTTCCAAACTAATCTTAATGTAGGTGATCTCAGGTAAACAGGCTCAATATTTCCTAATTAATTTATCTCTTTTTCTTTCTATAATTTCATTTGCTCTTTTCTCTATGTGAGATTCAATTTAAATAACGTCCATCTCTCCTTAGAAGTATAATTAATGGACTCTGAAGATCTTAACACTGACATTTTTATACAAAAATATACATGTTATATCCAGAAAAGCTAGAATTCTGAATGCAAGAGACCACCTGAGGTAATCCCTTTATATTAGATGAACAAGAATTATTCACAATGCAGACTATTAAGATGCCTGGAACACAGAGGAATGCAAAACAAGAGGCAGCCATTAATTATGACAACCAGATAGCAAAGGTGAGGTAAAAAGCATCTACCTTCTAAGTAGTCAAATATCAAAATTTATACATGAGGAAAATTTTATACTGCATCCAGTCCTAAATGTTGGACCTAGTTTGTAGTGCAATTAGCACCACAAACTAGATCCTACATTTAGGACCGGAGGAATACCTTTTAAGGACATAACCAATTAAAAGGACTATACATGAAAAGAGTAAATAAACAAGTTCTTCGAGGCACATAAAACAACAAACACAGAAAATAACATGGATCAGAGCTAGCTCAACATGCTCATGTAATTTGATGAACCAAACTAATCTTATTCCAGCCATTCCAAATTTTCTTACCCGCATCCCCATTTAAATTCTCCTTCACAGTAAACTCCAAAGGCTTCAAGGATTACTGCGATAATAGCACTCAGAGATTTTATAATCATCTGTAAGGGAAAGCAAACATTTTGGAGGAGTTAATATAAAACAAAATATTCACAGGAAAAAAGACCAAACAATATATTATCTAAGTAACAGGAGCATACATATTGAACTATTCCAAATTTCACAATTTGGTAAAACCACCGACCAAGCTTCCAGGGTTTAAGGAAGTACTTCAAAGGAAATGGATGCTTTATAGTTCCCTTCTCAGAGCTATGCTCTAATAGAGGCATTTTTGAACTGGCACGGCCTTCTCTTTCCATAAATTCAATGGTCCTCTCCTCCCCACCTAGAACATAGACATTAAAACATTAAATGAACTTGATCCTCCCAACCCCAACTTGCAAAGGTGGAGCAGCTACATGTCTAACTCGAGAATATCAGTTTATATTTTAAAATGTAAATGTTACAAATCATTGAAAAGAATCACAAAATCAATTAACTATATATTCTGTAATGCCTACAAAAGTGTTAATCAAAAAAATAGAACGCCACATAAACACAATGTGACATAGTGTTCAATAACATGAAAAACCTCCAGCTCACCCTTTCCCAAAAGAGACATTAGCACAGCTGTCTCCCCAGCTCCCAATTTGGGGCCAGAAATAAGTTGTCCATGTCAAATATCAGCATACTAAATATATAGAATTACTAAAAAGACATAAGCAAACAACTTAGATTTCTAAGACAGTACATCCGTGGCAATTGCACATCATAAAAACAAGTTGATAAGTATATTTTATCCACTTGATATGATTTTGATGATAAAATTAATGTATATTATTATAGATATTTAATTGTCTTCATATATAATCCTTCTCATATTTATTTGCAGAACACCGGGATTTGGAGGCCATTTAATCATTATAAAGCTGGGAATCTCCTATATATCAATAGGGACTAGCAAGCATCGTCTCAAGCATCAGATCATTTTCCCCACAAAAAAAAAAGTACAAGCCATCGCAACAACGTACCCAGACAAGCAACAAGGTATCTTCCAAAGCAATACATGGCAAAGGATTCATAGCAATCCCGCAGTATTGCACAGTCTACACTGATTGATGGATCCACCAATGATATGAACTGCTAACATCAACTTGAGTCAGAAGCATTCAGAACAGGGTAGTTTATGCCATAAGCATAAAAAAATGATGAAAACAAGGAGAGGTTTCAAATTTCACAAATCAACTACAAGAATGGAAACCATGATCTATAGTTATATTTTAAAATCTGTATCTTCTTGTCAATTGGTCCTTTCAGAAATACTATATTATTTCAGCATTTCAGACAAATGGTAACATTAATTCACATAACTTACTGATTCTACTGCATAGCATGGAACCATTAGGATAACTCCAATCAAAAATTTTTGCTCCTAAGAAGGGCAAGGGAAAAGAATTGTTAATAGTGTAATGAACGGATGCATATATGCAAAACAACAATTGAGAAGCTAAGCATTGAAGGAGGAGAACCTCAGGATTCTTGTATGCAGAAAGGTGCTCAAACAGGAGATACATTGACAGAGTAAGAGCAATGATGACAAAGGCACCAGCAATTATAGCTGCCCATGTAGGAGGTGAGTAGGCCGACTGGATAAAAACACTGAGATAACCTAATGTCTTCATTAGATGAGGAGATCTAATATGCAATGAGCATAATTGAATTATAAATTCAATATAACTTGCATTTGGACGCTGAAGAAGAACACTGCCAAAGGTATTTCCTGTTTACATAAAGTATTAAAAGATGAGAGCTCATCTAGTGATAATAGGCCTCACAAACATACAATTTCCACAGAATACAAATGGGATATGATTAATTAAAAATTGGAGAATTTGATGTGATATATAAAAGACCAAAAGATGTCCAATACTGGACATTCTCTGATTTAGTTGAACAAGAAACATCCAAAAGACCCGCCAAGAATTTACTTTAAAAGTGCACAACCCTCGCCCTCTATTTCCTTTTATAAGATGAAAAGTAATTCAATGCATACTACCTTTGATAGATTAGTCAAGAACTTACTTCGAGGGGTTACAAAAAAATAAAGCTTTCTGACAAAGTATACAGAGAAAGAACATATGGTACCATATTAGTCTATCCATGATGGAACCGACCAGAACTTGAGCTTGGTTTAAAATATAAAATTTCAACTGTTTGAGCGCAATACACCCAAATAAAAAATTGAACCAAAACATTAATATAAAAGCATATGAACCGAACAGATTGTTAGCCAAACATATAAAGTATATATGTATGTATGTGTACAGAACAGGTTAAAAAATTGAAAATCTCAATACGACAATATGCCAGAAATCCATACAGGAGCTTAGACCCTGGATGGAACAAGGAAGCAATAAAAAGTGGCAAGGGCAAGAGGTAGTGCTGCTACAACCTAACAAAAACTGATTAAATTCAAGGGTGAGAAAAAGTGGGTTTACAAGCAAATCGGACAATCATAGTGTGATTCATACTATTAGGATCATCTTCGTCGACAAGTAAACGATTGACAAAACCGTGTCCTACTCCACCACACTTTGGGTCCGATAACCAAACTTAGCAATTCCCTCTCCTCGTAGTCTCTCTTGGTGAGCGTATCTGTCAATGGGATTATGCCGAATTGCCGATTGTGAAATGAGAAAAAAATGTTCAGAGAAAAAAAAAAAGACGAAAAGGAAAAGGGTTAAGCAGCAAATAGGGGGAAAAAATTCCGTGAATCCTCCTCTTTTTCGAGCGGCTTCTCTCTTTTTACTTTGTTTTTCCCCTTGATGGCTGTTATTATTTTAAGAAAATTTTATTTAATACCACTTAAATTTATAAAACTCTCGGAAGCCCAGTAAATTTGTTAAAAGATTGAGAAGATAGGAGGGGTAATGAGGGATATGCAAATTTAGATGAATTTATCTTTTTACCCTTAATTTCAAATAAATTAAAAAAAATATGACCCTCGCCGAAACGCTACCTTGGCCGACCATTGAAAGGCTTACAACCGCCTACAACCTGAAATCTAGCGAGGGTTTTTCTTTGGGGGGTTGGATTGAATCTTTTTTTATAAAAAAAATTCAATGAAAGTGAGAATGTGTGTTTGAACCCACCTTACCTTCATAGAGGTCAAGTGGCCCAATTACTGGACTACTTGGTTTCTTTAATATATATATATATATACACACACATCAACAAATATATTGTTGTTTTATAAAATATATATATATATATATATGGTTGTTATTTACACGAAGTTTGGAAAATTTCAACTTTCGAATAATGTTTAATATACTGATGTATTAACTAATTATCAGTTAATATTGATTTCTTATTATTTTTCATATTTAATATTTAGTAATATTTTTTACCAATATTTTAATTATGACTTATTGAAATAATATTTTTATTAAATTTTCTTATATTCAATTTGAAAAATATTTATGGTATATGTTAAATTAAAAAATTGTTAGCGGTGTAATATATTAGTTTATGAAAAGATAAACATTAATTTGATTTTTCGTTTGATTAAAAGTAGCTTAAACGAACCAACTATGATTTTGTTTTACATGAATATTTGAATCAATTGATTTCATTAAAAAATGTTATCTTAATATATTAATATTAATAATATTGTATTATTAATATTATTTATGCTATTATTTACATCTTGATTAATAATATATAGTACTTCTATAATCCATTTTAATCTTATGATATGTAATTATTTTAATTATAATTTGATGGATTGTTTAAAAAGTTACCTAAAATTTGAAGAGACCCTTGTGAAAAATTTGACGAAAGCACAGGTAATTACCATTACGGAACTTGTTAATACCATTAACGAATTGGTAATTCTCATTACAAGATCTGTTATAATTGACCCTTATTTAATTTGTTGTTTCGTGAGAGACACTTGTGAAAAATTTGATGAAAACACTTGTAATTACCATTACGAAACTTATAAATATCATTAACGGATTGGTAATTACCATTAATAAACTTGTAAATCATATTAATGAACTTATTATTTCAATTACAAATTTAGTTCAAAGTGCTCCAATTTTGATGAGTCTTGTGAATCCCATTTTATATATATCCATTAATACACGCACATACATATTTTTACAAGTTGTATAATGGTAATTACTAATGCATTTGTTAGATTTTTCACAAGTGTAACACCCTAAATTTCTAACAATTATAATAACATAAAATTGCAATAACTTTATAAATAATTACTGAAATTCAAAATCACCAAATTTGGGAACTGTTACCGCTGCACTTGTATTGGGACAAGTGCAAGGCTAACTTATTACATTAACATAAATCCAAAACTTAAATAAATATATTTTATTCAGAGCATAAAAAGGGGAAAAAAAGTTAGAATTAACTAAATGTTCTTCCTCACTTCTCACTGCCAGCCCCAACTCTTTGGAACATGTTTCACTGAAAATCTGCTCCCTCGAAGAATCATCGCAGCCACATAAACACAAAAATCAGCAAATCTGGTAATCCACTAATCCTAATCAAGACAAAGATAATACAGTGAAAAAAAATATTTACATAAAATTAGCATTCATATATAATCAAAAGAAAAATGTCAATTTCGTCATTCTTTATTAAGTTTAATTAGTGGGAAGAGAACCATGATAGACCCAAGAAACCCTGCCAGTCTACCTTGTGACCCAAGAAACCCTGCTAGTCACAAATAATCAAATTAGCCATAAAACATCTCTCCCTATTGTGCACACATCTTTCCAAAATTTATACTAGTGTCCCGGAAAACCTTGCCAAACACCACTTTGGGAATAAGGAGGCATAAAACCTAAGGGTTGTATTCATCACTTTATGAGGTATCATCCCAAAGCTATCCTCCAATTGTTAAATTATTTCAAATACATGCATAATAAAATTCTTAGACTATTTTCAGTATGTGTAATCAAATATATATAATAATAAGAATTCATAACTCCTACCGGAGAGCATGGATCTTAATTTCATAAATCAAAGAGCTATAACTCCTTAAGAGCGCTTGTGAGTTTTCCCAAATGTAATCATTGAAATGTTGTCTCTATTTTATCATGAGATTTCTCAAATTAAATTCTAAAGTAAATACCCATGGGTTTCTATAAGGTTGTCGTGAGTTCAAAAGCTCAAAAATAAGAGATTAAGACAAACCCCAAAATCATTGATTATGTATCATTCAAATATTCATGAGAAATTTCCATGATCTACTCATTAAAATACATTAGTGGTTTTAGGATTATTTGGTCTCCGTTTTTACTAATCTTCTTGAAGAATAATTTAATATAGAGTAAGAATAGAGGAGTACTTAAAGAGAAGAGGAGTATTCAAGGTTAGTTAGGGTTAGGTTAGGCCTCTATTTATAACTTAAAATTAGAGTTTAGGTATGAGCTGGGCTCTTTTACTATTGCCAACTCATTAATAGATTATATAACAATAACAATATTATCAAAGTTCTAAATTATTATTATTATTATTATTATTATTATGGGGTATTACAACAAGTGTCTCTCATGAGATAACAAATAAGAGTAAATTATAACAAATCTTATAATAGGAACTACCAATTTATTAATGTTATTTACAAGTTTCGTAATGGTAATTACCAATGCTTTCATCAAGTTTTTCACAAACGTCTCTTCAAATTTTAATTGTAATGATCACAATTCAAATTGTAGTCACAAATATTCAATCAATAAAGAACAATTATAGTCTGAGGTATAATCCAATTATCATTAATGATATTTTAATCCATACATATATAATAGGATTCACAGGATTGAATAAAATCTAAGCACTATGATCAAAATTTGTAATGAGAATAACAAATTCATTAATAGGATTTACAAGAGTGTTTCTTGATGAAAAAAATGTTAAGAAGAAATGTATATATTTCTTAATGTATATGTATATTAAAGAAACCAAGTGGCTTAGTGGGCCATTTCCCCATCAAGGCGGGGTGGGTTCGAACCCCACCTTCTCACTTTCATTCAATATTGAAGCCCACCCCAAAAAAAAAAAAAAAAAACCCTCACCAAATCTCAGGTTCACGGTGGCCAGAGCCTAGGCTAATAGCAGTTGGCGCCTAGGCTGCCGGCGGTTGTAGGTCATCTGGCGGCCGAAGCCCAGTCATTTTTCTTTTTAATTTATTTAAAAACTGAGAGTAAAAGAGTAAATTCACCCGAATTTGAAAATCTCAATTTAGTCATTGGTACCTTTAAGTCCTTTTCAAAGTTTAATAGACATTTGGGGGTTTGTAATTTCATTTGATATTTAAATAGAATTTTTCCTAAATTTTATAATGTAATGGTAATTGTGAACATAAATGTAATAGAATTAGTTTTTATTTGCATAAAATTTATTTTTAGCCAAATATAAATATTTATTCATTTGTTAAAAGAGGGGTATTTTGGTCACAGAAAATGTTTAATTGTCAAACTTAACAAATAACTAACCGTTGAGTGGATGGAAATGGAATCTCAAGTATGTAAGGGATGTTTTCATACCATATATTTTAATTTCAAGGAAGGTTTACATATGCTTTTAAAAAAGAGAGGAGGTTTATGTAATTTAGATAAAATAAACAGATAGTCAATGTATTTTACTCAAAAAATAATTATAATAAAGATAATGATGGAACGGAAATGAAGAAAAAGCATGGGAAGAAAATATTAAATATGGATCATTATATTTTGGTCTAAGGGTTATAAAAGGAGAAAAGGATGGCAATGGATGAGAGAAGGAAAAATAGAGAAGTTATTTGTTTTTTTTTCAGGGGTAAAAATACCCATCTATTTTTAAAAATAAGAATAAAAAGTACCCAACCTTAAAAGCACTTATGCCCTATATGGTAGCATAGAGGGGCAGAGAAGTGGAATTGAAAGTAGAAGTGAAAAAATCAGACTGATTTGGTACAATAGATCCCCTTCATGAACATGACAAAATGAACCATGATTAAAATGACAAAAGGTTCGTTACTTTTTGTAAGGTATAGAAATACCCTAAGTTAAAAAAACTTTTGGTTTCATCTTTGGATTAATCTACACTTTTAGAAATTAATCGTTAACAATCCATCAATCATAAATTAAACTAGTCAAGTACCAAAAAACAATCAATCTTTGCTAAAATCAAACATAGAAACGACCAACAATCTCACAAACATAAAAAACAAAATGAAGTAGAGATGTCTGACTTGTTGAATAGCATGAAAGTCGAAAATCTTTCTCAGCCCTGGGAATAAAGCTTCTATTCTTTCTTATTAAAAACCCAAGATTAGTGGCTTTGGTGGAATCTCAAACATGAAACAGAAAGGGATTTCACCTAAAAAATCTCATGGGTTACACTGTTTAGTTATATCTACTAGGACATTTTGGTGGATCGTTGCAAGACATTATTTAGCGAAGATCTCACCAAAGACAACACAAAACGCACATGATAGCCTTTTTTTAGGCCAAGCATGGATAAAGATTTAATAACAAAATGCTAATTTTACTCTAAACAAAATATTGCATGATAGGTCGGCTGGGAAGGTCAACAAGGATTTATCATTCTCAAGGTGGATGCCTCAGTTTTGGAATCAAGGAGAAGCGATTATGGAGGCCTTATTAGTGGAGACGATGGACGATGGATATGTAGATTCATGTGTAAACTCGTGACAATTCCCTCAACAATAGCAGAAATCATTGCGATCACCCAAGGTCTTCATATATGTTGAAATAAATGATTCAAAAATGTTGTTGTACTATCGGACTGTGTTGAAGTTGTTAATGCTTTGTCTAGGGGTTGTGATTATTCTCACCCCTTTAGATTCATTATAGTTGATGCCAGGTTGTGATTATATAAAAACTGACAAGTTTTACTTAGTTATAATCATAAGGAACAAAATAATTTAGCGGGTTACTTGGCTAAACTAGCTCATAATATTGTAAGAAACTTTTGTTTCCTTGATTATCCACCACCTTTGTTTCAAAAGGCAATAGTTGGTGAAGGATAATAGGTTATAGTTTTCTATGTTGTAAATGTTTTTTTAGTTATTAATGATTTCCAATTTTCATTGAAAAAAACCCATTCCTAAATGATTATCAATGGCCTCCGAGATGCCCCAGCCACGGTAACCTAGCTCACTTAGAAGCACTTCAACTTTAGCTCCATTTCACAAGTTCATCATATCTTCTTCAAATTTCCTCTCAACCCATATTTAATTATATCAATAATTATGTGTGAAAATATATAAAGCTAAGTTTTAGCTAAATATGCTTACCTTGCAATAGAAATCATGTATATAAGCTTTTTAAGGTTTAAGCATGAAACCCTAAAAATACCTAATAAGGGTTAAAACCTTTTTAAAGACTTATTTAAAATGTAGACATTTAAATAGATTTAAAAGCATAGGCCCTTTAATGACAACAATTGCTTGAATAAGAAGGAATACAAAAAACCAATTATCTATTGGCTAAAGAGATTTATTTCTAAAATCAATCACAGACAATGAGTATCATGTAAAACTAAATTTTACCTCTTCTGCTTTTTCTATATAATTTGGAACAAAATTCTCCCACTAAAATTATAATATTTTATTCTGGATCACTAAAATAAATTGACTGCAACTATTATGTTTTAGTAAATGACACAAATCAAGGGAGAGAATGTGAGCTAACATTGTCATCTTAAATAATTAAAAATAAGAGAGGTAAAAGTGAATGATTGATGGATGAAATGGGTGAAATTGTGTGTGAATGATGAGCTATATGTGAAACTTAAGGTTAAGACTAAATAACTAATTGTATGAATAATTTAGAAAATTGATTTAGATTGTATTATATATAACAGTATAAATTACAAAACCTAAATAGGCCAAACATGTAGTTTTGTCTGTTAGGCCTTATGATAATAGTATTGAGTTTTGATCTATTTGCTACTCTCTTGTATCCTTTTTTACAAGAAGTATTTTCTATAATTGGTGATTCTTGATATAAGAAACAAATCCCATTTGTTTGAAATTTTAAATTGATTTTTCTATTTTTACCCTCACTAAGTATGTGTAACTCATTATCTCTAATAAATTTTCACCCACTATTCCTCATATACACTCTTTTTGAGTAAGGGTATAGTTCTAAATAAATGTAAATAAGTTTCACATTTACACTTAACTAACATTTTGAGTTGCATATTTTTGTTAGTGGTTCGTTATGAAAAGGACCGGCAATAGTAGATTATACTGTAGGGTTCTTGATAGGTGCCTAGCTCCACTCATAAAGATAATTAATAAAGAACATGTAAATTTCTTGCCCTAAAATAAATAAATAATAAACTATCAATATTCCTTGTTTGATGTAGCATAATATTTGTTCAATTCAATAGCAAATCTGTCTTAAAAGTATAGGTTTAAGAATATGTCGCCTTAAAAGTTTTTTTGGTCTTACTATCACCCTGTAAGTCCTAAAACATATCAATGCAGCCCCCTTTTTCAACCACCATTTATGTTGACCATTAATTTTTACTGAAATTACTTACAAGACAACTTAACATGCTGTAATTTTTCCAACTCATCCTCTCTCCCTCCTTCAATCTTCCTGAAGAAAAAATAGAATTCACATTAGGTGCTTTTCCTTAGGTACTTATTATGTGCTTCTCCCTCTAATTAGAAGGACGAAGGCTTATTTATTTATTTTTTATATATTCTATTTATTTAGATTAGTTATATGTTGCATATCAAATTTTTTTTTCACTTAGTATATCAAATTAATTAATTTATAGGATATTGTTGTTATAGGAAAAATATTTCTGAATGCATGACTGTAAATTAATTAATTTAAGATACTGAATGGAAGCAAAATATCAAAATGCAATATATAAGTTGATTTAAATGAATAACATATAAATCACAGTTAACATAAAGATGGTTAAAAATGACAACTTTTAAAAGATATTGAGACTTAAAAAAATTTTCAATACAGTATTACTTATAGGTCTTACTATGGACGAATTTATTTAACTTAACCCTTCTATGTAATACTTATCTTATCTTTAATATAATATATATCTAGAGAATTGATCTTAATTCTAAATATAAAACATTATTTTTATATTTGTCAATCTTTTTGTAATTTATCATTATTAACGTTCTCTCAACAATAATTAAGGAAGAGAGTGAATGAGAGAATTAAGGAAACTGATTAGGATTTTTTAGAAAATATATGTCATATTAACTAATTCAATTACCTTTTTTAATCTAATCAAATTAAATAAATTTGTCATATATTAAGAATCAAGGAGTACTAATTATTCCAATACAAATGATTTTACACCTTTATTTAACTTCTTGTTGTAAACATGCTGATGAAGATGACATTATTCTATTCTAGATACCCAACAAATTATAAGTTGTGCTTATATCTCTGTAGATTTATGTAAATGGAAGTTAATTTTAGAGTTAATACAAAATTAAAAAAAAAGGGTTTTTATCCTTCAAGGGCAAAATGAACAACATATGCATTTTTTCGGCAAAAGTACGGAAAAAACCTTAATTAATTAATTAATTACCAAAATGCCACTGAGGTAAAAGTATTAACTCATCTGCCCCCTGTAATCGATTACATGCCTCATGTAATCGATTACAGGGGGTCAGATCTCTCTTTTTTTTTTCCATTTTTTGCACTATGTAATCGATTAGTCACTGTTTAGTAATCGATTACATAAAATTTACACTATGTAATTGATTACGATAAGTGACGTAATCAATTCCATAAAATCAAAAAGCAAATCTGGCAGTTACCACGTGATATAATCGATTACAGCACGGGCCGTGATCAATTACATTACGCAGTTTCAGTTTTTTAAAAGGCCCAAACCACCCGAAACCCTTCATTTTCGTTTCTCATACCCGATTAGCCTCCCCCATTCTCCTCCATTGACATTTTTGGCCACAAAGCTCCAAAATCAAGGCATGGATTGAGGAAAAAACAAAGATTTTCTCTCATTTACGGTGATTTCGGTAGGTTTTCGGTTCCCATTGCGATTTTGTCCCTATTTTCTCTATTTTTCTGAAGATATGGTGCATGTAATCGATTAAGGTTTGTTTTCTTTGGGTATGTAGTGTTTTAATCATTGATTTGAATTGTTTGTTGTTGTTTTTGAACAAGTAATAGATTAAATTGATGTTTTTGTGCGTTTCGGAAACAATGTGTGTATGTTTGCATGTGAAATTGATGTAAACAGTGGGATTGAAGCACAAATTACATGTTATTATGTGTATGGATGTTGAAGATTATTGATTACGTGGAGTTTGATTGTTGATTGTGCATTTTTCTTTCAATTACACTGTCTCCGTTGACCGATATTGATCATGGATTGTGATTATGTCATTAATCACATATTTGTTTCATGTTTGTTGATGGTTTACATTGTATCTTTGTAGGTATTTATTCTGATCATGCCTCCACGCAGACGAGTTGACCCTCAGAGCGAGAGATGTTCGAAGACACGGATGGAGGGTGAGACATCCGGATCTCAGGCACAACCGGCAGATCTCCGATACGGAATTCTCTTGGGCAATAATGCAACATCCCACATATCCTTCGTTCAGCACTTTGCGGGCAAACCCGTGATCAAGCCCAAGTCACTAAACATGCAGTTTTTTACAGAGGAGGGATTTGAGATAGTCCCACTGGTGGAGGGTTCGCATCTACGTGGCTTGGTGGAGTTCGTCAGTCACTACTCAAAGGATATGGTTAAAGCCTTCTACCATAACTTTAGTTACATCAATGGAGTGCTGAAGTCGTGCGTTTGCGGCATTGACATAGATTTGTGGCATTGACATAGAGATGACTGCTCCGATATGGGCCCACATGTTGGGATATGATTTTGATAGGGCGGGCACCATTTTGTACGATGGGAATACCAATATCAACCTGCCTGGATATGACCGAGTCGCCGCTGTCAACGATATCAGGAGGACTTTGGGTCAAAGAGCCCTTTTCACTGTGGGCCAGCTGACTGTGGATGCACGGATCCTTTTCTACGTGCTGACCCATATTCTGTTCCCCCGAGCCTACAATCACTCCAGGGTGTTGGAGGTTGATATCCCGATCATGTGGGCCATCCTTCACGCTAGGCTGGTGAACTGGAGACACTATATTTGCTGGAAGATGTCCAAGGTGAAGCAGAAGGAGAACGCCGCCCTCCCATTCGCCTACCTAGTCCACCGTATATTGCTCTACTTTCGTGTGCTGATGTAGGGATTTGAGATGGTGGACCAGATGCATTAGAACGTTGTCTTTGGGAGGTGCCTACTGGAGCAGTGCAGGATACAACAGAATGCACAGGGTGTCTGGGTATGCACTGCCGCTGACGAGGACAATGCACCGCCTCCTCCCCCCGTGGTTCATCTTGAGGTCCTTATGCCGGACAATAATGATGATGAGGATGAGGAGATGGTTGAGCCGGATGGTGGATTCCAGCTTTGTGACGTCATGCTGCAAATGAGGCAGATGGACCTCCGACAGAGACAGCGGTGGAGGAGCCACGTTGAGAAGGAGAACGAGCGGTGGCGGTGGATGCAGAGCCGAATGCACGGGCTGGAGGCCGAACTTCGACAGTTACAAGACGGACAACACCAGAAGGCAGTCGGAGAGGAGGACCAGGTGTCTAATGTCTCCGATGAGGAGGAGGAGGAGAATTCAGAGGAGGATGCAGATTAGATAGCTATGTTTTTTTTTTGTCGGACATGATGTTTGTATTTGGATCTTGTAATTTTTTTTTTAAACTTGGTGAAGTTGTACTGACTATGGTATTTACTTTAGTTATGAATGTTTATGCTTTCGGTTCATATGATTTGAGGTGATGAATTTTGCAAATGATATGTCGTAGGACGAAAAAACGGATATAGGGACATCGATGGACTAGGCATAGTGTAGACGGTTAATTGTTGGCAAAAAGACCTTCTCCAAATCGCATTTGTAGGTAAAAAGAAGTTGGAAATCAGTTTTGTCATGCACCAATTCGAAATCTCTTCTTCATTGTGCTTCTGCAGCTGGTGTAATCGATTACACCATATTGATGTAATCGATTACACAATGTAATTTTATGTAATCGATTACTAAACAGTAACGTAATCGATTACATAGTATAAAAAATGAAAAAAAAAGAGATCTGATCCCCTGTAATCGATTACATGAGGCATGTAATCGATTACAGGGGGCAGATGAGTTAATACTTTTGCTTCAGTGGTATTTTGGTAATTAATTAATTAATTAAGGTTTTTTCCGTACTTTTGCCCATTTTTTCATCTTTCTTAGATATAAAAAAGTTTAGGTGAATTGTATCACGAAAACACACCAGGGTCATAGTTCATTTCTAGATTTGAATAACATTTATAAAGATATTTAATTATTTATAGATTGTCCACTAGCAAAGACATAACATTGGTAAGATTCGAACTCACAAATTTTTATTTAATTTTAGAGAGTGATGTTTTAAACAAAATAAAATTTAAAGACAACTCATTCTTAAAAAGTTTCAAAACTTAAATGAAAGTAAACTTAAGGATCAAAAATTGCATCAACCCTTCATTTTATATTTATTCACGCATTTAAGCAACTGCAGGGTATAGCTAGAGCCGGTATTTTGTTTTTGGCGAATGTGTTGAATGTGGAATATAAACATATCAGACTTAAAACGAGGTGTTTATATCGGATTGGCTTTCCTCCATGTCACTTCCCATCCATTTACATTTTTACCATGGTTTGAGTTTAACATCTTATAATATTATTTAAAAATATAAAAATAAATTTCAATTGTTAAAATTTGATCCGCAGAACTTTTATATATATATATATATATATATATATTTGGCATAAGGGAGGCTATGCCAAAAGATAGAGGTTGGACAATTAATTCTCATACAATCTTGAGACACCAAGGTCCTTAGATAATCAAGACACAAATCAAAGAAACAGGATACGAATAAGTCTTTCCTAACAAGCTTATCCGCCTCTGGTTACTCTCTTTGATAATATGGATCAACTACACTTCCCAGTTTGATCCATTAAATTTATGATTTGTAACTCCACCAGACTCTGGGTGCCGGCATCTTCCTCATACCTTGTATTAACCAGATTTTTTTGAATCGGATTCAACTATAATCCTCCTGAAGCCCATATTATTACAAGGTAGAATTTATTCCCATATTTTTCGCTGCAGTTGTCAATTGTACAGATTAAATTTTAGCAGTTTAAATCGTTTTTGAAGCATGGTTGTGTTATCAGGCTCATGGTTGGTACAACAGCGTAAGACCAATTTCTGTAAATACGACCCAATGATTGATCAATGATAAACTCTCATACATACAGGCAATGCTTACTCCATTGTACGTGTAATAGAAATAATTGTGGAAAAAAATGCAATTTCCATCTGCTAGAGGGAAATGCGAATAATCTACAATACCATAAACATCGAATCTCCACCGACATAAACAAGAAATTGCAACCTACACCATACACGAATACTAATTTACTAATTACACTCCTTATGACCAACAGAGAACAAAAATAATCAAATCAAAGAAGGTGCAAGATACATGAATAAGGAACAAACGAATCGCAAAAGCCAAGTGGAACTAGCTAATTTTCATCATCTGGAATCTTTATTATCCCAAAGTAGCCAAACACTTCGCAATCATTCGAGAGACACGGCGCAGATGGATTTTCAGAAATGATTTGCCTCGAAACTCTTGGAAGACCTGTAGGTCTGGGGAAGAGCCATTTGATCAGAGCCAAGGAGCTTTCTAATCTCAGATCGGACCTTAAGGAAAACATGCCTCCAGCTGCCCCTGTCGTGGGATCCAAGAACCTTGGTTTCTTGCTCGTTCATTTCGAGATCCCTAGCGAAAAAGGGTTTTCTGGAGAGGAACCAAGCGGAGCCCCAATCCCACCATTTCCTGAGCGAGGTGCCAGCGTAGTCTCCCATTGATGAGAGGGACTTGGATCTGGGAAATGACCAGGAGGATGCAGCAGAGGTGGCCTGGATCTTGAGGGACAAGGACGAGAGCCGTCTGCGAAGGCCTCCTTGGTGTTGTTTGGAGTCGCCAGTTTGTGAGAGCGGAAGGGGCGGCCTGCTTGGAAAGAATCTATGATTCTGAGCCAGAAAGCTCATTTCTGAAAATGTCGGTCAGGGCCGCAGAGAGATCTGGTGATCGGAGAAATCAGAGGATGGATATGAATTAAGGAAAAGAAAGGTGAAATGTAGCGTTCGCGGCTGTGTGTGTCACAGGCTGTTATATTCCTCCCGTGGGGTCCTTTTTTTGGTCTCAAGTTCTCTCTGTCTTCCTGACGGTGAGGGATAGGAGTACAGAGGACTATTCGTTGGCGGCTAAAAAAGAAAAAAGACAAGACAAGACTAGTTTTCCGCGAAGGAAAATGGTATGGCGCGCCCACCTACTCCCATTTATTTATTTGTCCCCCAAGATTTAATTATAGCCATTTTTTTAATATCATACAACAATGCCCCACAATCACATTAACCATATTACTTATTTATTTGGTAATTTCTTATCTAATTTTCTTAATATAATACTTCAAACGTACATTAAAAAAATTTCATAAATTAAAGTTTAAATATAATGAAAACTAAAGTGATTGATGTAGTTTATGTTTATTATAATTTAAGATTTATTAATTTTAATATTTATATGTAATTTTTTCCCCAAATATTATCATTCATTAATTACTTGTAATTATTTAAATTGTATAAATAGAGAGGGGGAAAGAGATTCAGATTAGACACTTATGATAATGAATATAACTTAATAATTTTGAATATGTTAAAAATATTTTTACGGTCATTACTCAAATAATGTTAATTATGTTAAAAATTGGAAGAAGTCCCAACGACAACGGTAGGAAAAGAAATTAATGGCAGCAAATATATTTTAGGGTTAACTTTAGTTCTAGTTCTTTAAATTTAAAATTATGAGTTTTTTTTTTCTTTAGAATTAAGAATAAAATGGTCTAGGTATTGAAGATTATATTAAATGAAATAAAATTTAAAAAACCAAAACCTATGATTTAAATTTTGAAGATCAAAAACAAAATGAGAGAAAGTTAAGGTATGGAAAGTTATACCCGTATGTTGTATTACAACGTTTATTTAGAGACTTATCTTTTCATTTTCGCGACCTTTATTGAATCTTCACATCTAGAATGCCCAAACAATCTCAAACTGTATTTTTCTGCTCTAGTTTTAGTGTTTTTATGAGCAATAAATGAGATAATAAATGACGTCAAGTTGTCAGCCAAAATTACTGTAAAAGGAATATCCAACATTAATCAAGTGTTTTGACTTTTGAAAAATTTCAGGAATTGGAACATAAAGAATGAGGAAGAAATGGAAAGAAAGAAAAGAATTTTGGACAAAAGAAAAGAATGAGAAAGAAAAAAAGAGGAAACGTTAAAAAAAAAAAGAAGAGATTTTTTCAAATCCATAGTTTTGAGGTACCAAACTATGGTTTTATCCAACAAAGTGATTTTAGGATTTTTTTTCATGTGTTTGAGTAATTTTCTTCAAAACTATGGATTTGAAAGAAAAAAGGGTAAAGGTGATGCACATGTAATTTATCCTCAGGAGCGCCTAGCACCATATACTTTTTTGAGGAGTAAAAATAACTACATAGTTAAGAAAATGGAGCAAAAATACCACTTACAGTTAAGGATCAAACGTTTGACTACTGGAGATTTTGACTCACAGTGCTAACGTGTACGCTGAGTTGGAGGATCTATATAAGCTCATCCAGTGCCATGTCACCAGATCTCATCCCTCCCCCCTCAGCCCTTCTTCCACGTCACCTCCACTCTTAGCCTACCTTCCAGGAGCAGGTGAACCATGCCGTCGCGATAAATTGATGGCGGAGAGGAGGAACTTGCTCGAGGAAGGGCAACGACAAGGCGGCGCATAGAGACCAGAAAGATGATGATCTCAGGATTCGCTTCTTGTCTTTTCTTGATGAATTTGAAAAAGGGAAAGTCCCTGACTCATTAGAATTAAGGTCTTTATTTCTGGAGAAATTAAAGATTTTAGATGCAAGAAGTTGCAAAAGTGAAATTCAATCTTTGGAGGAGTAGATTGTGCACCATGAGGGAGACGTTGAACAAAAAATTTCTATGCTTAATGGGCTTGTTGCAATGTCGGCGACCTCCTCCGCTGCAACGATGAGAATATAGCCCCCGGAGCCATGAAACCCCAGAATTAAATCCTAGGGTTCCCAACTTCACGAATCCGTGAAGGCTATGACTTCAACGAGCTGGAAACCTCCACCGGCCAAAATTACCCTAAAATTTCAGAAGCAAGAGTCAACAATCGAGCGATTCTAGACCCAAGTATCAGATCTATGAAATTTTCCTGGGAAAATTTTCTAGTTCCCCAAACGACAAGAAGCATAAAGCAAATACGAATAAGAAATAGTTGTTGTCGTTGTTGTTGGGTGGGTGTTTGAATCTTCAAAGGGAGGGGGTTAAGACTTAAGAGGAATTGAAAAATCCGAAGGACGAAAGAGATTGGATTAATTAATTTGGCCAATTCCGCGTACTAGAAGCCAAAAAGGTTTGAATTTCCAAAGAATTTTGTTTTTCCCCTTCTAATTCAATTTTCTCTTCTTCTTCGTCTTGCTTCAGTGTGGCTTCTTGAAAATAAATTTCCCCACTTTGACGAGAGATTATAGATTATGCAGATTCTATGATTTATTGATTCAATTCACATGCTTATCCTAACGGTATTAGCCTTTCATTTCTATTTCACTTTCTCTAGTTTCATTCAAATATCTTCCTGAATTTATACCTCTGCTCTGATTCTATTTTCTCTTCCTTTTGGAATTCTTGATTTAGTTTTCTGATTTCGTGTATTATTAGTCAATTGGGTGATTGTGAGATCGTCTATTTTCACCCTTTAACTCGCTTTACATTGGTGATGTCGGAGATGGAGAACGTCCTACTCTCACCGGCGCTTTCTGTGTGGGATGATGCCGCAAGACTAACGGTCAAACATTTGGTCTTTAACGGCAGATGGTACATTTGCTTCATTTTTCTAATCATGTAGTTACTTTTGCTCTGTAAAAAAGTATATGATGTTGGACGCTCTTGAGGATAAAGTACGTGTGCATTTTTACACCTTTACCCAAGAAAAAACACAAAAGAAGAAAAGTGCTTTTCAAATACATACTAAAAACGTTGGGGGAAAAAAAGACATACTAAAACTATTTTGAGTTTTGACGTGTTGTTTTGCGTCGCCGAAAAGCGCTTTTGGGCGACTGGCGTAGGGCACGACTCAGGAGTCAGGACGTTTGTTTTGGGAGTTTCGACCTCAAGATACTGAGACGCGGAGGCCTCGGGGTGGCAAGGAAAGGGGGCAAAAGAAAGAAGAAGAAAACCAAATTGATATACGATTCCTCCTCTGCGAGCGGTGGTTCAGAGTTGCCTTTGAAAAACGCCTTTCTTTATTCTTCGTTTGAACAGTAATTGAGCTATCTGTAGAAACGTGAAATGCCCTCTGTTTGGGCATACTCACTGGTTTCTGGCAAATCCTTCCAGCCCTAGCTTGCGAGAATGATAAACCAGTGGAAGATTTCGGAAGTTCATGCAAGGTACAAGGCTTTGACACGGCAGAATTTCTGATTTTAGTACTGCACTGCACTTATATCGTAGTTCCTATTATCATATATTGTGGACTCAAGAATTCTTTTTTTATTTTTTTTATTTTTTTGTCAATTTAAATTTTTTTCTTCGATGCAGTTTGTCTCTCTTAGCGAAAAGGTGAATAATTGTTGTACATTTGATCGTTGAAACTTGCAACATATGAGTGGCACTAGACAGCGTCCCTTGGGCGGCGGGGCGCATTATGTACTGGACTATCTGAAACGCATGCAAGCAGAGAGCTCCGCTTTCTTTTACGCAGTTCAAGGTGATAATGATCACGGCGGTGGAAATATATTTTGGGTTGATGGAACGTCTAGAATGAATTATTCTTATTTTGGGGATGCTGTTATATTGTACACAACCTATAAGACTAACCAGTACAAGGTGCCATTTGCCTCTTTCACTGGTTTTAATCATCACGGACAGCCAGTTTTGTTTGGTTGCGCGTTGATTCTCAACGAGTCTGAGTCTTCGTTCATATGGCTCTTCAGGACTTGGCTCCAAGCGATGTCCGGACGCCATCCTGTCTCCATAACATCTGATTTGGATTCGTTCACACGTGTTGCTGTTGCCCAAGTTCTTCCTCAAACTCGTCATAGGTTCTGTAAATGGAGCATATTCAGAGAAACCCGAGAGAAGCTGGCGCATCTTTGTCAATCACATCCTGCCTTTGAACCGGAATTCAAGAAATGTGTCAACGAGGGTGAGACAATTGACGAGTTTGAGTCTTCTTGGGAATCACTGCTAAACAGATACTACATCATGGATAACGAATGGCTTCAGTCATTGTACAATGCTCGGCAAAGTTGGGTCCCGGTTTACTTGCGGGATACTTTCTTTGCGGAGATATCTTTAAACGAGGGAAATGATTGTTTGAATATTTTCTTTGAGGGATATGTTAATGCATCTACTACCATACAGATGTTGGTCAAACAATATGAGAAAGCCGTATCAACTTGGCGTGAGAGGGAATTAAAAGCAGACTATGACACTTCTAATATTAGTCCAGTTTTGAAAACGCCGTCTCCTATGGAAAAACAAGCTGCAAGTCTTTACACGAGGAAGATATTCATGAAATTTCAAGAGGAGTTAGTAGAGACTCTTGCAAATCCTGCAACAAAAACTGATGAATCTGGAGCTTTGATTACTTATAGGGTTGCCAAATTTGGGGAAAACCAAAAAGCACATATCGTTACTTTTAATTCTTTTGAAACAAAAGCTAGTTGCAGTTGTCAGATGTTTGAGTATTCAGGAATTATATGTAGGCATATACTAGCAGTCTTCAGAGCAAAAAATGTTCTTACACTTCCTCCACAGTATGTATTGAAACGCTGGACAAGGAATGCAAAAACTGGAGCATTGTTGGATCAGAATGCAACTGAATACACTGGTAATTCTCATGAGTCTTTAACAGTTCGTCAGAACAATTTGCGACAAGAAGCAATCAAGTATGTTGAAGAAGGTGCAAAGTCTATTCACATTTATCACATTGCAATGAAATATCTGCAAGAAGCGTCTAAGAAGGCTTCTGCTTTGAAAAATCAAAGTGCTGGAACAACAGAGTGTGCTGCACTGGCTGACGGAGGAAGGGGTGGAATGCTTGCAGCTGATGAAGATGAACTGCCGACCTATACGTCTGTGGTTAGTTTCTTTTAACTTGTGATTAATTTTTTTGTCACAAGCTTTTAATATTAAGCAGGAGAAAGCATCAGAATAATCATGCACACCTAGTCACACTTGAGGGTACCTGAGTTTGTATATGTATTCAAGGGAAATGATCTATATGTTTTATTTTTGAGCATGGCAAGGGCATTATATCATTCGATAATATAATATTACCCCGTTTGTCCATAATCAAAGTTTAGGGGTTCAGAGTTGTTCTATATTACATAATAATCTTAAAATGAAAACATCGTTATCTTGACTTTGCTAATCTTGAATTTTATGTTTTCTTTGAAGTTGTGTTGTATATCTAGATGATACATCTGCTAGAAATCAACATTGATTGGATCTTTACATTTAGCGTCTATAAAATTTAGGTTCAAAAGCTTTAGAATGCTTGTTTTCATTTCATCACGTTGAGTTACTCTTGCTGAGTATGCTTGATTTATAAGCTGGCTAAGTTGTCCAAAAAGGGATATATCTATTCTAGGATCTCCTGTCTGCCGCAATCTGTATAGGATCAAGTAATTGATCTTGGCAGTTTGTTTGGTTTAGTGTTGATCCTGGTATTGACATGAAAGAAACGGAATAAATAATTCAATGCGATCTGCATAGGATCAAGTATTTGGACGTTTTTTCTTAATTTTGTCTTAAAAATAATTCTACGAAGACCTACAAACAATTTATCGGTGCTCTGGCTTCAAATATGGCATGTTTTTATCTATGTTTGATCCAGTATAAAACCTTTCCTCTTTTGGATCCTCTTTCTTCAGGAAGAGAAGCAAAAAAAAATCAAGGAGTTGACCGCTGAGTTGAGGAGTACAAATCAACGATGTGAAGTTTATCGGGCAAACCTGCTGACTGTTTTAAGGGATATGGAAGAACAAAAGTTGAAGTTATCAGTGAAGGTCCAAAATGCAAGACTTAGTTTGAAAGAATAAATGCATTTGGTGTGAAGGATATGAGTTCTTTTTCTAGGGATTTATCTGCTTTTGTGGCTGGAGGCTAAATTATATCCACTCATGGCGAATTACTTTCGCTTTTCACACGAAAGATTCTTGTTGGGTGGCCAAAATAACTCTTCTGGATTTAGTATCTGTGACTATTTCTTGATGAATACTGAATACCCAAAGCTTTGTTGTGGTAGACTGGGATATTGGTTTCAATTTCATAGCCGTTTGAATTTGTTCTAATACAATAGGTTTGTTATGACCATAACTCTTTTGCTTTAGAAAAAAAGATGGGAAAACTGGGGAAAATTCCTCCATTCGAAATTGTATTAGTGAGAAGGACTTCCAAATTATATATATATATATATATATATATATATATATATATATATATATATATATATTGAATATTGTTACTCTGTAAATTTTGTATGCATAGAGCATCAAAGTATCAGCTCTGTACTTTGTAAATTTTGTACACGTAGAATATCATCACTCTAATTTATATATCATTCTCACTAATTAAATTTTTAATGGAGGATTTTTCTTCAATTTTCCCAAACAAGTTTATCAGGACCATTACTCCTCGTGATCTTCAGAGTATTATACATGGACTCTTTTGATCTTATTTTTTTAAAAGTGTACCTAACACTAAGTTTTTTTTTTTTTTTTTTTATAAAAGTGACTATGTGGTTATATAAAAAAAAAATTATTGACCGTTAGTTTGATTTTTTTGTATTTTTGAAGTTGATATAGATGATCATTTAGTTAAATTTCATTTCAACTGGAAGTGGAGGAGAAAATGAAAGAAAATGGCTCAGATAGTTTTGAAAATTATATAAAGGCAGCAACGACGGGCGAGAAGGCGGAGATGGGCGGTCTAATAGGTAAGATCAAGATTGAGAGAGATATAGAGAATTAGAGAAAGAAGGGCTAGACTGTAATTTCCAAAATATCTACTATTTTCTGCAATTTTCTCACGTTCTTTACTATCAATTGAGATGAAATTTAGCTAGGTCATTGTCCATGTTATCCTTAAAAATACAAAAAAGTCAAAACTAATGGTCAACTAAAGGTCTGTATATTTTTGGTGCTGGGTGCATTTCTGAAAACCCAACATATATATTTTTACCTCTTAACTCTTTAAGATTGTATTGTCATAAACTCAATAGTTAATTAGTCGTTAAACTCTGCCTAGTAGCCTTTCTAAGGCTATAGTGTTGTACTCCTATCTGATGACCTCTTCAAAGGACATTTTATTTTGATCAAAATATTCCCTTTAGATAAAATGTCAACGTTGTGGATAAATGAAAGAGAAATTTTGAAAGTAAAAGAGGTTTGTGTAACATCTTTCAAGGGAATTTAGATTGTAGTTAAGGCTAATGCGTTGTAGTTAGTCCTCTACATCAAAACTTTCTCAAACTTGCAACATAATTACAAATTCTCTGGTGGAAAGAGCAGGAAAACGGTAACATATTGTGGTTAATACCAATTAGGTTATGATTAATGACTAATGTGTCCCATACACTAGAATTTTGTTAAGCTCGTAACAAAATTGTAAATTTGTGGTGAAAGGAGTAGGTAATCACTAATGTTATGTAGTGAATAGCTATCATATTGTAGTTAATAACTACTTTGTTGTAGTCATTTTCTTACTTTAGAACTTCCTTAACTTGTAACAAAATTTTAAACTTGGTCAGAAGAGTGGTTAATCACTCAATAGTAATTACATGACTAAATAAACTATGGTCAAAACTTGATTGTTATCTTATATATCATTTTACACTATTTTTCTAAGGCGCTTTTGTGACGGAAAGGGTGTATATATTTGAAAAACTTAAAGGCGGAGTGGAGTGATCAAATCCTACCTTGACAAACTCTACTAAAAAAGTGTCCAAACATTTTATTTAAGAAATTGAGGGGTAGTGTGTTAAAAGGTACAACATTCAAACTGATTTGAAATTTGTTGAATTGGGTAGCTAATTTGTGGCTTGTCATTACAAAAGAATTTTAATAGATTTCCCAAACATGCATGTGAGTGTATATTGAGATATTAGAAAATGGACCAGTGAAATGAATCGATTGAGGTATTGGTTTAAGGGTTAGTGGATCATACCAAGGTCAACTTAAGGTTAGATCGATAATAATTAAAAAAAAATAAAATAAAATGCATAAAACTACATGCTATAGTAATATATTTATATATAATCAATATATAAAAGAATCAAGCCAATTTAAAATTTTCAATCTTATAAAAGAAATGAAAAAGCGCGTGCGCGCACTCCTTTTCTATATTCCTTCTCTTCCTCCTCTCCTTTCTTCTTTTTCTCACGAAACTTCTTTCTTCCTCTTGAAGTTCCTGCATTTCATGTGTTTTGTGAGCAATATTTGTTACAAAAAAAAGTGACTCGGGTTAACCCAACCCACTCTTTCTTTCAAAGAGTGCCAATACTCAGATAGATGTCTATCTGAGTATTGGCACTCTTTCAAAGAAAAAAGAAAGAAAGGTCAATTTAGATTAGTTCACTGGCAGGCTGGCTTGTTTTACAATTTCTATCCGCTTTGGCTAGTTTTTTTCCAATGGGTGAAATTAATGACTGGTTCATCAATTTCTCCTTATACACTCCTATCATATTCCCAGGGATCACGGATCCTGTAATTACAGGGTAAACAAGAACTGTTTCTTTCCTCTTGTTGGATTACAAAACAAGAACCATTTGTCCGAGTTAGTTGGAACCAAATAGGTCTTCTTTGCCGTAGTCTGTCTTCTCCTTCCAGTTCGGAAATTTTTTTCCTTGGTTAAAAAATGGCACGAAAGCCTAACAATGCTTATGAGACAAGTCATAGTGTTTGGCTTCCTACAACTTTTTAACATTTACATGATACTTTGTTAGTGTTTCAGTACTTAATATAAAAATCATTTAACTTCTTTTAAATATTAAGAAAATTAAATTATTTAATCATAATATAAATTGTGTGCAATTAGATTACATTAAGTTAGACAAACTAGTTTGAAGGGGGAAAAAAACTTTAATGTAATTTATTTAGTTTTCTATTGTCTCTTATATGAAGACATGTGGTGGTATTATGCTACGTGGACCTCAGAGTGTGTCTATGCTGGTTAGTGATTACCCCTGTTTTGTGTAAATAAATAAATAATGGTCTGCCAGGATCATCTATCTATAAACCTAAAGTATGCATGATATTTCGACGCTGCTTTAAATGATTTTTCTCATTTACATAATGTCACAATCACGATCAACCAACAGCATACACCCTACAGCACCACCGTTTTGTGCAAAAATAAAAAAATATATATGGCCAATGAACGACTCTAGCCTCAGCATGTAAGGATAATTCTGACTGCTATCTCGTGACATTTCATCTAAGATAGACCAACCAAAACTCAGTCCATTATCATTGGACCAATGGATGAACGGAACATGTTGCTGAGGGCAAGTTGAACTTCTCCAGATGCGTGTTCACACCGCACTAGATCCACCAACAAATGAAAGAAGCGTGGAATGTACTTCCTGAATGAATCCTTGTTTAAAGCACTCAAGCCTTGCAACGCTGAGACAACTATAGACGTCCGAGCTGCTATTTCCTCCTTTTTTCCTGAGCTCAAAGGATGTTTCCTATGTAGCACCAGCCGGACATCTGACTTGTATGTGGATACAAAGCCAATGCAATTTAGGTAAATAGACAATATATTTTCACATACGGCTACAAACTCTGGTTCTAAGTCCATCTCATCATGCAGAGAAGGATCACAGATAAGTATAGTTCGAAGAAAGTTCAGATAATTCAAGTAGGACTCGTTTTCAAAATGAACCATGGGTGGACCAGATAACTCCAGGACAGAGCACGCCTTCTGCAACTTCTTGAGAAGGACTGAATCAGTGTTCAGCTGATGTGCATGAGATGCGATGGACGAATATAATTCAAGGAGGATTTTAATATTGACTGCTGGTGATAAAGACTGCTGGTGCATTTTGCAGAGATCAGTTGCAACCTGTGACCGGATCGCATAAGGATTTCAAAATTAATTCATTCAACAGCTAAACTTAGAATCATCAAGTGGTTCCCACAATGAGGTTCAATCATGAGAGTATGCGGACTAAATATGATTCCAACAAGTCACATTTATAGAAGCACACATCAGAAGTGGCTTTCCCTGATAAAGGTGGGCCGAGTCTAATTCTGAATATTGACAATAAAATTATTAACTTAAGGAAATTTTACTATTAAGATAGGAGGAAAGCAAATTATCCTTTTGTCAAAGGCTCCAAAGGTAAGCAAAACACAAACGGGGCCATAAACACAAGTGTCCCATCCATTTATTTGAAATAAATGCTCCCCTAAAAAGATCAAGAGAATGACACAATAGTAATACTACAACAACAGTCCGTTTCCACAACAAATCAAATAATGTTGGCGTGATCATCTCTGATGCCTAGAAGCGGTTCTGAAGCATAATACCAAGCTTTGGCATTACACATCTATGAAGGGATGAGGATACAGAGACTCTTCACAAAATTTAAGATTGAAACTCAGTCCCAAATGAAGGTGGGTGAGATATGCAAATTATTGGGATCAACGTTATTAAACCTGGATCGGCCACTAATTAGGATAGTAGGTCAAGGGACAGTAGATTAAATTGAAGTCAAACCGAAGCTAAACAGGAGTTAGACTAGTGAGAAAGTAAAGATTTCATGGTTATTAATATGAAATTCTGAATAATTTTTTTTAAAAAAACAAACGAATTAAATTATTTTTTAAATAAAAGTAGGGAATCAGTCAAACGAGCCGGACCAGACTGATTAGGTAACCAGTTTGCTAGTTTCCGGCTCAAACTGGCCGTTCCAGTCTGGTTTTAATAACTATGACTGGCAACAATCTCATCCAACATGATTAAACAAAGCCATGGAAGCATGTTAATATTGATCGATATTTAATCAAGAGAAAATGGACTCTAGAGTACTTGATTTGAAGCATGTTCATATAACGAGTGACAGCTTTCTTATTAAAGTAATCTCAAGAGCAAGATTTTAAGAATTAAGTAACAAGCTCCGAATTATGAGCATCTATTCTCCAGTTTGTGGGAGTAATCACGTGGTATCTTCAAAAATGATTTTATCATTCGAATATTCTGTTTCATAAACTGATCATTCGGACCTGAGATATACAAGTAGATTGTTTTCCTTTATCTGTAATTCCATTTTACTCCCTGTTCAGATCTGAGTGGCAAACCTGTTACTAGGGGTCCCATATTAATCTGTTCTGCTAAACAAATAGACATTGAAAGATGATTCTTTCTAACCTTCTCGCTCAAATAATAAGAAAGAATCATTAACAAAATAGATGGCATGAACCAAAGAACATGGGCAGCATAGTTGCATAGAGCGTCTTTATACCAAAGCTCCAAAAAATAATAAATAGCATCTTTTGGAAAACAAGATCAAACTACTCAGTCCTACACCCAATAAAAAGAAGAAAACTGACAAACAGGTTAGCTGCCCAGTTCAAGTACGCCTGTTAAATCATGATGTTCGAAAACCAGTCAATAACCAGGTTGAACTGTCCAGGTTAACAGACATGTCAGATTCCAGTTTATGTCATGAACCAGTCAGTTGATATTCCAAGTCTAAATTACGCTTCTATTCTTCGGTTGCCAAAAGTCCCAACAACTTTGAAAGAAGGAAGCATTGTTACACCATTGAAGTAAAGCCATTTAGCTCAAGCACTTTATCAGTGTCCATGCTCCAGATTCGAGAAAGCGAAATTAATAATCAAGAATAACAGGCTAATTTGCAAATAGTCATGGATGACACTCATTGAGGGACGATAGAGAGGGTGAGGGTTAGCAAGAGGGAGAGAGAATTGAGGGGGTTGAAACTGAAAAAGGCAGGTCAACTAAGTCCCCACTAAAACCTACATCATAGAAGCCAGTGAAGTTTTATACTCAAGCTAAATGAAGTGCAGAGAAAAAGGGGGGAATGAAAAAAAAAGGACAGAAGTATCAAATCAACTGACATGTCATCAATCCATTTCAAGTAACTAGGTACTTGTATGCATTTGTGTAAACAAAGGGGAACAAACCTGGGCAATAAGTAGCTGTGTAGCAATATGATTCTTCATTCTTGACACAACATAAGCAGCTGTCTGAAGATTGTCATCATCAAAATCATCACTAGTCAATTCATGATCTGAAGACCTTTCCACATCTGCAGAAGACTGAGAAATGAAGGGAATATCTGTATTATTCATGGTTCTTAAGACCTTCATGAAGGCAGGAACAGTTGAAGCAGCTGCATCTTTCAAAGCAAGAAAAATCTCTTTCCATTCTTCTTCTGAAAAACTACTACCCAGGACACCTGTAAGACGCACTAATCCGGCGACTCCAGTACTAGCTGGACCTTGAACAGGACTTCTTATAAATTCCATCAATACTGACACCACACCTGGCAGTTGAGACCTCACCATGTCAAAAAAGGAGACAACTAAATCTATTAAACACTCGGCTGCTACTGCAGAAGTGTCAGAATCCCACAAGCTTCCTCCAGGATTCCCAGATACAGAAGCTGAATGCTGGTCACTCGTATCTATTTTTCCAGATACGGAGCTGTACAACGGGAAAATAACAGAACAAAAAAGGCTATCCCAAAATGAGCGAGAGAATAGATGACCGTGATCCTTTAGAATGTTAAAAAGCACCTCCAAAGAACTCTTTCTGATAGCTGATCTTGGATCACATGTTAATTTTGACAACCCTGGAACAGAAACAAAAATAGGCTCAATTGTCCAAAAGCAGAAACAAATGATTTAGCAAATTATTAAAGCTCCATATACAGCCTACCAAATGTAAAACTTACAGTGACCTTGATCGTTGTGTTTGTGAGGAATATGAAAAGTAATTCGCAAGAGCAAACCATACTTTATACAGCTATTTAACAAGAAAGCGATCTACTTTCAAAAATGCATAGTGCATAACCACAGTTCTACACGTACGAAGCTCATTACCTGATAGCAATGGATTCCAATAGGATACATGATCATCTTTATCAGTAGAAGATTCCACAACTGGAACACCATTAGCTACGGCAATTGATGACCCATCCACACTGCTCTTCTTATTGCAAACAAGTCCTCCATCAGCAAGTTTGACCGCACAGAAGCGAAGAAAAGCAATTGCATTGAGGCTAACATCACTGTTAAATCGGCTATTTGTAAATGTTAGAAGGCATCTAACACAATCAGTGAATGTTGTCGTTTCTGTCTCAGTAATATAAGGGAAATATTCACGCACAATTTTTTCCATGGTCTCAAATGCTAACAAAACAATATTCTTCCTCTCATCTTCAGCAGCAACAGTGAAAACCTGAACCAAAATTACAGCGTCAGGAAGCAAATTTTTTTTTTTTTTTTTTTTTTTTTTTTTGTGGCCTCTTGTCTACTAGCAGTGAGATATGTTAACCTTTCTTGCTTTGAATTTTAGGTTTTTCATTTTCTAGTGTAAACCACCCCCGGCATGGGGTTTCAGGCTGTAGAGCAAAATAATCTGAATTTCTTGTTTATTCATTTGAAAAAAGGTTCTATATATACACGAGGAAGGAGCCCTAGCATTTATGGCTCTTAACAATAATATCTAATCTGATCCCTGATTTCTAGTGATCCTGAATGATTATATAACAATTACAAATATATATTTTTTAACACTCCCACCACTAGTTGGAGCATAGATGTTAATCAAGTCCAACTACTTACAAAGATAATCAATACGAGTTCCATTTAAAGCCTTAGTCAGAAGATTGCCCAATTAGTCACTAGACTGCAAATGTAGAAATAAAGTTCTCATTGATTTTATCGCGTACAAAGTGACAATCAATTTTAATGTTTCGTACATTAATGAAGCACAGAGTTGGAGGCTATGTGTAAGGCGGCTTTATTATTACACCACAGTTTCACAGGTAAAGACATGACAAGACCAACCTCCTTCATTCTGGTGAATCCACACAATTTCCAATATTGACTAAGCCATGGCTCTTTACTCAGCTTCTGCACTAAATCGAAAAATCACATCCTACTTCTTGCTTCTCCAGGATACTAAAATTCCACCCACAAACACGCTATATCTTGTGGTGGATCTTCTAGAAACCTTTGACCCCACATGATCTGCATCACAAAAGCTTTCAATCTTGGTGTGGCTATGATTTATAGAGTATACCATGACCAGGTGAACCCTTCAAGTAATGTAAGACATTGTCTAACGCTTCCCATTGAGCAATAATCGGTGCTGTCATGAATTGGCTAAGCACACTAACTGGAAAGGTCACATCAAGGCGAGTCACCAGGAGATAGTTCAATTTCCTAATCATTCTATGGTATTTCGTAGGATACGCAATTGGTTTGATCTTCGAGGGATCAACCATTTTTCTCACATCCACAAATAGCTCGTCAAACAGTACACTGTCATCAATGTCCAAAAAAGGATTAGGAATCATGGGAAAGTTACTTGGTGCTGCTCCAAGTTTCTTAGTATCTTTTAGTCGATTAAGAACATATTTCCTCTATGATAAGTCAAGAGGATGCCCTTCTTGCTTCTCATAACCTTTATCCCAAGAAAGTACTTTAATAGACCCAAATCCTTTGTTTACAAATGAGAATTAAGAAAGGCCTTGAGTGATGAGATTCTCAAAGTATCACTACCCGTAATAACAAAGTCATCAACCTATACCATTAGAGAATCATGCCGACATCTATCCACTGCTAAAACAAAGAGTGGTCACACTTACTCTGATTCAAACCAAACTTCTTAACCACAGAGCTAAACCTGTCAAACCAAGCACAAGGGCTCTACTTCAAACCATATAAAGACTTTTGAAAGTGGCATACTTTTCCTCGCTTCCCCTAAGCAACCAAACCAAGTGGTTGCTCCATGTAAACTTCTTCAAGAAAGTCACCATTCAAGAACGCATTTTAACATCCAACTGATGAAGATCATAACTATAAGTGGCTGCGATAGAGATGAAGAGGTGGACAAAAGACAGTTTAGTCACAGGGGAGAAGGTTTCCGAATAGTAAACGCCATAGGTCTAAGCATATCCCTTGATAACCAGTCGAGCTTTTAAACGTTCCAAGATGCCATCAGCTTTTGTTTTTACCATGAACACTCACTTGCACCTGATAGCCTTCTTTCCACTAGGTAAATCAACAAGAATCCAAGTATCAGTCTTATCAAAGGCTATCATTTCTTCTTCCATCGTAGCATGCCAACCAAGATGGGCCAAGGCTTGGTGGAAAGTAAAGTAATCAGAAAGGTGATTAAGTTTAATGATGCAATGAAGTAATACAATGAAGGAGACAGATGGTCATAAGAAACAAAGGAAGAGATAGGACAGGTGCAAGTACATTTACCTTTGCGTAAGATAATGGACAAGTCATCAGAAGTATCAGAGGAATAAAAAATATCAGGGGTGTCAAAAGTATTAGAAGTACAGCCATTGCTTCTGGTTCAGGGGCGAATTCAGTAGTAGGAGTGGGGAGGACTTGTTCTGGATCAGACACTGAGCAAATACTAGCAGGCCATGAATATGATCGACGATATTATTGTACCTCAAACACTTCCAATACACATAATGGAGACGAGGTTTAGCAGGCCAAAACAAACACATGCACTGGTGGTAAATGAACCTCATACACCAATATATCATCAAGCCCTTCAGCTGTGTCAGGGGAGTTAGGTGGAGTAGAGGAAGGAAAGAATGGAGTTGACTCATGAAAGGTGATATTTGTAGATAACGACGAAGGGTGGGAGAATAGCATATGAATCCTACAATACCCAAGAAAGACACTCTTGAGAGAATTGCGATCAAGTATGGTAATAGTAAGACAAATATCTCGAAAGAAACAAACACACCCAAAGATTTTTGGATGAATAGAAAACAAGGGTTCGAAGGAAACAGAGTCATGTACAGAGTGTCACCATTGAGAACAAAAGATAGCATACTGTAGAAGCAAGAGGGGGAGAATAGAGAAGAGTATACACTCAATAATCTACTTGTATTCATATGCACAGTGGGTATTTATACACAAGAGCGGAGAGACAAAATAGTAATGACTCATTATGATGATTGATTCCCTAATCAATCATCATAATCCTAATCAATTAGTACTAATTACAATATATTATATTTCCATACATAGGTTATTTCCTAAAACTCCCCCTCAAGTTGGAGCATAGATGTTAATCATGCCTAACTTGTTACAAAGATAATCAACTCGAGTTCCATTGAGGGCTTTAGTCAGCAGATCACCCAATTGGTCGCTAGACCGCACGTCCTGTAGAAATAAAGTTCTCCTTGATCTTATCACGTACAAAGTGACAATCAATCTCAATGTGCTTTGTACGTTCATGAAACACAGAATTGGAGGCTATGTGTAGGGCAACTTTGTTATCGCACCACAGTTTTGCAGGCAATGACGTGGTGAGACCAACTTCCTTCATGAGTTGATGAATCCACACAATTTCCTGTACCGACTGAGACATGACTCTATACTCAGCTTCTGCACTGGACTTAGAAACCACATCTTGCTTCTTACTTTTCCAAGAAACCAAAATAGTAATGACTCATTATGATGATTGATTCCCTAATCAATCATCATAATCCTAAGTACTAATTACAATATATTATATTTCCATACATAGGTTATTTCCTAACACATACGATTGATAAGAAAACACAATTGACACAGCGTTAGCCTAAAAAGGTTTGGGAACATTTATTTGAAACATTAGAGCCTGGGCAACTTCTAATAAATGCCAATTCTTGCATTTTGCAACGATATTTTGAGGCGGTGTATCCGCACAGGAGGATTGATGAAGCATGCCACATATAGATTTGAAATTGAGCAGATAAATATTCTTTAGCATTGTCACTCCTCAGGGTTCAACACAAAAGTTGCAAAATTGAGAGAATAACATGGAGCGATTTTTCATTAGATAGAGCTCAGTAGTTCGAGAGAAATCATCAAAAAGTAACAAACAACTTAAAAACTAGGCTTGGGCTTGACATGACATGGACTTCAAACATCAAAATGGACTAAATTAAAGGGATATGTAGCCCATTTATTGATTCGAGGTGCAAAATAAACATGTTTAGCATAAAGACAAGATTCACATTCTAAAGACAATAGGTGATGGAATAAAGGATATATCCTCTTCAAAGAAGAGAAAGTCACATGACCCAAACAACAATGAACATCAAAAAAGGACGAACCGTTATAGCAAGCAACCAACCACAATACTTGATCATTAAGGATGTAATGGCCGTCAGATTCATAACTCTTACCAATAACTTGCTTCATCGTGAGATCTTGAATCAATGGTCAGGAAATAGTGTGATAAAATAGTTTAATTGTCGAGTAAGCTTGTTGGTTGGCACGAGGTTAAAAGCATGGTCGGGAACATCAAAGACAAAGGATAAGGAAACAGAACGGAGTAGGTTTAACAGTACCATATCCAAGAACACAATAAGAAGAACTATTGGCAATTGTGATGCTAAAGGGAATGGCATAAGGTACGTACAAAGAGAACAAATGATGGTTGCTTGTCATATGGTTAGTAGCACCGAAATCTATAATCCATTTGGAAGAAGAGACAAGACACGTCGTAGTATTACTTGTTGCAACATGACCACTCACAAATTGGGGGGCATACTTCTGCAATGCATGATACTCCATAATGGAAATCATAATCGTGTCATCACCACAACAATCCAAAAAATACCTTAAGAGAAGATTTAGAGAACCAAACATGATACTAAGAAAATAAAAATCTTCCCAACACGTCCAATCAAGGACAACTAGCTAATGAGAATTCAAACCACAATAAATTTACCATGAATTCATAGCCACACCAAGGGCTCAAAAAACAAAAACAAACCAAGGAGCACCGTGTAATCCATTAGGTGAGAGCAAGTACCAAGAAGAATAGCAGCAACTTAAGATCACACCAGTGACCACCCAAACAACACCAATTCAGCAATAGAAGTGAGTAGCCTTAAACAATTGCTAAGGATGAGAAACCAAACTGCCAAGAGAAGCCCAAATAGCAAGCAGAAGAGCAAAACAATCCACAACCACAGCACTCATAACGAATCTAATTTGGAGACAAAATAAGCAAAGAACCTAGCCACCAAAACGAGTGAACATGCATGAAACCACCATAGTCTCACCGGGACAACAAATAAGCGAACATGGGAAACAAGCATAACACCAAAAATCAAGAAGTAAAACGCTGCAACAGTCCCGAACACCAACTAAGGACAAAAAACTAGAATCCAAGACACAAACACCATCGGAAGACATTGGAGAGGGCTAGTCGACACAGGAGAAACAAAGAGCCGTCGAAGACATTGAGACACATGCCATCAAACGCTGGGAGAGAATTGCAATTTGCATGGTGTGTTGGCCACACCTCGTCGGACGGTGATCAGAACACCTTGGTTTGGCTGATCGGGGGGGCCGAGAGTCCACCTATGTGGCGCGTGTCTCCAAAGGGCAACGATCCAATGTCCGTGAGCGCACACTCTCTCTATTGTATAACCGAAGGGCATAAGCGAACTCCGGAAAAAATACACTAACCCTATAGCTCTAATACCATGTAGAGCAAAATAATCTAGATTTCCTGTTTATTCATTTACATCAAGGGTCTATATATACATGAGGAAGGAGCCCTAACAGTTATGGCAATGGCAGTTAACAATAATATCTAATCTAATCACTCATTTTTGGTGATCCTGAATGATTATATAACAATTACAAATATATATTTCCTATTACAAGCAATGTACACAGGACAATAGGTTATCTAACCAAGCATCATCACACTTATAAAATGATGTCTAAAAAACCATAACAGTTTGGTGCCATATACTTTTGACATACTTTTCTTCCTTTTTTATTTTTCCAAGAAAAATAATTTTAAGATATTTAATGAATTAAGCATGTAGAACATGTAGAATGTGGGAAACATAGTAAGTATTGAATTTCACCCCTATAAGACAACATATAAATGGCAAAGTTACAAAAATAGTCTCCCACATTATTTGAGGGCAAGACAACATAAAAATGACAACTAGTTACACAAATAATCTCCCTAATTATTTACGACCAATCACAATCAATTCAGATTATTTACAATCAAATCCTAATCGCCAAAACCACTCAGTCATAATCCACAAAGCAATTAAGAAAATTATCAGCACCTATAGCTTATACATGGCAACATTTTACATGTAAATCTCTTAGCAGTTAAGAATATAAAGAGAATATTAAACAATAGCATGTTTCAGCCTTTGAAAATAACAGTCAGGGCTCAGGGGTTTTCCACTTAACAAGTTGAACTTTGAAAACATGAACATCGCAAGGAAATAATGAAAACAAAGCCAGACAAAAATTTAACATACCATAAAAACACTTTTCCAGCCAGATTTCACATTACTGACCCTGCTGAGGACCATTTGTGAAATGCAGCGAACTATTAATTCTCTAATTTCTGCAGAACTGCTTTTCCTCATAACAATCACAAATGGTCTCAGAAATTCATTCTGGAAATTGTAATTAGCTAGCTCCTCACGTTCCAAAAACTTCATAGCAAGTTGCCGCAAGGAGTCCATCACAAAGATTGCAACTGATAGGTTTTCAGATAATCCAACGGACACAAAGAAATCTGATAGAACATTCCATATGCGAGACCACACTAGTCTGATGCGGTTCATATTATAATGCCTGCAAATGCACATGTTATAAACACACTGCGACACCTACAGGTGCAAGGCCTGTCTAGGTCTAGTATAGGAATTGATATGAAAAAAATTAATTTTTTCAGTGCATAAATATAATTTTACAAGGACATATGAATCTGGTCATTTTTTTCAGTGGTCAATCGATCAATATATCAATATACTACATAAAAAGCATAAGAAATTGCACTGTTCACAAGGCTATGAACAGTGCAGCTTATCTTAGGTTTTGTGCAAACGCAAGGGGCTTAGTCTGGTTTTTACCAAAATTTGAGAAAATAGCTCGCTAAACATGCTATACCCCATCCACTCATATCAACATCTTTTATATTTAAAGGGCTCAAATTTTTTTGTTATGGTTCTCGATGTACACACTAGAATCACATGGTTTTGCCTTTTAAAAGGAAAATTTGAAGTTGAAACTATCTCTAGGAGTTTGCATAAATTCAAATAAATTCAGTTCCAATTCTTATCAAAATTTCCACAATTAAGCCCTACCTCACCAAAATGGGTGTCATACTCCTAAGTTGTTGCATCACCACCACCCAAAAAAATGGGGTGGCTGAAAGGAAGAACAAACACATTTTAGAGATGGACAGGTCCCATCTTTATGTCTTTATTGCTCTAAAATTCTATGGGGGAAGGAGCAATGTTGACAGCCACTTACCTAATTAGTAGGACCTCTTCAAGAGTGTTAAATTTCCTCTCACATAGAATACAAGTGGGTGGCTCAAGAGGAGATAGGCAACTGGAGTTATGAGTGATAAGAAGGTGCCGAATAAACTTAAAGGAAAGTTTTGTTGAACCACTATAAAAATGGCAAATGTTGTATGGTAGTGAATGTTGGGCTCTAAAGGGATAACAAGAGCATAACGTTGGGGTAGCAGAGATAAGAATGTTGAGATGGATGTATGGTCATATAAGAAAAGATAAGATTCAAAATGATCATATCAAAGGAAGATTAGGCATGGCGCCTGTTGAAAAGAAAATGGTTAAAAACAATTTGTGGTTTGGACTTGTACAAATATGGCCGTTGGAGGCTCCAATGAGGAGGGTAGATCAGACAGTGTGGAGTCCTGTGAAAAGGGGTAAAGGAGGACCGTATAGAATACTCAATGAAGTCATTGAATAGGACCTTTTGGTTAACAACCTATATAAAGTTTTGGTTGTTGATAGAGCACAATGGCATTATACAATCCATGTAACTGACCTCACTTAATGGGACAAGGCTTGTTGTTGTTGTATTAGAAAAAGCCCCTTGAGGCCTTCCCAACAAATCAAACCATGCACACACTACCTTTTGTAAGTTTTTGGTTGTGCTTCCTTTGTGCACTATGATCTTTGAGAGAAACTTGAGACAACAAATGTCTCTTCATCAGGCATAACGGTATTCTTCTGGCTCAATGACCTAGCTGGTCCAATGATGTCAAAGCAAGAGGTGCCATTAAAAGAAAATTTGGGTAGGGTCAGGACCACCATGCCAACCAGTTTGGCCTGACTTGACCTAGAGGGTCTTCAATATTAAAAGAAAAAGGTGCTTGGGAGCATATTGTAACTAGAAAATAATTTAAACACATTTTATTAATTACAAAACGTTTGGAGAGCCAAAACCAAACCATTATCACGCTCCTTTGAGTATGATTGTCACTTCCAAATGAAAGAAAACAATGAAAAAAGTATTTTTCAAGTTTAAAAAAGACCAAAAAAAAAAGAGCTCAAAATCGGGATAGGGTTTGAGCGTCTATTGGGGAAATAAACAGTAATTATGGTAATGATTTGACGCACCTAGTGGAGGAATTACCATGTAACATTTATATTACTTAAGACATTGGGGTGCCATTTTAACATAAAAAACAGTCCTTGCTGGATATTCACTCACCAATTTTTTGCATGTCAGCCAGAATGATATTGCCATAGAATTAATTTTGGAAAAGAGCAACTCTACTTAACAGAAAGAAAAGAAAACTTACGCAATTTCTACTATTTTAGTGAGGCTGAATACACGGGGATCTGTGGGAGACTGCAACTCCAAAATGGAAACCTTACAAAGTGCTTTCACAAAAGCTACTATTGCCTCACTGTTCAACCTTTGACTATGAGCAAACACATGATTTAATTCAAGGCTCCCAATTTGGTCCAGCAGATTTAAGTTTGAAATGAAGTTATTAATCTGTTCCGGTGTTACAAGTCCAGAAGTGTTGATCCCAACACTTGTGCTGTCATATGAACCACCACGAACAACAGCCACCACAGCAGGATTCAGAAGGGTTCCTATCTTCTTCAAAGAAGGAAAACCCAAGGTTGTTGGCCCTTTCTCCTCTAATTCAACACCAACCGAAGTAAAGAAGGATGCATCAGGCGGCGCACCCTCTCCTAGGAGTTGCAAATGCTCGATACGAGAGAGGCATGTTAATATGTGTTCCCATGCTTCATGCAAATAATCCCCATCTTCAATGGCAATTGAAATTATAGCCTGTAGAAAAAAGATGCAGCAATTACAGTACTACAATGACAAAAAGACATTTGCATCAAATTAAAAAATATCCTACGGGAATGTTGCATATTTATTTTGGATTATTTAGATTAATTTTTATCAAGTTTGATATTTAATATATCTTAGGATTAGATATGGATATATTATATTTTAGTTATTTTGATTTCATTCGATTAAATTAGATTCTAGCCTATATGAAGGCCCATATATACTCTCTTTTATTCATGGATTCAAAATAATATTTCTCTCTCAAATTGTCCACATATCCATTAGTCATACTTTTCTTTCCACGCACAAGACTAGTCAAATAAAAAGAAGCCAACTACTACTAGTCTATGGTACGAGCACAAGGCTAGAGTGTTGCTAATGGTGGTAAGCAGTAAGCCATTATTGTTGCACATGAAATGACCATATTCATTCTTAAATCATATCTCTCTTCAGTGAATCGTAATTATCAAATCTAACGGTCAACAGTAATAAAACTTCATCATGTTTACCTTGACAGCATCAACATTTTTCTGCTTCATATCTGCAGCACAGTGTAGATACGTAAATTTGGCAACAGATGTAACGAAAGCATCCCTCTGAGTCTGCATGCCCATCACGGCTGTAACATGCACAGCATGTCGAAATCCCTGCAAGCATTCAGAAGTGGCTATCCTGTCGTCACTCTGGTCAAGTGTTACACTGAAAGCAGCCAGCATAGGACCCCAGCAAACTTCCACCATAAACCTCAATATTGCTACGTCTGTGACAGCATGATAAACAGATCTGCAACAAGAAGTAAAATTGGAAACCACACAAATGGGTAGCATGTACAAAATGTAGAGCCTAAACACACTAAAATATTTGTTTGAAAGTAACAGATATTATTGAAATCAGCCAAGGTGGCAAAATCAAATAGAAAATGTACATGAAAGAACAGCATAAAAACTCTTCAAGGAAAGAATTAGCATGATTAGCTTTGCAAGAGAGTACATTTCCGCAAAAACATTCCCAAAAGTGGTCAATATTTTATCTTACTCTGATTTTCCTGACTTAGACTTAAATTGCTCCTGAATGTGACGAATGAGAAGGCCATTTGCGCCCACCGCTTTATCCTCATTCTGCTGCCAGTTCATAAGATTGAGTAAACCATCTAAACCCAGCAATCTATTAAAGCTATTTGCCTGTTTGCTCTGAGGTGCAGAAGAATCAGCATTCATCTTGATTTCACTTTTAACAATTTGATCATACAGGGCCCCAAGATATTCTTCAGGCAGATCCTTTCCATCATCTATTCCACGGTTGTTTCGAATAAAATCAGCCTTGGTCATCTGGAAGGTCATTAAAACACAATGTAACCCAAAAACCCATGTCAAACCCACATTCAACATAATCAGAAAATAAGATAACGAAAACTTGTCATTTAAAAAATGCACAATAAGTTTTTTGAACATATATCTACTATTTGGCATTATTGCCACCCATGAAAGGCAAAAAAGAGAAATCAAATGACAGTTTTCAAGTAAAAATTATGTTGGCCATACAAGACGATGTTTCCATGAATTATTATATATTGGTAATGATTATATGGTATCCAATACTATTGAATATTGAGCATGAAAAAAAATTAATTGCCAATAGTTCAAGGGTTAGTGGTCCAACGGCAGTCACATCAGTCATGATTAAAATAATAATCCTCTGGTCATTAATATAGGACATATTTGAGGAGTTGATCTTGGTCCTAAATATAAGACAAAATTTTCTTATTTGTTAATCTTTTTCTAATTTATCCCTATTGATGCTCCTTCAACAAAAACTAAAGAGGAAATGGAATGAGGGAATTAAAAAAAGTAACTACGTGTTTTAGAAAATACATATGCTATCAACTAACTTAACCAACTTTCTTAATTTAATCAAATTAGGTAAATGTCTTATATTAAGAACCAAAAGAGTATGATTTAATTAAAATTTAATTTTAAAATTTCACGACAAATTTGGGGTTTAGGGAATGCAAGAACTTAAAATTGAAAGAAGGAACTAGGAATGTCTTATCTTTCTTTAAGGGTTTTGAAAATATCAAAACGATGCAACATGGTTGACCACCCAACCCACTGGGTTACCTCAGTTAACTGGGTTGGATTGATCCTTGGTAGATTGACTGATCAAATTGACCAAGTGACTGGGTTACCAGTCTAACCAGCCATGTTGGTACAAGCTCAAATACCATGCTATTGAGTCAAATTCAGGCGTTGTTAGACCTAACTCTACCAACATGATTCTTTAATCTACAAGGCCCAAACCCACAACCTTATTTACAAGGTATCGAGTCCCCTCAACTCAATCCAATCACTGCTAGTTTAAAATAGTATGAAATACTCAAGGTTCAGCCAGTACTAAAAAGAATGGAGCCATGCTTAAAGAGCTGATTTTCTAACTGCAGGCCAGAAACATTAAAAAAGATTAAGCACTCAAACCTTATCTTTCACCATGCTATTATGAGCATCTGTATTGAGCATTATCACGGAGTAAGCCAAAACATAGGCAGTATCTGCACTACTAAAAGAACTTGGATTGCATTTACAATAACGCTCAGCAAACTTCTCCATGATGCGATCAATCTTCTGTGCCTCACCAGGCAGCCTGAAGCCCCGAAGAAAAAACCTTAGGGCTTCACCAAAATCCATCCCTTTGAAATTGAAGGAGTCAACATAAGCATGCATAACTTTGAGAGAAAATTCCTCTCTTTCCCCCAAATAGTCACCAATCTTAGTTTGATCAAGGGAAGTAGTGTTCTTAAGGAAAAGAGCCACTTCTTCCGGAGTGCAGCCAATTTTTTTGTTGCTTGTCAAAAAATCAATACCCTTGGAAGGTTTTCTATTAAAAAGTGATATACCTTTCTGCATTGAACCCATAAAGATCATCAAGAAAGATGCAAAATAAAAGGTCAAAGATGAGGGGATGCATTTCATAAGGGCAGATGAAAAATATTACAGATACAACACAGGTGCTTGTAGGTATATAAAACCAAGTAGTAGATAACTATGATGCACAAGTTACTAGTATATAATCAATACAGGTATACAGTATAGTAATTTTTTCATAATAAACAAACAACAGCTATTACTAAGAAAAGTTTAAAACAATTCAATTTTTACAACATAAAAAGGCGCATAGCCTTCTTCGATATGATGTGGAAGTTCATGTAACTTTTTTGAACATAAGATTTTTTTTTTTCAGATCTGAGACTTAAAGCTTGTAAGCATAATAATAATTTACTCAATACGCAGCCGAACTAAACTTTAAATTTTTTTTTTAAAAAAAACAATGGTGTGTGCACTCTCTCTCTCTCTTACTACCAAAAGAAGTACCCCAATTCACATACATATCCAGTAAGGGTGTCCCTTGGACTTGGAAGTAGCCATGCTTCATAGATACAGACTCAATGCTATATGAGATGATATTTCATATTGGCAACCATATAAAAATTTGTATTCCTCTATGTGATAGAATATCAACCTGAAGTTCAATTTTATATGCCCGACGTTGCTCTAGAGTAGCAGCATCTGAAAATTCAGAATTTACATCAGGATGAAACTCGTGGTCATAAGCATTTCCTTCTTCTCCATTTGGACTTAGATGATTCTCTGCCATGCTACTGCTTTCAGAGATTTTGGGCAAATATGAATCCCCGATCCTTATTTGCTGGTTCATCCATGTTCCCATTGACTTTATGATGCTGGCCAAACACTTCACAGACTCATGTCGGAAGGTCATATCCTGTGCTGGAGACAAAGCTGTGGTTGAGCCGGCAGGTGGCCCCAATGCAGTTTTAAGAAGGCCATTGACAATCCTGCAAGCATCTGATGGAATTATAAGAGTTTAAATACTAAAACAAGACGCAGAAATCAAAGGAGGGAAAAAGAAAACAAATTTACTGGACTTAAGCCCGATTTGGTTAGCCATACAAGATAAAACTCAAAATCACAAGCAGCAATAGACAGTATCGTCTAAGCTATTTGCTGGGTAAGCCTTATATAATATCACACTGCATCAATGTTACATTTGGAATAACATCATGATAAGGTACCGAATCTAAGGTTCACTTTGTAATAGGAAAAGAACTTTAACTACTCTATTATAAAGAGGAAGCAAGTATCTCACTAACTCTTTATGAACAACCCAAGAGAATCTCCAATATCAATTTACTCTCTAAAATATTAAATGCTTTATTGAACAAGAGAAAAACCAATTTATAGAAATAGCTTATAAAGACAGACTCTAATTTAAAATTCAAATGCGAAATTCAAATAACTAACAACCCATGATTATATTCCACTTATTTCTCAACTACTAAAAATAACAATTAATAATTAATTTCTAACCCATCCTAAGACGTTTATTTTTTCTAGAATAAATCAAGTCATAGCGATTTGGATTGCTATCACTCGACAATGTATTTGAAAATAGGATGAAAATTATATTATATATCTACATTATAATACACTCAAGTCACAAAACAATAATAGTTATAGGAGGTCGTAGTGGTGGAGGAGAAATAGTCACTTTACTGTCGGTGGTGCCAAGGCATAGGAAGTGGTGGAGGCATTAAGTTCACATATTATGCAAGAAAGGAGGCCCTAGAAAGAGAAGGAGAGAGACTTCCATCTATATTACAGTATTAACTATAGTAATGACGGTGACAAATGACGAAGTGATGGTGGTGGTGAAAAGATGGAGGTAGGAATGGTCGTGTGATGACAACAAATGGAATAATGAAGGTGGCAAAGGTAGGATGAAGGTAATAACAATTGTATCATGACACAAATAGTGTTGGCAACATTGGTGAAGGCAATTGAAAAAACTAGAGGATTCTCATTCCATGCTAGAGGTCCAAGTACTGGGGATAATGCTTTGATCAAAGATCCTAAGCTACTCACCCAAGATTATCTATCCATTAACCTCCAATTTTATTCAAATTCACAACATAATGATAAAATAAACTCTAAACTAATTTATGAAAAACAGAAAAGTAATAAAATCAGCAAACAATAAGGGATAATGAGAGAGAAAGGTGGTTCAGTAGCTAATTTGCTTGTTAATGGGCTTCCATGGTTTTCAACACTCCCCCTCAAACTGGAAATAAATATTGATCATTTCCACCTTGCCCTTGAGTTTCTCAAACCTTACTCTTAAAATAGCCTTGGTCAAGAGATCAGGTACTAGAGCATTTTAGTGGATGTAGGTCAAATAAACTATTCCAGCCGTCATTCTGTCCTTTATAAAGTGCTTGTTAGTATCTACATGCTTTCTCCTATCATGGCCATGTTGTCACAAGTGAGAGTGTATGGATTTTCATTTCCTGTTCTAACCTGAGTATCCACATTCCCTCACAAATTCCCAAGGCTAATGACTCAAAAATACATCTTGCCACAATGCTTGCTTCTTTCTTCTCCACGTGACCAAGTTGTCCTATACATGAGTGGAATATTCAAAAGTGAATCTTCTATACACTAATAATCCTCTTAATTTGCTTCTATATAAACTTCTACGGTTCACGTTCTTCCTTTTGCAAAAAACAACCACTTCCTAAGCGCCTTCTTCAAACGCGTTAGAATTTTATACACAGCCTCCGTACGCTCATCTTATAGTTTATTCAAAACTAACATGCCATACTTTTCGGAACGCCTATAGTTGGCCTAGTGTGGGACAAGAATATCAATTTCTCCACTAATCTCTACTGTCTCTGAGTCCCTATCGATGCACGATCTAGTTAGAAATTCAATTTGCATGTTGTATCCTCAGGAGTGTCTACAAGCTTAGACTCCAAAATTTACATTTCCTTCAACAACTCAGAAGTTTGTTGCCTTTGAGATGCATTCATCCCTTTCACTACACCTAGCTACCGTAATAGCAAAACCCAAGAAGTACCTTAAAGGCATTTCCACTAAAAATTCCTCTTCCAATTCACCTTTAAGAATGCAATTTTAACATCTAGTTGCTATAGAAGCCAGTCAAAACTAACTTCTAGTGAAAGTAGCATCTTCATTGTATTAAACTTTGCAATCAATGTGAATGATTGCTGATAGATTATTCCGTGGCTTTATGCGTACATCTCCATCAAAATGATGGAATTTGGCCTCCCACCACATTGCAAAGGAAAATTCAGATTTTCATGGGAAGTCGATTTTGATTACCAAAATACCCCTTAACTTTTTTCAAATATTCCTCCATAAATCTAAAGTTGTTGATTTCACATTTATAATTTTGTTAAACCTCAACTTAGAACCGAGAAGAATCAACAAGGAACATCCAAGAAGATAATACAAAGGTTGATTTGGCAACAAGATAGACCAAGGAATTAAATTTTGCAGCACATATGATAGCATTCAATTGATCAAGTAGCAACAGTAGAAAGTGATCCAATATAGTATTGTTGTATCTCCATGGCAACAAGATAGGAGTAGATCTACTGGAGCTAGTCCCAGGATATGGAGGAACAGGAATAAACATGGCTTCAAGATCTATCTTCCTTGGAGGAAGCCTTACATCTTGGAAAAGCAGCAAAAACAAGTTCTGACCAGATCTAGTGTTGAAATTGAATATCATGCCATGTCCCAAGCAACATATGGACTTTTAGTATGGATAATCAATTGCTTCAAGAACAAAAATTTGAACAAAATGACATTGATATCTAACGATCAAGTCACTCTTATATTGCCTCCAGTCCAAATTTTCAAGAGAAAACTAAGCACATTGAAATTTATTGTCACTTCAAAGAAAAGATGCTCCAAGGGACTCTCAACACTATCCATGTTGATTTTAATGATTAATTGGATTATATTCTTACTAAGTCCATAAGAGGCCTATGTGTTTCTTACATTGGCGACAAGTTTAGTGCATCATATTTATACGTTCCATCTTCAGTGAGTGTTAAGAGTTAATGTACATTATAAATGTGAGGTGCAGTCAACTAGGTTATGACTACAATGCTAACTAGATAGCACCTATAGAGCTAGTTGTACATCACTACAATAAAGCTAACATTTGTACAGTCTTCAATGTTTTTATCATGTATCTTGCCTATAAATACAGTGTCGTGTAGCTCATAACACATCAAATAATTTTCCTTCAAAGAGTTTGCTTTTCTTCTACCTCTCATCATGTTATAAAATTTAAACCTTGTTTTACAAATAGCTCATGGAAAAACTGCTGCCTCGAGTTAAAGCTTCTTACATGTGGAGACAAACAGTCTCAATCAGGTTATGAGGAAATAAATTTGTAGTTTCCGGCGTTTACACCATTCTTAATTGTGTCCCAATCCCTGAGTATTTACTCTCAGCTTGTACCAAATTTCTGTTAGATGCTACCAAACTGAGAAGTCTGATTAAAATTACCGCACCTCTAGGACATTTAATTCATAAGTAGGTAATAGCACAATTTGTGAATAATAAGTGGAAGGATTGCAGCCCTTAAAGGAAGTATTTATATCTGTCAGTGATAGGATTCCAAACCGTCCTCTTCTCATTTATTCTAGGAAGAGGCGTTTGGATAAGGCCAATTAAGGGTAGTTTGGAAGTTATGGTTATTAGGGGAAGTTTAGAAGTTATGTTTTATGTATGTTTTATAATAAGTTAGTTATTTAGGGAAGTTTGTATCAGTTTGTTTTGTCAGTTACGTATCTTTATATATATCCCTTTAGGTTGTAATCAGAGGTTATGCAGAAATATATTTATTCAAAGTATTGTCTTATTTGGTCAAGAATTTCAAATTCTGGTTCTTGAATTGTTCTACTAGATCCTAATTCCCGGGATCTATCAGTCAGTGATATGCAAATGAATTAGACAGTTTATAACATTTCAAGTTGTACAAGCCTTTTTTTTCACTTTGTTTAATGCTGCATCATGTCTTTTGGTTTGAGAATATCTTATCTACCATCAATTTGTACCCTCTCTTTCAATAAGAATTTTTCTCATTATTTTTTTAAGAGGAATCCTACAACAGATATTTGAATTATGTCTCTAATTCAAATCACAAAGTAACCCATCTGGAATTCTTTTTCATGTCTTGTCTCTAAGCCAAAATGACTATTACAGAGCAATTTCTATGGTAACTTTTTTTTGTTAAATATGAATTCATAACACACTTCAACTTTCAATAATTAAATTTTAACATATTAACCCGCCTAGTTGAATGATATTGTTTGGTTCCATTCCCTGAATTTTCATTTCATTTTCCCTCATGTATTCTAGCAGAATTATTCACAAACATAGCAGGCAATCTACTATTAGTAGTATAATCTTCCCAAAAAAATATTGTTGTCAGATAATGACCACTAAGTACACATGATTTTGCTTCAACGATAGCACTTTATAGTATATGCTTGGGAATGGATAAGTTTATCTGCTAATTCTATCTCAAAAATTTAGAATATAGTCATATTGCCCATTTGACCTTGATGTGGAAGAGAAAAAAGGCTGCTTTGGAAATGTTTTTCAAACACTAAATTCCACATTACACTCAATTAGCGTTCATCACACTTGAAGGCGCCCATTCTTATAAGTAAATACTAAAATTCAATGATTCTGCATTAACAAGCCTACTTTTTTGGCAACCAAGCTTAATGACAATTGACAACTTGAAACAGAAAGGTATTAACCCACGTCTATTCTTCTTTAGAGGTGGTTGTCAAGGCATAACAAAGAAAGTACATATAACAAGAAACATGATACCTTTCAAATATATTCGAAGCATCCACATCACAATCATAGTTGACAAAAATGTCGATGATAATTTGAGGATCCTGAGCTAACTTGTCCAATAAGTTGAGGACAGTCATTTTCTGCAGAAAACTTGGCTCAAGAACATTCTCAAGAACCCGGAGGATAAGCATGGGAAAAAACATGCCAATCTCTTTTTTCAACCCTGATCGGAACTTCGATAGCAAGTTCATGAAAATAGAACATTGGAGCTGAAAGATGGCCATGACTGACAGGGCACTGTTCTTTAACAATGACAGGCAAAGATATTGCTTGATGGCATCCAGGAACCTATAACATGTTAAAGTAAATGAGTTTTATGCCATATTATTAACAAAAGAAGGACATAGATTATAATCAAAACAAAAGGCAACATAGGCAATTCAATATTCTTTGAAATACTGCACTTAGCTGGCAAATAAAAAATTAAAGATTTACAGACTTGATGATAAAACAAGACCCATTTGAACATTCTTTTTTAACTTCAATCACCAACAAACATGCTACTACAGGCTGGAGCTGTGATAAAATCTTTAGCAATAAAAGGATACTTAGAATCCTACACAGTCATGTGGTAACTTTATGCATATACAGCTACCGCATTATACACTTGAAACAAATAGCCAGCTGCTTATTATCATAGAATATATGGTCTCGGCTAGGATGCCCCTGAGAGAGGGTCAAGTACAGTAAATGGGACTAATAATCTTGGTGATTCACAAGCTTGTTGAAATGTAAATGTCATCTGAGTTACAAGCTTAACGATACTTGCCTCTCATTCACGCGCCAAATTGAGCCAGCGTTATCCATCACAACCTTAAGGAGCTCCAAGGACAAAATTTTACCTCTCAAGAGGATGCGGTCGTCAGAGTGCTGTTGAGATGAAAATTTCATCGTCAATTTGCACAGATTTTTGAAAAGAAGAATACCGTCCTCCCTAATCTTACTGACACTAGCTCCAGCTTCATTATCAAACTCCCCATTACTCGGAAAACCTGTTTCATCTGCTGCCTGCGACACTGACTCAGAGCTATTTTGCAATTGCCGTGACGATGAAAGGGAAAGTTCCTTACTATTAGGAAAAAGAACACCCTCACTAGCCTCCACGACCTCATTAATGAAATTTTGGCATAAGAGTATGGAATTCCCCTCGTTCAAATTCTTGTCCGTGAATTCCAAAAGTTGACTGACGGAAGCTCTTTTAACGCGGACATCCATCGAGTCTTCCTCGACCCTTGTGAAGACAATGATCATAATCTGGGCAAGAACCGATTTTGCACAGATCTGATTGGTACCGTTTACCCCGCCAAGATACACATTATAACAAGTTCTAACAATATGAATGAGACAGTCGGCCCGGATCAAAATGCAGGGGGATCGTACAGCTGAAAGCAGAACTCTGAGCACGCCCAACTCAATCGCCTCCTCCCCAAGGCCGCCTGACTTACAAACGGCATCAATAATCCTGAAGACAACTTTGGACTGTGAATCAGTCGCAGTGGTACCGCTATCAGTGCGGTCAATCTCGCCGTGGACAAGGCCAAGAGAGATCAATTTAAAGGCACATTCAAGAGCAGGTTCAACCACCTTCGCATACGCGGAGTCCAGCGCGAGAAAGAGAGGTTGAAGCACATATTCTGCGTCCGAGGAGGAGAGGCCTGAAAGAGGAGATTGGGCATCGGATGGAGTAAGGTCAGAATCAGACAGGGTTTCGAGCTTGTCTAAGGATGATTTGCAGGCGGAGACGAGGTGGGAGTGCTTACGCCAGGCCGCATTCTTGATTATCTTGTCCAGTGATGGACCCAGAACCCGGCCGCAACGTGAAGGACCCCCCAGGGCTAGGGATGCGGACATCTTTCAGAGATAAAATATACAGCGAGAGAGATTGGACCATAGAAAATGTTCGCATTAACCGATCTATGTCAATGAGAACCAGAAGTGACGAGTGCCAACGTTCAAAAATTCGATCTTCCTTTCGTTGGAATTGGGGGACTGGGAATCAGTATGACATTTTACAGGACGAGAGGTTCTGGCTCCTCTGGCGACGTTTCCGCGAAATGACTTGGAGTCTTGTTCACGGCACTTTGGATGCTTAGATCCAGATTAGTAGAGTAGAGGGGGGAAGCAGAGTCCTGACACGAATTTTTCTTACATTCTACAGTTTTGTTCAACGCATCACGCATGGCTGGGGCAGGCGACTGGCATCCTCAAAATGTCGCTCCCTCTAGAGAAATCCAATTGAGAGCTGTAGCTTATTTTTTTCATTGTCAACTTTTTTAAATTTATTTGAAATTTTTTTCAACAATAATCAAATATAAAAGAGAATGAGAAGAAAATGACTATGATTGGTACCACGTTTCAGAGGCAAATCGAGTTTTTTTCATGCCCAATTGGGCTTTTGAAACTTTTTGATTGTTTGGCTAATTCTTACACCCAGTCATATTTTTAAAGGAAAATAAGACTATCGACCCGCGTGATGCGCGGGCATATAATACAATTTTAAATTATAGATCAATAATTGAATTGTCAATAGTTAAATCTTATGAAGAATCACATATTAAATCAAAGGAACAATTGTGACAAAGTATTTGAAATTGAAGTAAATTGTTTCATTTATGAATATAATAAAAGGTTTTGAAAAACTTCCCTATACACAACATTAACAGTAGTGTCACTGCATTTATTGAACTCATTTAATATGAGAATTTTCAAACAATTGAAAATCTTTACTCTTGTAAGAGCAACATAAAGTTGACCATGTGAGAAAACTGGGCTTGGAAAGTAAAGACCTACATTTGACATTGATTGCCCTTAGCTCTTATTAATTGTCATTGCAAATAAAATTATTATTGGAAATTGCCTTCTTGTAATCTTGAAAGTGAGTTTAGATTTAGATAGGTTCATATCTATTTTGTGTAGCAAAATGTCTTCGCCTACAATTATGCCATTTAACGCCTTCGCCTTGATGACGTTCTTGCCAAGTTATGCTATTTGAAGCCTAGTACCATTGCATAGTCCTGGTGCTTGGTCAATATTCCTTATTAACATAACCAGTACTCCGACCTTCAGAACCAATTTATAATGAGGTATCCTAGAACATTTAATTGAATTTAAATGCTTTGTGTCATATAGATCATCAAAACTATCATTAGCACCATCAATACGATTAATAGAGTCTGCACTAAAGTACTCTACTCCATCTCCTGATAACAAAGAACAAATATATTCATTCAATGAATCAACATGTTATGTTGTTGGTGTTAGGATTGACTTGTTGTTTAGGTATCCTTCATTGAATATACGCTCCACTAAACTTGGGTATGTTGACTGAGCAATGCAACTTATTGGATTGTCATCATCATAAAGTAACATATCATATGGTAATTTTATATTCGCAATACCATCGTGCGGTAATTCAGTGACTCCTTCTCCCACAAGCAGCAACCATTTGGAGAAGGCTTCAATTTTCTCCTGTTCAATTAGATCTGTATAAGACTTTAGTCTCATATTTTTTGTTAATTTAAATAACTTACATTCATTCCATAGTGGAGAAGCATTGATTGATGCATCAACAATTTCAGCTTGTCCAACTTTAGGGATGACAGGAAGAATCTGTTTAAAATCACCACCCATGATCACACATTTCCTCTAAAAATGGAATTAGTCTTCATTAAGTCTCTCAAAGTTTGGTCAAAAGCCTCAATACAATGTCGCTTGACCATCAGAGCTTCATCCCAAATAATTAGCTTAGCAGTTTTGATCAAGTTGCCAGTTGGTGAATTTTGAGTAATTGAACACATTGAATCTTCATTAATATCGATAGGTATTAAAAACCTTACATGTGTAGTTCTTTCTGATGGTAGTAAAGTAGCTGCAATACCACTATAGGATACGTTAAGTGTGATACCCCCTTCTGATCTTATGGAAGCTGTTAATGTATTCCATATAACATGTTTTTCCAGTTCCACCAAATCCATGCAAAAAGAAGAAACCACCTTCCATAGAAGAAATGGATGACAATATGTTATCAAATACTTCTTTTTGCTCAGTGGTCATAAGATGCGCAATCTGTTTGATTCATCACTTTCTCTTTGTTTGTTGTAGTTTAACTTTTAAAGTATTAGTTGGTTTAACATGTCAATACTGAATTCTTCATTTAGTCTTGGTAAAGATGGATAGTCATCTAGACTTTTGCCATTACGTAGCAACAGTTGCTAAATTGCAAATAGACTTGCAGCCTCTTTTTCGACAGTTAAAAACTGCAATTCTTTGAAAAGAAAGAGAAGGTGTTATTATTTTCTTAACAACTATTACTAAAGTAATAAGTAAAAAAAAAAGTCATACATTACAGAAGTTCATTCTTTTTAACAAAAAAAAAAATTATTGCAATTGTTTGTAGTTAAAAAGTGATATCGAAAGATGTAATTAACATTTTACTTGAAAATGAAAATAATTTAAAGCCATGTACCTGATAAAGATTGATTGCCTTGTGGGATATATAACAAATCTTCACAAATGATGTCTTTGGTCGGTTCCCAAACAATAGCCGGTTGTGATAAGGAATGACTCAATAACATACCGGTGAAAAAATGACGAAAGTAATTGCCTGATGCCCATGATGATGCTTCTTTAATGCATCAATGAACTCATTGTCATCGTCTAACAATCCAAGTGCGTAACATGCTTCCCTGAATGTAGAGTATACAACATTCTTCATAGTTCGAATATCTACATAACTCTTTGGACCTCGAATCTTTGTCAATAGTAAATGAAGGTAGTATAACTCTCCTTGAGAAGGTGTACAATGATCCAACTGACCAACAGATAAACCTCGTTCACGAAGCTTCCACCGTCTTCTTTCCCTAACAAATTCTTAATTAACTCTCTAGGAATCCCTTTAGTCAATGGATCCGCTATATTTTCTTTTGATTTCACATAATCAAATGAGATGATTCCATTAGAGAGTAGTTGTCTAACGGTATCATGTCTACAACGTATATATCTAGATTTACAGTTATATATGCTTGGCCTTACCAATAACTGCTTAACTATCACAGTGTATACACACTACCAGTACTGGCTTTAGCCAATTAGGAATGTCCTCAAGAAGGTTACAAAGCCACTCGACTTCCTTACCAGCTTTATTTAAAGCAATAAATTCTGTTTCCATAGTTGATCTTGCAATGTAGGTTTGCTTGGATGACTTCCAAGACACAACACCTCTACCAAGGGTGAACACATATCCACCTGTGAATCTTGTGTCATTAGAGTTGGTGACCTAATTTGCATCATAATACCCTTCTAGCACTGCAGGGTACTTGTCATAATGCAAAGCAAAGTTTTGAGTGTGCTTTAAGTAACCCAAACTCTTACCATAACTTTGTTATAAAGCTTGTTTGGATTACTTGTAAAGCGACTCAACATGCTTACTGCGTAGGCAATATCAGATCTAATGCAATTCATAACATATGTAGAGTTGTCTAACACTTAAGCATACTCCTTTTGTTTTTCAGCTTTGTCTGTATTTCTTAATAGTCGAAGACTAGAATCTATAGGGATCGTCACAGGAGCTATGTTCAAACTCTTGAATTTCTTAAGAATTTTAGCAATATACTGTACTTGTGATAAAGCCAACCTATCAGATGTTTTATGGTTTTTAATTTTCAAAATAACATTTGCTAGACCCATATCTTTCATGTCGAACTTATTGGTAAGCAATCGCTTAGTAGCTTTAATCATTTGATTATTACTACCTATTATCAACATGTCATCTACATAAAGATAGACTATGGCAAACATGTTTTCAGTTTTCTAAATATAGATACACTTGTCATATTTATTAATACTAAAGCTATTTGATAACATAACTTCATTGAATTTCGTATGCCATTGTTTCGAGGCTTGCTTAAATCCATAAAAGGATTTTATTAAGCGACAAATTTTCCATTCATATCCTAAGACAATAGATCCCTCAAGTTGTTCTAGATAGATCTCTTCCTCTAAGTCACCATTTAAGACAGTTATCTTTACATCCATTTGATGTAACTTTAACCCATTTAACGCTGCTAACGCAATTAACATCCTAATGGATGTAATCCTTATAACAGGTGAATAAATATCAAAATAGTTTAGGCCTTCACGTTGTTTGTAGCATTTTACTACCAACCTAACTTTATACTTATCAATAGTGCTATTTACTTTCATCTTTTTGAAGACTCACTTAGTTCCTAAAGGCTTATTGTCAAGAGGAAGATCAACCAATTTCCATATATGATTTGACATAATGGATTCAACTTCACTATTGATAGTCTCTTATCAGAATTGTGCTTTAGGGGAGTCCATAGCCTCTCCATAGTTTGAGGCTTATTTTCCAACAGAAAAGTTAGAAAATCAAGCCAAAAGGATGTTGCGGTCCTTTGCCTAGTACTAAGTCTAGGTTTCTCCTCTACAGAATCGTTGTTAATAGTAGTATCCTAAGATATTACAGTATTGTTATCATCATTTCCCTTATTATACCAAAATACACTCTCAAATAACGTGGCGTCCCTTGACTAAATAACTATATTAACATGGATATATGATACATTGGACTTATAAACCAAACAACCGATATGTACTATTGTTAAATGCATAGCCAATAAACACACAGACCATTGTCTTAGGTCAAATTCTCAATCTTTTGGGTTTGGTAAACGCAACCTTTGCCAAATACCCCCACACTTTCAAATATTTCAAGGAAGGTGTCTTTCCTTTCTATATTTCGTATGACATGCTTTGTATCATTTTGTGAGGCACTCTATTAATTAGAAGGTTAGCCGTTAAAATGACTTCCTCCCATAAATTTTGTGGTAAATTGGAGTTGGTTGATGACACTAGTTATTTAGCTTGTAAGCCCACACATTATCCTATGGATCCTCATTTGCAGCTTTCTCAACATTGTGGTATGCCTCTACTTGACACTCTCTCTTGTCGCTAACTTATTGGTCGTTTGCAATATCTTACCATAAGTAGGCTTGATTTAAGTTTTGTTACCTAGCAACTTAGTCAATTCATGTCTAGACCTTGTGATACTCATATGGTAGCAGTTCACCGTGTTCTTCGTTATCATAAGAATTCTCTTGGTGCTGGAATTTTGTTTTCTACTGATTCTGATTTGAAATTACGCAGTTATAGTGATTTTGAGTGGGTTGGCTATGTGGATACACATCATTCTGTTATTGGTTTTGCCATTTTTCTTGATTCTTCTTTGATCTCTTGGAAATTTAAGAAACAAGCTATAGTTTCCAAGTCCTCTTCCGAGGCTAAATGTAGAGCTTTGGCCTCTACTACTTGTGAATTACAATGGCTAGTTTATCTTTTGAATGATTTTCACATATCTCATCTTGATCCAGCTCTTCTTCATTGTGATAATCAATCTACCATACAAATTGTTGCTAATCCCACCTTTCATGAAAGGAATAAACACATCGAATTGGATTGTCATCTAGTTTGTGAAAAGGTTCAGGCAAAGGTTATTCATATTGTGCCTGTTCGGTTTGTTGATCAAGTAGCTGATATTTGTACAAAGCCTCTCCACCCAACACGGTTCCATGAGCTCACATCCAAACTAGGTCTTGAAAACATTTGCGCTCCAGCTTTTTTTTTTTTTGGGGGGGGGGGTGATAAGAGTAACATAATTAGTTAATTTGTTAATTTGTTATTAGTTTAGTTGCATTGTTGTTCATTCTATTGTAACCGTTCTCATTTTGATGCGACTATATTCTCAGCATCTGATTGTATATCTATATACATTATCCCATCAATAATATTATTCTATTCTTTTCCCTTTCACAAATTGTCACATAATCATGGATCAGAGAATGATTTCTTTGTAATTTTATGTTGATTTAGTTTTTTAAGTTGCTGGATATTTTATTGATTTGCATTAGGTTTCGTTGTCATCTTCTCAGTCTCTTCTGGATATTTTTTCAGTTGGGAGTTGGTTGGGTGCTTCAATTTTGTTCTTTTGATTTGGTTCCTGTCTAATTTGAAAAATGATGAGGATGTAATGCTAACCGATCTGGTTGTGTCGAATGGCCATGGAGAGGAAAGGGGAGGGGAGGGGAAGGGAAGATGGGGAAAGTGATTAGATGATGAGGTGGCAGGCAGGTGGAGTCAAAGTAACGGTCAAAATAAAATTTTCTAATGGTTGGCTAAAAAGGTCAAATTTAATATTAGATAGCAGTCAGGCCACATTGAGCCAAAAAAATTCTTAAATTTGCATTCTTACCCATAATTTTAATGCATTTTAAAATGATATTACATGTTGATATTAATTTGAAAATAAATATATAAAATATAGAAATTTGACAATGTCACATGTGATTAAATGATTTAAAGTAATTTCATAGTAGTATTATATATACGTGCACATTGATGGTTAGAACGAAGCTGGAAGACGATGTGAGTGAGGCGGAATGGGGCAGGTGATAGGGAGTAGGCGGGCGGTGGCCGATTTTTTCTTTTTTCCAAAAAATTCGAGGGGAATCACCCAGGGAGTGAAAATTTGAGCGGAAAGTAGGAAACCTACCTCTCAACTCTCATTTTCTTAATTTTTCAATCTGAACATTAGAAATATATAAAAGAAATATTATAATAAATATATTATGACACCGTTTTATAATATAAGTATAAACATTACAGTTAAAAAAATTATACACATATAATACACATTAGACTTCAATTGCAATTCTTGATGACAAGAACATAAAAGTAGGCGTCCAATGTCTCTTTTAAAAAACAAAAGAAACCCTGAAATCAACATATCCCAACTCAAACTATAAACAGAGTGCCCTCATCAAAACACCCGCAAACTGACTTGTCAACTTTATAAAACCGTTATCCTCGACGCTGAAGTTTGTGACAATCAACGATGTTTGCAATCATACAACATTAATGCTACACTTGATTAGTAGCGCTTCCAAAGAGCATCCACTGTTCAGATTTGTAGAGATTTGTTTTACTCTTCGCTTTCTGCCTTAGCTGTACAACCTGTCCAAATGGCCCGTCAGAATAGAGGACGAGTATGCAGCTGGATTCTAACCATCAAAGGATTGAAATATATACTATAATAACCCCCCTTGGCGTTTAAAAAAAAAAAAAAACCCTTCAGGACGTTAAATGTTCAATAGTTCCAAATACCATGTCAAAATGATTGGCTAATCTAGTGGCAACTTTGGATAAATCAATTAGCAACAGAAAATGCTTTTGGAACTATAACGAGAAGCAAAAATGAGTTTTTCAAATACCAGATTAAATCAGCTTACAGTCTGCATGCTCCTTTGTGTATAGATTGAAGGTTACTGAACAAAAACCGTTCAATATATACAAATTATCACTCGAACAATCAAATACAAGCATGCATTAAACATTCCTTCTAGAGCTTACCTTACCTTACCTTTACATGACTAACTGAACATTTTCATCTTACCTTGCCTTTCCCCCACATCTTAACGAGGCTAAGGAGAACTGCTATGTTCAGCCCCTTACCATCTTGGTTTGCCAAGAAGGCACATTCTTAGGAACAATAGCTAACTTATCCACCAGGGTTCCTAGTCATAAAGGTCCTTTGCTTAGCCAGAAGGCTCTCTTTCTTTCTGCCTCAAGGGGCACACGATAACATTTCATCATACCAACCAACTCATAAAATGTTAAACTCATGCACATGCATGCATTCAAATCACTATTAGGAAACTTTTAAATAAATTGATAAATAATTTATGATAAATAATATATGAGATTTGCGTCATGAAGTGAAAAATATTGACATTTCTAAAATGAAATAAGAATGAAATGTAATATAACTATTTTATAGGTTTTCTTAACAAGAAAAAAGAACATAAATTTGATAGAGGTGGAATAGTTGATTTATTATTATTTTCTTCCCCTCCCCTCTCAAACCAAATAAAGTAACACTAAAACCCCTCTTCTTTCTTTCCCTTTAACTAAATCAAACAAGAAAACATCAACCCCCTCCTGTTCCTCCACTTCTCTCTATTAAAATCCCAACTCTTCATTGAACCAAACAAATTGTACATGCGGACATATGAGAAATCGGAGAAAGATCTAGGGGAGCAGCCCAGCATTAGCTATGCACCCTTTAAACACCACGACTTTTCTTTCTTTCTCTTTTTCCTTTTAGGAGATTGGAGAGCATAGAGTTGACTGGAGCGGCCATTGAAGAAAGTGAAGAAGAATATGCAAGCGATGAGTTTGAGGCACAAATGGAGGTTTTGGTCGAAATTAAGCACGAGTACACGCTATTAGGCAACTTGTGTGCCCTGCTTCATGAAATCAGAGAGGCTACTCAAGAATAACCCCACTACTTGACCAGAATAATTGAAAGAGAGCAGCACTAAATGCTGCTATAGGCCTGATATAAAGCAACAGAAGTGCTCATGCTTTGATTAAAGCTCTGAAGCTAATGAACCACACAATAGATATAGGTGCGAGAGAATTAAGTGCAGCAAAAACAAAGATGATGTAACTACATCGTGCCATTGGCAAAAAAAAAAAAAAAAAAAAAAAAAAGAAAAAAAGAAAAAGAAAAAGTAACTTCATCATGCTAATGAAGCTGATTCACAATTGCAAGACGTGTCATCCATAATGTCTTCCCAACATCATTAGCAATGATCTGACATCAAGCTTCCTACAAATTGCAGAGGCATATAAGCTGGAGGCAGAATATTTCATTTTGAGGAGCGGACTCGGTCATTGCTTGTTAAAAAACAAATAAAAGAAAGAAAGAAAGAAAGACTTGATATAAAGCAGAAGTGGAAAATTAAGCCTGAGTGAGGCCAAATCCATAATCTCGACTTGGACGATATATGCTTCCAGAAATGATAGATGAGGCAAGTTTCACATATAAGCTCACACTGACAGCAATGGGATTATCTAACCCATCTTGGAAATTCATGAGAATTAATCCTCCAATCAACAGAACAAAGAGCTTAAAATCTAAAGTAGCATTTTAACCAAAGTTTTTTTTTTTTGGATGCCAATAGCATTTTAATCTAAGTTACACAATGAGCATAAATCAAAACTATTAATTACCTGGCGCATCTCTCATGCTCAAATTGAGACTGTTGCGCATAGTCCTCCTTCCAACTCCAGCATTGCCTTTTTGCATCATGGCAACAAATTCACCATAATCAATCCTTCCATCCTAAAATAAAAGATACAGATTCATTAAGCATCATTGGATTAGGAAAGGCAAAGGAACTTAATGAAAATTTAAGATGCAAGAGAAATGCTAGACTATTTGAGAACAGAAATTTCATGTGATCATGGGATCATGATTTCAGTATACAAATTTTGTGTTTGTTAAATAATATATCTGAACAGAAGAAGTATAATAGGAAGATCAAGACTATCAACCCAAAAGTTTAAGTTTTGAGTGAACACCACAAAGCATGGGCTCAACCTAGAAGAATGAGCACCAAAAAAATGTCATTTGTTGTAGAAGTTCTAATATCGTATCAAAAAATCATTTCCACCAAAAAGCTTAAGATATAAATATCTTTAACAATGCATACGTGCTAACTGCGTAGAGTCTAATCCTAATCATTTGCATCCATATAAATGAACATTTGTTTCCATCAATAACCTTTCTCTTTCTCTAAGCAAAGTTGTATTGTTTCATATGAAGATCTGTAAATATAACAACTTAGTTCTCTTAGCATGCATATATCTAACTAGTTTTAATTCATTTATTGGTGTAGCATATACCTAGCTAGTACCACAACAGTGAGGCAACAAAATACTACACATTACCAAATCTTCCTTTTTTATCAACATAATCTGATTAAACTAAGAAGTTTTGTTTTGTTTTTCTTAAATAATACGTCTGATCAGAAGAAGTTTAATAGGTAGATCAAGCCTATGAACTTTGTTAGAATATTAGGAAATAAATTAGAAGATTATGATCCCTTGATTGTTGCTCCTTGATTATAGGATCCTGATTATAGCAGCTTCATTAACCTTAATTATAATCCCTAAATTCCCTCCTCTAATTTCTCTTCCTTGTTGTAACTTCTCTTCATCTAAATAATGCACAATACAATATAGAGAGTATTGATGCCTTTGGACAATATGGTATTAGAGCTGAAGACATCAGTCTGAAGCTAAGGAAAGGGAGAGAAACAGTGAGTGACCGTGAGGAAGAGAGTGACAATGAACAGTGCAGTTTTTCCAGCGACACTAGGGTTCACTATGGGAGACGAGTGAGACAACACCACCCAGCACAGAGTGACTGGGCTACGTCGATCGACATTTCCTCAGAGGTCTGACACAATTCTGAGCAGTGTGTGGAGCACAGGTGCCGTCACAGTCCAAGAGTGTGACCCTAAGTGCAGTGGCAGCCCGAGAGCTTGATGCCACATGCTGTCGTCTCCAATAGTTTCTGGCAACTCTTTTCTTCTGGTAACATGGATCTCTCTGAATTTCCTCCCTTGTTCAGATCAATTCCTGAAAATCCAAACAAAGCCAGAACGATTCCTACAATATTTATGTCTAGTACAAATTCTTGAACTCAAAGCTCTTCATTTTCTTCCTCCTTTACCAGTCATACAGCACCAAACAAAACCATAGAGATGGCATCAGAATTTTCAGAAAATCACATTATAGCTATTAACTATAAGTTTAATGGTAGAAACTATCTCTAGTGATCACAAAGCATGCTGAGGCATATTCACGGCAAGAGAAAGGAAAAATACATTAATGGGGCAGCCCCTCAATTAGCCCCTAATGACCCAAATTTTGACACATGGTTTTCTGAAAATAACCAAGTTATGACTTGGTTGTCTAACTCGATGACTTAGGATATCAATGAGGGCTATCTGCTTGCCCACAAAACAAAGGAAATTTGGGATGCAGTTCGGAGAACCTACTTCTCACTTGATAACACCGCTACCTTGATCTACCTGAACAGACAACCCCGTGATTTAAGACGAGGTAACATGTTGGTGACTGAATATTATAATGCTTTGCTAAAATTGATGTAGCAATAGGGTTTGTTTCAAGTTCATCCCTGGATAAACATCAACGATGCTCAATTGTATAAGAGGATCGTGGAAGAAGGAAGGATATATGATTTTCTCTTAGGCTTGAACAATTGCCTAAGTTAGGAAGAATTACAAATGCTTCACAGGATACTTGACAAGCACAATAACTTGTTGTTCCCAGTGTGAATCTGGTACAATTAGGTAATTATATTGTCGTTCTTAACACTGTGATGACTGGTAACGATACTTGGATTGTTGACTTAAGAGCTAAGGATCATATGACCGATAACAAAACTTTATTCCACAACCTTAAATTCTGTCATGAATACTTCAAAGTAAAAGTAGCTAATGAAATATTCACAAGGGTTGAGGGAATTGGCATGGTCACATTATTTGGTCAATTGGCAATGTAATGTTCTATTAGTACTTGAACTCACTTGTAACATGATATCAGTGAGCAAATTAACTAGTTGTCAAATATGCCAAGTGATTTTTGATGATGACCTATGTGTTTTTTAGGATTTAAAATCGAGGAGGACAATTGGGGCTTCTAGAGAATGAGATGGATGTTCTACCTTAAAGGATCAAACTCGAAGAATAAAGATGCATGGAAAGCAAGATGGGCATTGGTTAGCTCAAATTCTCAAAATAATGATGTATTTTTATGGCATTGTCACTTAGGCCACCCTAGTGTTGATTATATAAAGCACATATTTCTAAGTTTATTCAATAAAAATTTCGTTCCTTTTCATTGTGAAACTTGCCAATTTGCAAAACAAACCAGATTTTCATATCCTAAATAGCCTTATACTCATTCCCTACCATTCACACTAATTCATAGAGATATTTGGGGTCTTGTCCGAATGAATACTATCACCAATACTAAATGGTACATTACTTTCATAGATTATCACATCAGAACCACATGGTTTTATTTAATGAAAGACAAATATGAAGTAGCCAAAGTATTTTAAAACTTTGATACCTTTGTGCTTCCCGAATTCAACACTTCCATTAAGGTGCTACGAAGTGATAATGTCAAAGAATACATGATCACAACCTTTAAAGAGTTTCTTGTTCAATAAGGAATTCATCATCAAATTTCCTGTCTTTACACCTCTCAACAAAATGAAGTAGCTGAATGAAAAAGCTGACACCTATTGGAAGTAACCCGAGCCTTGCTAATGGAGCGGAATGTCCTCATCATCTTCTGGGGTAATGCCATCCTCACACCAGCTTATCTCATTAATCGCTCCAAAGTTCTCAATTACAATACTCCGATTCAAAAACTTCATGGACTCTTTCCAAATTTCCCTTTAATCAATTCATTACCTCCCAAGGTTTTTGGCTGTGTTGTCTTTGTTTACAAAAAAGATGGCTACTACTCCACTCAAGAGGGTACAAATGCTACTGTCTTGTTCTAAGAAACTTATTGTCTCTCGGGATACTATGTTCTCAGAAAAAGAAGCATATTATCCTACATTACCCATTCAGGGGAAGTATTCTGACATCAAATGGTCAACCCTGGAAACATCTAAGCCAAAAGGCTTACCCAACACATTGTCATCACCACAGCCTATCCTTATAGCCAATCTTGACTTGCTCCTACAAACCAACCTAGTCCTACCTAACTCAATCATGAATTTGAACATATTCCACCTCAATTTGAACCCAATGAACTAGAAACAAATGCAGAAATCAGATGGATGTTGAACCACAACAAAAAGGTAGAGTCCAAATCATAAGTTCAAGATCAACCAAACACTGGCAGAACTATTTCTCCCATTCAAAGGAACGACCATGACACCAATTTAGGATTAAATCCTAGAGAACTAAGTTGGCCTATTGTATTGAGGAAAGGGATAAGATTGTGTACTCAACATCCAATTCAACGATTTGTCTCATATGGTAACCTATCTACAAAAATGCAAAGCTTTGTTATAAATAGTGCATAGATAAGAATTATAGACACATTCCAACAAGTTATGATTGATCGAAATTGGAAACAAGATGCAGAAGAAGAGTTGAGGACACTCGAGGAAAATAGAACATGGGAGATCACAATTGTTCCTGAAGGAAAGATACCAGCGGGATGCAAGTGGATCCAAGGTAGTCAAGATCGCGATTTTACTTAAGATCAGAAGGGGGTAGTAAGATCATAAATCATGGGATGGGTACGGATTGTAAAGATCTTATTTTTTAATTTTAGTAATAATAAAAAATATATATGCATATAAAATAACATTTAACTCATAACTTAATCCTAAAAGACAATTCAATCTCTAAATAAAAATCTATAGCATTCAAAATAACATTTAATGAGTCCTACAAGACAATTTAAACCATCAACTTTAAATGCAAATCATAATATGAAAACCCACAAAATAAAATTCAAAACTTCATATCCAAAGTATACCATTTTCTTATCCTAAATAAACCCCAATCCAAAGCTAACATAAATGACCCAGAATGAACCAACCATGTTTTTTGAGGGGGAAAAAAACAAAAACCCAACCATGTTTCCAATGAACAATCAACAACACATATAGTCCGAGCAAGAACTACTATAGCAGAGCAGAGTAGCAGACAGTCAAAGCACAGGGCAACTTACCTCAAAACGATTCAGAAGCAAAGAGAGTGAGAAGGAAGTAAAGGAGAATGAAATGTGAAGTAGGAAGGGCCGAAGGGAGACAGATCAAAAGGAAGTATCTTTGGGTCGAAGTTTAGGTGAGAAAGCAGAACGCAATTGAATGAAATGCCGCTTTTGCTGTACCTTCTGCAATCGATATTCTAGAAGCCCAAATCGCAAATTCGTTTGATATTTGGTTGCGGCGAGCCGATGAACGACGACGAAAGAGGCAGAGAATCAAGTCCCAGTCGCAATATGACGCAGAGAAAATTGGTCTAGAACAAGTCCTAGTCGCGGTTTAATGGTTACAAATGCGTTAAAATAGGGTAAATGGGTATTGAGTCGGGGCAAGCAAGATCGTCAATCCAGACCGATCTTCTAATCCTACGAGTTTCAGCGGCGATCCAACACGATCCTGTACAAGACTGATCATGCAGGCGAGTTGGATCGGTTTCCTCCCAAAAACACATAAGATCGGCGATCTTACGAGTGAGATCGGCGATCTTGACTACCATGGGTGGATCTTCATCCTAGATGGTAGTATCAACAGATATAAGGCAAAAATTATTGCAAAAGGATATACCCATATGAGATTAATTATCAGGAGACATTTACTCTAGTAGCCAAGTTTAATACACCAACTAGACATGAAGAATGCATTTCTGAATGGAAACTTGGAAGAAGAAGTATACATAGAGATTCCAAATGGAATTTTAGCTCCTAACAACTTTGTGCGTAAACTTAGCAAGTTGTTGTATGGATTAAAGCAATCTCCTAGGGCATAATTCCAATGAAAGGACTTGGGTATACTTAGGGACAAGCAGATGACGCAAACGTCTTAATGACAAAATCACCATATTGATTGTTTATGTTGATGGCATATTCATTACAGAAAACAATGAAGAATCCATTGCTCAACTAAAATAGGACTTGTTGACCGAATTCTAGGTGAAAGATCTTGGACAAACGAGGTATTTCTTAGGTATGGAAGTGGCAAGAATCAAAAAGGGCATCAATGTATCTCAAACCCTAGTCCCTAGACTAATTACATGAGACAGGAATGTTGGGTGCCCAACCAGAGGGGACACCCATGGAAAAGGGATGCCACTTAGAGATCAAGCCACAAGGTGTTCCAGTTAACTCAGCAAGATAAAGAAGATGATGTGAATATTGATCTAGGTTTCAGAAAAAAAATGTAGAATAGAGACACAAGAATTTAGATTAGAATAGAAATAGAGGAGGGCTCCTAAGCTCTCTTACAATGTATTATTTCAATGCCATAACAAGTTTGAAAATCTGAATGTACAATGGGAGGATGGCTATTTATAACACTATAGTCTCCTTTAAGTCCTAAGTCCTAACTAATGTCTAGTTTATGATTTATGACTAATTACCTTACTAACTATCTAGTTTACACTTAGGTCCCTAGGTTTATCTTACAATTAGGTCCCTAAATACATATTTTTATCTTTACATATCAATACCCCTCCCCTAAAACATCCTTGCCCTCAAGGATGCTGACAACAAAAACACAAATCTAAACCTAAAAAACAATCTAATGGAGTGAAACCAAACCGAAAACATAAGTTCCATAAGCTTTCTAATTTCTGGAAAATATTCAGCTAAATAGTCTTGAATCCCGTGACTTGACCTCTGCTACATCGTCAACAATTTCCTCCTACTAAGAGAATAGATTCTCCCATAAAGCATTTCAATTAACTTGCCCCTAAACCAAACTGACAGCAAACTTCGTGTAGGATTAAGGCAGATTTTAACAAAAGGAGGCCACTTGAAATTGATCCAAGGGCGAACCCACTTTGGGCCCTTGCCTTTACTGCTACAGTCAAAGCCCATTTGGCCATTGAGCATGGATAACCCACATGCATCTTCCAAATATCTCTAACAGCCATTGAAAGAGGTAATCAGCTGTGTAGGTGACCATTCAAAACACTTTTCCTGCTCATTTAGAAAAATGCAGACCAGCTGTTGAAAAAGATTTGACTTTTCAAGCTGCCCATTTTGCATACACGTACACCCCATGACCAGCTCAACACTCCTTGAACCACATGTATAATCCTCCAAACTACTACAATGCATGCATTGAAATAGAGATGCTGCCAAAGAAATCAAATTCAACGGCAAGAGAAAGACAACGGCCATTGGCTTTGTGAAAGATGGCATTGACGCTAAGGAAGGAAGAGTAGAGAACGACGACGCCAAACACGAAGTTGTCTTCTGCGACTCACCCAGAAATTTCTCAACAGAGTTGAAACTCAATACCCCACGAACGTCCGACTTTGTTTTCGTCGTTTCCTCCATGTCTTATTTTGCAATGATCATCGCTTCTTTGTCTCGCGATATTGCGCACGATATCGGGTGTATAGAGCTATGGGTTGCCTTCGACTCGTGTTGCCATGCATGACCCAAACAGAATTAGTTGCATGGTTCGGTCTGCAACATCACTATCGGCTTCTTGCTCTAAAAGAATAGGTTGAAGAACAACTTCATTCACAGACAACACCTCGACGCATTCTTGGTTGTTGTTCGAACAACTCCCACCTTTTTCTTGATCTTCCAACTCCTTCCTTGCCTTATGAACAAAGCTAGATTTGTTGGCAACCAGAGCTGGGGCCTTTGTTGTGGCTAGTTTCTCTAAGACTGTGGAGTTTCAGACTGAATTCACGATATGATTTATTGGGCTCACTGAATTTACCATTATATCCTTCTCTTGGGGCCCAGTTCGCTAGTTTGAACCTCTGTTTTCCCCTGTATTTGTGGCGAAAGTCTGCAAAGCCACTGAAACAGAGCTTGTTGTATATCCATCGGGTTTTTCCCCAAATAATTTGGTTTCCTTTTGATTAATTGACAATTCTAGAATCCTTGCTAGACGTCGTGCTTTGCCGAGTGTTAGTGGATCGAACATAAGCACTGAATCTGCAATATCGCCCTTAAGTCCAGCCACGTATATATCAATCAGATCTTCTTCGGTTAAGTCTAATTCTGCTGAAATCGAATCGAACCTCACATTAAACTCGACCAACATTCCTGTCCGACGTAATCGTGATAATTCTCTCGTCGGTTTCAGGAACTCTAGCTTTGTGAATTGAGTAGGCCAATGAAAACCAGCCCCTTGCCCGTGACTATTTCCATGCGGCTGATGCTGATAGACGCCATTACTGTTCTGGGTTGCCCGAATTAGTGCTCTTATTTCATCTTGGAATCCCAACACAGTATCTTTTAAATCATCCAACTTGTTGAGTTTTTCCAGCTTTTCTTCAAACCTATCAATCTTGTTGAGTTTGGGGAGTTGTGCTTCAAGAGCCAAGAGTAGATCTTCCATTGGTCTTGCTCTTGTATTTACCATCCACTACGAGTTCTTGATGTTTTCTTGATCAAGACCATCAGCAAAATAACAGAACACCGTACCAGAACCAATAATGACAAAAACCAAACCAAAAATATTGAGACAGTGAGAGCAGAACTGACCAGATGTGTAGGAGAAGAACCAGAACCACCCACCAATGTTTTAATGCTGATGGAACCATAAATCAACCAAGAAAACATAATAAAAAAACTAGAAGAAATAGACCTAGAACTTTAGATTGAATTCAAGATCAACAACAAAACCCTGCCATTGTTTATTGATGGTTTTCTTGATAGACAATTGAGTTCTTGCTAGATTTTTTGGTGTAATGCTGATTGACCAGTCATTCATTCCCATAATGGGAACTCAAATACTTGCTTAACAGATTCGGACTCCTTTAGAACTGAACAGACAGAACCCGAATCTTCTTTTTCTTTTGTTTACAAATCAGAACAGAGAGAAAATCAAAACAGATGAGTGATTAGAACAGAAACAGCGAAAGAGAGCCAAGGAAAGAGAGCTTTGATACCAGTGATGTGAATATTGATCTAGGTTTAAGAAAAGAGATGTATGATAGAGACACAAGGAAGGAGATTAGAATAGAAATAGAGAAGAGAGCTCCTAGGCTCTCTTACAATGTATTATTTCAATGCCATAACAAGTCTGAAAATCTAAATGTACAACAGGAGGATGGCTATTTATAACACTATAGCCTCCTTCAAGTCTTAAGTCCTAACTAATGTCTAGTTTATAATTTATGACTAATTACCCTACTAACTATCTAGTTTACACTTAGGTCCCTAGGTTTTTTTACAATTAGGTCCCTAAATGCATATTATTATCATTACATATCCGAAGACTTGTGGAAAATTTATATACTTAAAGTAGACACATCTTGATATTAGCTATGTAGTTGAAGTAGTAAGTCAATTTTTGCATCAGCCACAGGAAGAGCACATAGAGGCTATATATAAAGTTTTGAGCTATTCGAAACTTAGTCTGGGAAGAGGAATATTGTTCAAGAAAGGAACTACCAGAAACATTGAAATCTTCATTGATGCAAACCATGCAAGGGATAGAGACTCTCAGAGGTCAACCTCAAGGTACTGTACATATGTGTGACCTTGGTGTCAAAAAGTAGTGCTGAAGTAGAACTGAGAGATGTTAACAATAGAGTATGTGAGGGAATCTAGGTTATCAGATTACCAAAGGAGTTGAGAATTCAACATAAGGGACCAATGCAACTCTGGTGCCTCATATATCATGACAGAACAAAACATGTTGGGATAGACATACACTTTATTAAACCCCTTGTCTTTGGGCTCAACTGGCAAAGGGGTCGGACACTCTCACCTAAGGGAGAGGGTTTGATCATGGACTTGGTCAAGGCGCTGGGGGAGGCATCCTAGCTCTTGGGTGCCTAGATAAACGCCTGAGGGTAATAGATAGCTCGCCCTACCCAACATTGGTATCACCTAGGAGGAAGGGAGATTTCGCCCTGCCCGTTGGATTGTGGATGAACCTAACACCTTTCCTAAAATTTTTGTATAAAAAAAAAAGACACACACTTTATTAAAGAAAAGATTGAAGCATGCATTACGAATTTGTCTCACATAAGATTTGTAGACCAGATTGCAGATATTATGACTAAACCACTGGGCAGAACAAAGTTTGATGGATTTTGATGTAAGCTGGGAATGGTCGACATATATTCTCCAACTTGAGGGGCAGTGTTAGAATATTAGGAAATAAATTAGAAGATTATGATCCCTTGATTGTTGCTCCTTGATTATAGGATCTTGATTATAGCAACTATTTTAGTCTCAATAGTAAGACCTAATTTCCTTATTCTAATTTCTCTTTCTTAGCCTATATATTATAAGTTCTCATCAGCAAAATAATACACAATACAGAGAGTGTTGATGCCTCTAGACAATAAACTTAAAAGTTGTAGACTGAACAACCAATATAAATATTGTTAACACAAAGCCTCACACAAAAGCCCTTTGGACTAGAAAGCTTGAATAAAGCATGGGCCTATCCTAGAAGAATGAACACAAAAAAAGCGGAAACCCAATTATTTGATCGGAGAAGTTCTAATATCAGCTCAAAAGTCATTTCCATCTAAAAGCTTAATGCATCAAGCTCACCACATGTCTTAATGTGATGAGATAGATTTTATTCACTTGTCCTTTTTTGTTTTTATTGTTTCTGTTTTATCTTTTGAATATTATATCTTTATTTTCAAAAATCTCTGGATTGTAGCTATCCAGAACATTAGATTAGAAAGATGGTAAACAATAAGCAATATATACTACAGTAACTTTGAGCAATGATTTTTTAAGTCAAGCCTATCAATTGGTATAAAAAATGGTGGTCAACAATTTAGGAAAGAGCTACTTGTGCATGGTTCTGAGTGGTTGAGGATTTTGACCAACAAGGAAATTAGGTGAAGTCAGGACTTTGGCTCTCCAAGAAGAGCCAACTGATGGACACTAACCCCTTATTTGGTTGGAGGAGAGGGGAGATTTTAATGAGTTTGATTTTGGGAAAAAATGGATACGGGGGATTATAAAATTTTATAAAAAAGATGTAAGATAAAAAAGTAAGGAAAATTAACTAAACATTTAACCTCACTTCTCCATTTTCTTCAAAAAAATATGGACTCATTAAAATGGATAAATGAGAAGCTACACAAGGCTCTATGGGGTACTTGAGAGGTTTGGTTCTCTCTCCTCAAAACCTAGTTTTTTTTTGGGGGAGATTCCCATCCCACTTGAATACCCATTAAAATGTAATTCAAATTCAAAAATAAAGATAACTTGAGCGAAAATGTATAACTAGTTTAAGAAAATAGATTTGTTGAACACAAATTCTAGAACTTAAGTCACTCATGTAATTATTTTATCAACATATCCATGCTGAGTTAAATATAAATAAATTTAATATGGCTCAACCATTTCTCACTAAATGAATAATAGAACTATACTTTTGACAAAACTAATCATTGTTCATCTCAGATCTTGCCCACGTAAGAATCATCTCCCTGCCATTGACAAGCACCTAAAGTGGCTATTTATAGACTAAGAAAGTAAATAATAGAAATAAAATCCTAATATAAGCTACGTAGACTATTAAATTTAGAGGGATAAAGTATACTCTATTCATATGTTAATCAAAGAGAGTACATATAGACCTTTATATAAGCAAATCTAGAGTTAACCCTAGAATCTAATCTAATTTAATTAATCAAAACAAATCAAATCAAAATGATTAAAATATAATAACATAGGATATAATATCCATATCTAATCTAAGATATAATAAATATTAAACTTAATCAAATAATGATTAAATATAAATAATCCATAATATTCTAACACCCCCTTGAGCTAGAGAGTATATGTTGACCACTTCCAGCTTCCCCCAAAATCCTTCAAACTTCCTTTACGTCTTGTCTCTTCCTACGACGATCGGATCAACAGAAGTAGTGATGGAGCAAGATGATGGTATGTATCACCTCTAACTCATTCAAATCAAGCTCATGGTTCCTTACCAAAAGCTCATTCAAATCAAGCCTATGGTGATCTCTCTCCTTACCTCTGGCTCGTCACTCCTTTCATTTTTGGGAAGACTTTGATCTAGTATTTTGGGCTTGTACTCATTTGTTGAGTCTTAAAGGCCCTTTATTTTTGCCTGGGCTTGTACTTCTTTTTGAGTCTCAAAGGCCCGTTATTTGTTCCTGGGCTTGTACTTCTATTTGAGTCTTAGAGGCCCGTTATTTTTGCTTGGGCTTGTACTCCTTTTTAAGTCTTAGGGGCCCATTTATTTTGTAGCATTCTCTAGAAGTCCCAATCATCCTCCTCATGTTTAAATATGGATTGTACCAGATTCACATTGAGAATAATAGAGTTTGACTTATTCTACTTCTCAAGTATCTTGCGAAACATTTGTGATTCTTCCTTACTTAGGCAATCATCATGCTCAACCGTTGGTTCAGCTTGGGTAATGTGACTTTGGAAGTTTGAGAAACTCTAAGGAAAATTTTCCTTAGAGTTTCCTACATTCTTCTCTATTATGGCCCTTCTTACAATAGTTGTACCATTTGATAGTCTTTTGTTCCTCCCATAGTCCCTTAACTGCAAGAGCTGCGATTTCAATTTGGCTTAGGCTACTTTGGTTCCGAAGTTTTCTACTTTCCTCAAATTGCATTAAGTTAACAACATCAAAGAGTTATGGCAGTGGTTTCAACCCCATGATTCTGCCCCTTATCTCTTCAAAAGAGTCATTCAAGCCTAGGAAGAAATCATGTATCCTTCCTTCTTCCACGATTCTCTTGTATAGCTGAACATCACCGATGCTTTTCCAGGGATGAACCTCAAACAAATCTTCTTGTTGCCACATTTTTAGCAAAGGATTATAATATTCAGTCACCAACATGTTACCTTCTCTTAAATCACGGAGTTGTAGCTTCAGGTGGATCAAGGAAGCGGTGTTATCAAGTGGGGAGTAGGTTCTCTAAGCAGCACCCCAAATTTCCTTTGTTGTGTAGGCAAGCAGATAACCCTCACTGATCTCTACAATCATCAAGTTACACAACCAAGTCATAACTTGGTTATTTTCAGCAAATAATGTGTCAAAATTTGGGTCATTAGGGGTTGGTTGAGCTGCTGCCCCATTGATATATTTCTCCTTTCTCTTCCACGAATATACCTCAGTACACTTTGTGACCATTGTAGATAGTTTCTAATATTAAACTTATGGATAATAACCATACTGTGATTTTCTGGGAAATTTGATGTCATCTCTGTGGTTTTGGGTGGTACTATTTGGTTTGGTGGTTTTGTAGATGAAAAGTTGTACCAGATATAAAAGCGGTGGGAGTTATCCTGGTTGGATTTTCAGGAATTGATCCGAACATAGGAGGTAATTGAGAGGGATCCATGGCACTGGATTTTTTTTTCCCTAGTCGCTGGAGGTCACTGTTCAAGATGGCGCATGGGTGTGACAAGCCGACAAGGTGGTGGCACGTGGTGGTCGCGTGTCAAGCGTATCACCGTTAGTCTTCTGGGTTTTGCCAATTGGCACGTATGGATGTCGTCGATGGTAGCAATGTAACTCCACACGCACCCCTTCACTGCAAATCTGAAAGCGCGTTTCTGCCATTATATGCTCTCCATCACTCTCTGTCATAGCCTCTCTCTCAGGTCTCCCTCTCTCTCTCCCCTCTTAGGTCTCCTCAATTTTTTCTTTTTTTTTAAGGAAAAGACCAAGCTGCAAAAATTGCGCAAAGATTCAAGGTTGTTGCCATCGAATTCTAGGGCTGTACTATCTGCTCCCAAGACTTAGCGGCAAGTTCTCTTGTGTCAAAGGTGATTGCGGCTCAGACACGCCGGAGTAAGCAAAATGGTACAGGAGCCGAGGAAGACTGTTTACTATAAGTTTGACGGAGACTTGGCTCTAATACCATGTTGAATTTAGAGGGATAAAGCATACTCTATTCATATGTTAATCAAAGAGAGTACATATAGGCCTTTATATAGGCAAACCTAGAGCTAACTCTAGAATCTAATCTAATCTGACTAATCAAAATAAATCAAATCAAAATGATTAAGATAAAATAATGTAGGATATAATATCTATAGCTAATCCTAAGATATAATAAATATCAAACTTAATCAGATAATAATTAAATATAAATAATCCATAATATTCTAACATGGACAAATAAATAGTTAGTGGCTTAGTGACGAAATATGTGACTTCCTCACATGCTTCTCCCTTATCCCCATGATCTCCACTTCCCTTTTTACTTGCTTCCCTGATCCCTCAAATCAGTTGAGGATCACCTCAACCCTAAGTTCCATTTTCCAATCTCCTACATGTCCTATGCTTGCATGTTTGGTTTGAGGGGAGAAAGGATATTGACCAAATTGCCTTTAATGAGAAGAATATTCCTTATTGTTGAGAGTTTATTTTTGAAATACTGCAAATTTTCCATGGGCAATTTGGTCAATATGAGGTAAAAAAATCCCCCCCTCCCTCCCCTCAAACCAAACACACCCTTAGAGTAGGTATTTAGTGGGCTCTTATCATTTACGCATGAATGTTCTAATATCATATGAAGAACAACTTCATCCCAAAAGCTTAAACTGTTAGGACTTAGGAAAGGGCCCAGGAATAATTTTAGAATATGAAACCAATACAGTTTTCCTACATGAATCGAAATATTGAATGCATAAAATAGAAGAATTGTAAATTACTTACATTATCTTGATCCACTTCCCTAATAATATCTTCAAGAAAAACATCAGTCATGTTATGTTCGATACAAGCTTGTTGAAGCTCATCAACTGTAATATAACCACTTCCATCCTTGTCAAAATATTGGAAGGCTGCAATTAGATGCTCCTCACGCTCTAATTTGTTTAGATGAACTGTTGCAGCAACAAACTCTCCATAGTCTATGGTTCCACTGTTGTCTACATCAGCCTGAAACAACCCAAGCATTTCGGCTGAATGGAACATAATCAAGTACTTAATATAGATACAAGGAACAATAGGTATATTTAGAGCTGCAATTGTCACTTTAGATGAACAAAACCAAGATATGTACAAAATTATACACTGGTCAAATGCATCCATATAATATAAAAGCTAAGGCCTATACCGTAAGAATCATATGAAAACCTATGCCAATTCCCACCAAGACAAGTTCTAAGGACACAAGAAGAAAAAAATCGTTTAAATAGGCAAATTGAAAATGTCCTTCTTGATTTTCAGCGCTCATTTTTAGGATGTAAATTTAATTTGTAATGAAAATGATACGAGCAATTGAAAAACTGAACTAGAACAAAATACAAAGTAAAAGCAAAATACAAAGTAAAAGCAAAAATAAAAATAAAAGGAAAAGATATCTTTTCAGAAAAGATTTTTTTTTCCAAACAATGAATAGAAAAATAGAGAAAGCATGAGAGAGGCGTGTTTTTAGGAAATGGCATCCTACTGCTTCCATAAGATCACGAATTTCTGTATCCTTAAGGGTTGATCCGTATCTTCTCAAACCAGCCTTGAGTTCATCAAAAGTGATTGCGCCACTGTTATCAGTATCCATGGCCTTAAACATTTCTTTTAGACCCGCTATCTCCTCCTCAGATAGACTTTCAGCAATTACCTAGGAAAATAAGATAAAACGGGCAATTGTCAATTTTTTTCACATTGATCTACAGTCACACCTAGAGGCAAGTTGGAAATCAGTGTTGCATATCAGAGCCGTCTTCTTGTTAAAATTGGCAGTTAAAGAGGAATATTCATAATAAGAATCACAAAATCAATAAGACAAAAAGATAAAGATGAAGATCAACACAGAAGCACAATAAAACATTGCTCGTTTGGCCTCCAAGATATGCACAAAGATGTATTGGCTTCATGATCCAATAACAAATCAATAAACATTCAAGTAACTTTGACAAGGAAAAAAGATGCATTGTCATATCAATTTGAAAAGAATTTATGATGTATGACTGAGGGCACAGATCCCAATACACATGTATGAATAGGTATTATTCAGTTACGCGTCCATGTATATGTAACATTTACATATATACCTATTTTTGCATCATTTAGATTTTCTTGTGCACAAAGAAGTATGAACAAGAGCAATGATACCATTAGACTTGTATAAATAAGTATTTACACATTATTTAGCTTTCTTACCCGTAAAGCCATTTTCTTTAACTTATTCATTGCAGAGAACTGTTTGAGACGAGAAAGGACGGCAGGATCCAGTGCCCTATCAGGGGCAACTCCATTTTCACATATCCAGGGATGACCTTAAAAGGCACCAAAAATGAACTTTTGAGTTTTTGACCTTTATATTATTTTTTGGAATGTGCACACTCACATGCGCATGACACACACACACTTGCAAGAAACTACATTGAAAATAGAACAGTGAAAATCTTGGCATGTTCGTATTTAATAAATATATGGAAAATATTTACCCCAAAAAGCTGAAGAATGTCAGATCTCAAGGAGAAAAAAAGTTGTATCAGTATGTATAAAAGTTTACAAAGAAAGACTAGGTTTTCTATGGAAGGAATCTACCATGAATGACGCAATGCCAGTGAGACTGCAACGCACGGGGATGTAAAAGCTCGTTAGATGTTATTAAACATCCACCAAAAATAACTAGACGAAAAGGACTTAGCATCCTTCCCAGATGGCCATCACTTTTCATTTTCTAATGGTGAGATAGCAAAGAATATCATAGAGGGATGAACATACATAACACTTCATGGGCAGTTAGCCGTTCTGAAGGTTGAGAACATAGCATCTTCCGGATCAAATCTTTTGCACTATCAGATATTAGAGGCCATGGATCTGATTCAAAATCTATGTGTCCCTTCAACACCGCATCAAATATACCCTGCTGGGTTTCTGAACTCCAAAAACAATGCCTTCTTAGTGATGGAACAGAGTAAGGAGGAAAAATTAAGAGTGTCTGCCATGGCATGTACCTGCCCAAAATGGTGGCACACCACTAAGCAAAATGTACAGTATGACACCCGCTGTCCATACATCTGCTTCTGGACCATAATGCTTGAGAAGAACCTCAGGAGCAACATAATATGGACTACCAACTACGTCAGTGAAAATTTGACCTGAAGCAGTAAGGTTTTGAGTTAAAATTTGGAAGAAAAAAAAACCATTAAAATGCCATGGTCTTTCCTAATAATTACTTTGTATACTGACTATACTCAACGCATAAAATAAATGGATTATAATAGAGTGATGTATTAAAGACAGGGCATCAGCTCCAGAGTATATTTTTGCAAATTCAAGAACAAAAAGAAGATATTGCTTGAAAATATGCCCAGGTATAAAAGAGAAAAATATAGAAGTTCTTATGAGGGGAGCAGAGGCACAGGATAGATCCTACTGGAGAATGTTGTTTTCAAAATGCTTCTTTGCTCTTCTCCAAACTACAATTGTTGTAAGAAATCATACTAAGGAAAAACAATTACCTGGTTTGAAGAAAACAGAAAGCCCAAAATCTATAGCTTTAAGAGAGAAATCATCATCTTTGTTGACCAATAAAAAGTTTTCAGGCTTGAGATCTCTGTGCATAACCCCAAGGGAATGACATGCCTCAACAACACCTACAATAATTTTGGTCAATTCTGCAGCCTTTCTTTCGCTGTAGTGGCCCCTCTGGATAATGCGGTCAAACAACTCTCCCCCAGAACAGAGCTCCATGACAATATGAACATACAATGGATCCTCGTAAGCACCCTTTATTGTAACAATATTCTTGTGACCTGCTAAATGGTGCATTATCTGAATTTCCCTCCTAACATCCTCAACATCTTCCTTAGAGATCAACTTCCTCTTAGAGATGGACTTACATGCATATTCGGTGCCAGTGGAATTCTCAGTGCATAAATAAGTGGTGCCAAACTGCCCCTGCCCTAATTTACGGCCCAGAGTATAAAGATCACGGATATTGGGAGTCTTATGACCCAATACATAATATGCTTGGTTATCAACTCCCCGCCTCATGATGGCGTCTTTCTTGGATGGAATATGGAAGGGTAGATTACTGTTATTGCTGTATTGATCTGTAGAAGAGTCGTTAGTAATATCTTTGTTTGGGTTTTCTTTGGCTACGGGCTTCTGGGAGTTCAAGCTGGAGGCGTAATAATCTGAGTTGGAGCAATCAGACGAAATGTTGCGCTTGGAATGAGCAGTGGATTGGTCTTCGGGCTGGCTGAAGCCCTGAAAATGTTTCCCTTTCAAAGATCCACGGCATGAGTTGCCCATGAAACAATCAAGCAGGTATTTTCACGCCCTTATCCTCATCCAACGATCTGTCATCAGTTTGTACTGAGGATTGAAAATACAAAAGTAAGTCTACAATAAAGACTAGAAAAAGATATGAGACGAAGAAATCATTTTAAATCTTAGGAGAAAGGATCCTCTCATTCCACTACACAACCAATTTAAAAAAGAAAGCAGAAAAAGAAAGAAAGAAATTGCACATTTATTAATCAATAACGGAGAGAACAAAAAAAGTGAATTAACGTAGCATGAATATTTACATTTAAATAAAAATAATCTCTAAAGAAAGGAAGGAAAGCAATAATTTACAGCCGTCAAATGCGAAACTAGAATCCTGTGCCGCAAACAAGCTTCAAACTTGTGCAGATTTAGTAGAGGTGGCTTACCAAATGATGAGAATGTAAGCAATTGAAAGAGGATGGATAAAATAATTGCCTCGCGCTGATCTGAAATCTAAGTTTCCATTGAAGTCGTAATTGGCTCTCTTTTTCTCTTGCGCCTCTCGCAGATGCGTCTGCCTCCGTAGCTGTTTGGCCTGGATAAGAAAATTAGTCTGATTCTCTTAATTTATGGCTTCTTAATTTTAGAATGGTTGCTGCCGAGGAAGATCGGCGGACAATGCTGACCACCTTCGGTTGATTGATTTCTAATTCTAAAGTCTTCCTGGGTTTTCTTTAGGCCTTTAATGACAAAAAAAAGAAAAATAAATAAATAAATAAAAGGATGCTGAGGTGCTGACCAATACCCCCACTTCTGTCGATAGAATTTTCAACTAAACTCGACGCGGCTTTTCTTGTCTCGTATGTAAATTTTTTACCCTTCTTGTATCCCCCAGGCCCCAGATCCCGTCTTATTTTAGTGCTGACTGCTGAGGTAAGGTCGTGACTTGTGAGCATTGTGGGGCTTGGGTTCGGGGCCCGCGGGCACTGAAAATTAAAATACATGTAGTATATCACGATATAATGAAAAATGACAACTCTAGAACAAATTATATTTTATTATTTAAGAAAAGACTGGCATCCATTTCTTTATATGCTCGTTGTATTGTTCTCCAATTATCAGAAACATAACGTGCATTTTTTAATACCTCACCCCTCGAATCCAGTCACTTGGTTTAAGACCGACGACAGAAATGGTTTCCCAAGAAAAACTTATTACTTTCCTCATTAATCAAAGTCCCCATCCCATATTTTATCTCCTCCATCCATCAACAGTGGAGTGAATGGACATCCGTCACCATCCATAATCAGTCAATAGCCTTCTTTAGAACATCGCCTCAAGAAAAACTTAGGTATGGGGATTGGGACGTTGTTTTGTTCCACTCAAGTAGGGAGTCTATTGAATGCGTCATATTTTAGCTAAAGAGGCACATGTAATTGATATGTAATTAAGGATACTTCCATAGGTGCATCCGAAATATAGAACTCAAGTCATGTTTGACAACATGCATGTTTGGGATGAGATTAGTTTTTTTTATTGTAGGTGATGCATATTTTGTCTTTCAAGCCTAGGCTTGCCAAATGTATACAAAAAAAAAAAGAAAAAAAGAACACCACCTTTTAAAATTTACAATAAAACGTCTCAACAACAACAAAGTCTAGAGCACAGGAAAAAAAAAAGTCCGGAGCACAATTAACGACCAATTTCCCATAAATCTAAAACACCCACATGTTGTACAAATTTAGACATATTGTCTGTTTGAGTTAGCTGTAAAAGTTATTTTTCCAACATGATTTGCGATATATAAGGTAAATATGTGAGATGAGTTTTATTTCAACTTACGTGAACTACGTTTTAAATGCCAACTCAATCAGACACAGACACAATCTTGCATTATTACTTTGCTTTTCAAGTAGGGGTGGAAACAAGTGAAGCCTCACCATTAACACACCTAGCCTATTAAAGAGCAGAGTGGCATGAGCCTGGCCTGTAGTCTGTTACAGGTCTTTTTTTTTCAGCCTGAGCATAGCTTGTATATAGGTCTGGCCTGGGTTGTGGCCTGTTAAAGAGGCCTGTAATTTTAAAAATTTTGTAAGATGCCTAACAGGCCACAGGCCTCAGCTCAAAACAATCCTATTTCAAACAAGGAAAAAACAGGCCCACTTCAAACAAGCCTAAAACATGTCTAATTCAAATAGGCTAAAAACATGCCTACTTTAAACATGCCGAAAACAAGCCTACTTACATAAGATGGAGGGAGTAAATATAATTTTACTCTTATAACAGGCCGGCCTGACAAGCATGACAAGCTTATTATTAGGCCTAGGTCTGACCTGTTAAGCAAAATAGGCTTTGAAAGAGACCATAGCCTGGTCTTTTATCTTGACAGGCCAAGCCTGAACAGGATTGGAATAGGCCAAGCCACAGGCCCATGTCCTGTTCCCACCCCTATTTCTAAGTTCAGGATGCGTTGTATCTTTTCTTGCAAGCTCCCTAGGTGATATTCCAATCGCTTGTCATCTAAGTTGATGGGGTTAGGGGTCAAATAATGTCAAATATCTTTTTTTTTAAAAAAATGTTTTTAAAGGGGCTTATAAATTGGTGTTTTTTTTTTTGCCTTTCTTTACTTCATGGCAAAAATTTGATGGAGAATGCTTTGGATTCTAATTTTAGCAAGTTGGGCTAAAAATATGGGCTTCATATTCTAGATGAGTTGAATACGGGCTAGGCACTTTTTTGAATAAGCTTGGATGAAAGTGCCATCAGCATCCTAAACTAATTTTGAAGGTGTAATTAGCATTATAAAATATCTAGGGGTCCGTTTAGATGGAGGAAAATCAGTGGCGGGAATTGGAAAATTAAATTTTCCATTCAGTGACAGCTGTTTGGATTAAAGATTTCGTTGAAAAACGTTTTCTTGCTGGCGCTCATTCTCTCGCCTTTAAATGAAAATGGGTTCCCACAAAAAATGGTAGGGACCCATTTTCCAACCCTTTAGAAAAAGGCTGAAAGCCTCAAATGGCCCTAATGTGATAGTGACATGATATTAAAAAAGCTGAGGTTTTGTTCCCGATTCACACTATTGGGGTTGGAAAAATATAGGGTGGTGAAGTACCAAAGTTATTGTAGCTATTATGGTGGCGAGTTATATGGCATTTTTGGTAATAACATCTTTCATCTTTGCTCATTTTTGCGCCAAAGGATGAACCTTTGATTCCTACAATGGGTAGAAAGATTGGGAAGAGGAAAAGTGGGAGTAGTTGTGGAAGTGAGAAAAAGGCATACGTAAGTGGGGTGTGTGGACAGTGATGGAACCATCAAAAGGAAATGATGTAGGCTTGTATTTTTTGATAGAAGGAGCCAGTTCAAGCTGGAAGAATTGTTATGAGCATCGGCAGAGATGTAGGGAAAAGGAAGCTTAGGAATAGTGTACAAGGCAATACTTGACGATGGATGTACCGTCATGGTTAAGAAACTTAAAGACACAAACCCATATGCCTAGAAAGAGTTCAAACAATACATGAGTTGCTTCTTCTTTGTCTTTTCGGTTGTTATCTTGTTGTTTGCTTTGAATGTGATGCACCGAGCATCCTTGGTGTTTTGTGTTGAGTTAAGCAAAGATGCCATTGGCCATTAAAACTAAGTCAGAGTAGTTGGCGATGGTGGGAACTCCATGGTTGGCAAATAACTTAGTTGAGTGAACATTGACTATGAAGTACTCATGTGGTGAACATGGGTTAAATATGTGATATTGGACATAAGGGAAGCGGGCTTGCCCTTATGCGGTTAGTGGGTGCATATTGGTTAACAATGAAGTTAGAAAACCATCACGTAACCATGACATTCACATTAGTTAAATTAGACCACACAAAGTGGGTGTGATCACATATAGGTGATGAGTATGTATTGGTTAAAAATAAAGTTGTTTTGGTCGCCCATAACCATAGGCCACCCATCACACGCACATGGTTAAAGTTGTTTTCATTCATTCATGTATGAACACAAGCGACTGGTAGGTATCTCATAGTTATTTGTCTGTTATGTTATGAGAAAACAGGGGCAAACAGAGTTCACTTATACTTTGTAAACTCTTCCACTTATATGCATCTTCTTTATATATTGACTAATAAATTTCTTCTTTAGCCAAACTCTATTTGATGTGAGCCATATAAGACAAGTTCACTTATACTTTACATGTTAACAAGAATTTATAAGATTCATTCCTTTATTTTCATCACAGTCGCATTCTGACAATGGAAGTGAAAGAAATTTGGTTTAGAACAATGTATAATAAAAATGACAGCTCTATTATCACATGTAGTCATACCATCATTAGAATATAAAAAATATCTAAGGATCATAATGAGAAGCTTAAACTATCCGGGGGTGCAAATTTCCCAAGTTATCTGATAACATTAATTCATAAGCAAATTTTAGACCCAAATAAAGGAGCAAACAACTACAAGTGAAACAATAAGCACATACTTCAAGTTCTTTTTGAAAGCCACCCTCAAATTGCAACATGAGCTTTTCAAGATAGTAGAGCCTATTAGAGAGGATTGTACGGATGCTTGTTGGAAATGGTTTAAGGTAAATACTCAAGACTTTTCTCATGTCAAACTGCGTTTCAAATGTTCATTGTGTCTTCATATAACTATTGTTGTTAGCAAGGGTGTTTAGGTGCTCTAGATGGTTCTCATATACTAGTATAAGTGCCCGCTTAACATAAAGGTTGCTATAGCTCACATTTTGTTTTCGTGAAGTGAAGAGAGCTCAGGGAATTTTTTTCTCCCCACACACTCGTGTGGGAGTCTCGCTCTCTCCACTGAGCGTGAGAGTGGATGAAGTAGTATTCTGGAGGTACAGTGGCGAACGACGGTAGCGTCAACTGAACTGTGACGACGAAGGTGTGAGGTGTGACAGAGGTTAGGGATTTCAGATCTGGCTAGCAACAAGGAGAATTTTCAGATCTCAACGTCGATAGTGTGGAAAGAGATAAAGGTGGAGAAGGTATTAATCGGCAAAATTGTGTCAAACAAAGTCTATACAAGATCTATGTTAGTGACGATCTAAAGCAAGGCTTATAATCTTCAATCAGGTTTTGATGTTATTAAAGTTACCAATAATGCTTTTATGTTTAAATTTGAGAAGGATAAGGAGTACATGAGAATTCTTCGAGGTCGATCGTGGTCTATTAATGGCTGTCTATTGAATCTAATGGAGAGGGTGTGATATAAGTCCTGTGAGGATTTTGAGTTTAGCTACAACTCGATCTAGATCCAGATCCACAACGTTCCTCTAGAAGCGATTTTCCTAGAGAACGCTATATTAATTGGAGAGCATGTCGGGAAGGTGATAATTGCCGAAGATCCTCAGCACAATGGAAGGTATTTCCACAATTTCTTACGAGTTAGAATATTTCTTGATTTAAAGAAGTCTCTGGCACATGGATTATGGCTGCCTTATCCGGATGGTAAGAAGGTGTGGATCTCAATTAAATATGAAAAGCTACAGAGTTTTTGCTTCAATTGTGGGAAGATTGGGCATGATAAGCATGGCTGCCATTCAGAATCGATGCTTTCAAGCCTAAACCATGATGAGCCACGGTTTGGGGCATGGCTGACTACTACTGTGTGCTATGGATAGGATGAATATCTTGTAGTGATTCGAAATAAGGGGGCGGAAACTAAATATATTAAAAGGAAAAAAGTGGATACCTCACAGAGTAGAAGGACGGAGAAGAATCAAGATGAGAATCAGGACAAATACAAAGAGGAAGATGACCTATTCATAATCAAGCTAACTATGCCTGAAGGCAAAGTTACAAAGCGAGAACAGGATGAGGAAGCCAGGGTTCTGAAGGAGAATAATTTTGGTGATTCGATGGTGAATTGAGTAATGGAGTCCAACACAAATGACAAACGGAAGCCTAGTGATATGGTACATGAAGCCATTGAGGAGCAAGGGGTAGTAAACAATATGCGAGGAGCAAAAAGGTAGGTGACGATCAGAATTTGAGGGAACTGAATAGGATAGAGATGAAGCACTTTGTTAGAGAATCTGTAGATCCTTCAAAGGAGTATCTGATTAACCCTCTAGCTATAGTCCCGTATTATGGGAAAGAACTACATGCAATGATTGAGGGGATGACTAATCTCAGATTAAAGAGAAGAGCAGCTGAGGAATGGGAAGTGAATTCCCTGAAAAGGAAGAAAATGAACTCAGAAAGCCCGAAGCTAAAGCCTGGTATATCTGTGTATGCAGATGATTTAAGAAAGACCAAAGCAAGAATCAGACACAGTGCTAGGAGGAAGGAGAAACAGGGCAACAAAAATGAACCAATAAACGAGGAGCAGTTAGATGAGGAAATGGAGGAAACTGGAAATACTTATTCTGTGGAGTCTTCCTTTATTTTTAGAGCTAGTGTTGATAAGAGGAAAAAAATGATTGCTGGAAGGTCTGGTGGTTGGTGATTAACAACCACCAAGCCATTATGAAACCCCTATCTTGAAATTGTCAAGGTCTAGGAAGAGCCTTGAGAGTGAGAAATTTGAAGGATTTAGTTAGGAAGCACCAGCCTTTTATAATCTTCCTAATGGAAACCAAACAAAACTCTGCAAAAATCATGAAGACTAGGAGAAAATGTGGCTTTATTAAGGAGTTGTATGTGGAGCCACGACGATTTTCTGGAGGTCTGGCGTTATGGTGATAGGATGATGTGTTGGTGAGTGTCCTATACAAGTCAAAAAATATCGTCCATACGATAGTGGAATCCACAAGCTCAAACACACCTAAGTTTGTCTCATTTACATATGGGCCACCCAAAGAGGAGGAAAGGCGTGTGGTATGGGATTTGATCTGAGGTATGGTTGTGGGGGTTGAGGAAGCATGGCTGTTGGTAGGAGACTTCAATGACCTACTCACTCAAGCGGAGAAGGAAGGAGGCAACCCACGGTCCATAAGGAAAATAATCAATTTTCAAAAGTTGTTGGTTGATTGTAATCTTCTTGACCTAGAATTCAAAGGCTCTAGATATACTTGGTGCAACAAAAGAGCAAATGCTTTGGTAAGAGAAAGAATAGATAGAGCACTCAGGAATATAATGTTTAGAGAGTCTTTTGATCATGCCATAGTGTTTCACATTGAGCCTATTGGCTCGGATCATCATGCCCTCTTGATAGACTGCCATTATCAAGAAGGAAAATCTAGGAGGACCTTTAAATTTGAAGCTATATGGGCTCAACATGAAGATTTTTTGAAGGTTGTGGAAGAGGGATGGTGTTATGGTGGGATGACATTGGAAGATCAGATGATGGACCTAATTAGCAGGCTGTCAAGCTGCAAGAAGAAATTGATGTTGTGGAGCAAAAGGACATTCCCAAACTTCAAAAAGGTGATAGATTATCTAAGGGCAAAGCTGGCTAGCTGCACTGAAGGGGTGCTAAACCTGGACAAACTAGCTGTGATGGAATATCTAACGAGACAGATAAAGGAGGCGTAGGCGAATGAAGAATCATATTAGTGGCAAAGGTCTCGGATAACTTGGCTCAATCATTAGGATAAAAACACTAAGTTTTTCCATGCTAGTGTGATACAAAGAAGGTAGAGAAACAAGGTACTGAGGCTGAAAAATGATACTGGTACTTGGTTAGAGGAGAAAGAGTATATCAATAGAGCCTTTAGTGAATTTTATCAGAATTTATTCTGTACTGTGGGGACTCGGCCAATGGAGCAGGCTCTTGAATATGTGGAAAAAGTGGCAACAATTGAGGATAACAAGAATCTAATAAGGGCTATAACTAATCAGGAAATTGAAGAGGTGGTCTTCCAAATAGGAGCCAATAAAGCCCCAAGCTCTGATGGTTTTTCTGGGCTGTGTTTATCAGGTTGCATGGAAAGAAGTGGGAATGGAGGTATGTGGTATGATGCAGGAATTTTTTGGGGGGAGAATAAGGCTAAAATCGATAAATGCTACTAACATAATCATTATCCTTAACGTAGAGAAACTAGAAGGTGTACACTATTTTAGGCCAATTGGCCTTTGCAATGTATCATACAAGATTATTGCAAAAATCATGACTAATCGGCTGAAAAGACTGATGGATAGGATTATCTCACCTAATCAGAGGGCTTTCATTACAGGATGCATGATCCAAGATAACATAATAATTATGCATGGGGCTTTTCACTATTTGAGGCATAAGAAGAAGGGTAGAAAATGGGAGTTGGCCTTGAAGATGGACATGAACAAAGCTTATGATAGGGTGAAATGGGACTTTCTTGAGGCAACCATGCTAAAAATGGGGTTTTTGTAGGGAGTGGGTGGCTCAGATCATGGAATGCATCACTTCAATTGTTTTCAACATCCAGGCGGATGAGAGGAGTGTGGATGAATTTAGACATGCAAAAGGAGTGAGATAAGGTGACCCACTTTCACCTTATATGTTTATCATAGTAATTGAAGTGCTATCTTTAATGCTGAAAAAGCATATTGAGTGTAAGGATTTGAAGGGAGTGAAGCTAGCAAGAAAGTCTCCAATCTTATCACACTGTTTTTTTTGCTGATGATGCCATCCTTTTTGTAAAGGCTAAAGAAGTTAATTGTAATATTCTCAAGAAGATTCTTGAAGTCCACTGTCAAGTCTTGGGTTAGCTAGGGAACTTGGAAAAATCATGCCTCCTCTTCTCAGCTAATACACCCAGGAGAGTCAAGGAAGAGATTTCAGCTTGTTTGGGAATACCATATTCTGATCAGGTAGGTAAATATCTCGGTCTACCAGTTGTATAGGGAAGATGAAAGACAACAGCTTTGGCTTTTGTAAGAGATAAAGTTGGGATGAAGTTATAGGGAAGGGAATGAAAGCTTTTGTCGTTTGCTGGACGAGAGACTTTGATTAAGGCAATGGCAAATGCAATCCCCACTTATCCCACGACTTGTTTTCTTTTCCCTAAGAAAGCATGTATGGAGATTGATAGCTTAATCTCTAATTTTTGGTGGGGACATAAAGGTGATGTAGGGGTAATACATTGGAGGAACTGGAAATATCTGTCCAGACGGAAATGGGATGGAGGAATGGGTTTTTGAGATCTGTTATGCTTTAACATAGCCCTACTAGCTAAAACATCATGGAGGCTACTGCAAAACCCCAATAATCTCTAGTGTCAAATATTGAAAGGGATTTACTTCCCTTAGGAGAGCTTCTTTGGTGCAAAAAAAGGTAATCACGCGTCTTGGGGTTGGGCGAGTCTTTTTGAAGGGAGAAATCTATTGCTCCAAGAGACTTGTTGGAAGGTGGGCAATGGTAAATCCATTGGAGTATGGTTTGATCTCTGGGTGCAAAACTTAAAAGGTTGTAGGTTGCAACATGAATTGGATACGGTGATAGATAGCAGATTAAAGGTGGTGGATTTAATAAAAGAAGGTTGCTCGGATCTGAGTTCAATCGAGACAATGATCAATAGAAGGAAAAAATAATTAATCTTGAAGATCCTGATAGTCCTTAATGGTAGAGCATATTGCGCAGTATGGATGGCCAACCGAGATGGATGCTACACAATAAAGTCTAGGTATTCAATGGCAAAGGCTTGTATAGAAGATATTACGCCCAAAGACCCAGGTACATCTCGTTATATTCCTAATAATTTATGGAAAAATATATAGAGGGTGGATGCACCCCCAAAAATACTTCATTTCCTGTGGCGAATAAGTATAGGGGTTGTAGCTACTAGAGAGGCATTATACAAAAGAAAATGTGTTGTGAACTCACTATGTCCTATATGTGAAAGTGAGATTGACTTACTATTCTTGTGCCCATGGACCAAGCTATGTTGGTTTGGCATCCCATTAGGTTCGAAATTGAATCATTGGACTGTAAAACGTTGTGAGGACTATTTGCATGTTGTACTTTGTGGAGAAAATATGTTAGGAGACTATGGAAAATCGTTGTTTGTAACGACATGTTGGTGGATTTGGAAGAGGAGATGTAATTGGGTGTTCAAGGGAGAAGCCCCGGATGCCAAACTTACAGTAAGAATGGCCAGTATGCAGGTGGAGGAATTTTGGAAAGCAAATGATAAGGGGGTGAATGAAAATAAAAGAATGTTTGCTGAAGGGATTGCCATGAAGGAAAGATGGGAGGCACTGGAGGAAGCAGTAGTTAAAATAAACGCTGATGGAGCTTACTAATTGTCTAGGGAAGCAATGGGAATTGGCGTTGTTTGCAGAAACAACAATGGAGAATTTGTAGGGGGTGTGGGGAAGATAGTGATTGCTTCATCTCCCTCCATGACATAATGTATGGCTTTGAGAGAAGCTTACGGCATAAAGGTAAGTTCCCTAATTTTCAGATAGTTTTTGAAACGAATAATGAAGCACTATACAGAAGGATAAGGAACAAGAATCCTAAAGGTTGTGAGTGGCGTTGTAGGGATTTGATACAGGAGATTCTTGCCTTGCTTGAGTCAATGGTTGGGGTCACGATAACCCTTGTGGCTAGGCGAGGCAATAAAGCTACGGATTGGCTTGCAGCGGATGCAGCAAAGAGAATGAAACATCATGATTAGCCGGTTTTTCCAACATTCTCTTTAGGCAACATTATTTTGCAAGATGCTGAATGTATGCAGGAGAACTGCAATGATTTCCCTAGTAATAATGATAGAGAGGGCATTGGTTGATTGGTATAGTTGGGTTTTTTGTGTTGCTGGTTTAAATAGCTATAGTAAATAGATAATTGATAGTTTTACTGATATAAGCATGTTTGATTGTCTTGTTATAATTTTTCATTCAAGTAATTTGTGAGATAGCTTGTAATGTAGGTTTTTTCTTAGTGCTTTATTTAGCTTCAGCTATTAGTGTTTGTAGTTTTGATTTTGGTATTAATAAAATTGACTCTTTTGGCCCAAAAAAACATAAAGGTTGCTATCGAAACAAAAAAAGGGATATAATGACAAATGTTTTAGGAGTATGCTTGCTGGAAGGACAAATTATCTTTGTGTTACGTGGATGGAAAGGATCAGTTGCAGATGGAAGGGTCTTGAGGGATGCCATAAGGAGGAGACTTTGAAAGTTCCAATTGGTGCGTTTGAGATGAATGTCCAATTTTTCATTGCATTTAACTATTACTAAGTTTGGCTTTAATTAAACTAAGATGAAATTGTTAATATGTGGGGAATTACTTCTTAATAGACATTGGTTACACTAACAGTGATGGATTCCTTATGCCTTACTATGGCCAGTGTTACCACCTACATGAGTGGACATAAAGGCACTAACCCAAGACTACAGAGGAATGCTTTAACCTGCGATATTCACCTGCTCGTAATGTCATTGAAAGGTGCTTTAGCATTCTAAAGTTAAGATGGGCAATACTTTGAAGTCTTTCATCCTACCCAGTCAAGATTCAGAGAAGATATATCGTGGCATGTTTCCTGCTCCATAACCTTATTTGAAGATTGATTTTCCTTGACCCATTAGATGAATAGCTCAATTCATTAAAACCCCGCAACCCAACTCAAGAAATTCCTCCTATTTCAACAATAGAAACCTCAGTTACATGGAACAATTTTATGGAAACCTTGCTATTGACATTGATAATGCTTATTTGGAACATAGCTCCTTATTATGATTATGATTCTTGTATTAATTCATAAACATCTTTATGATTGTCTTTGTAAAAGTTTGTTTGCACTGTTATAAAATGATATTGTCTATGTGTGTTTATAATAGCCTAATTCGGAGTAGGTTAAACTGTGTGTCATGACACATAGAGTAACCAATTTCAATTTGTGGAGTGGTGTAATGGAAGACTCTTAAAAAGCTAAGTTCTACATATAGACAGCTGATGAAGACAAGCTGCTAGTTGAGTTCCTTGTGTGGTTGAGAACAGAATAAAAATTTATGGTGAACAATGGCTTCAAGCAAAGCTATACGAAGATTTTGGAAGCAATGAGGGAGGAATGCGCTCTTGGTTACATGATCAAGGGAAATCTGCATATTATATTGCAGGTTAAGACGATGAAATAGACATGGCAAGTGGTGTATGATAAGGTGTACGGGACGAACATATTTAGATTTGGATGGGATCTAGAGAGACAATGTGTTGCTGAGAAGGAAATGTAGGATGACCATGTAGGGCCTGTTTGGGTTGGCGGTAGGAGTAGTGGCTTAAAAGTTATTTGACTTAAAAAAAAGCTCGGTAGGAAAAAATTCAGGTTATAGATAATGATTTGTGTTTGGATTGATGGTGGTAGAAGTGGTGGGGCCCACATCAAAAAGCTGAGAGATTTTTGGAAAAAGCTTGATTATGGAGCTTTTTCCTTAACTGGCTTTTTGAGGTTTAAGTTCAATGAACTTAATGCTGAATCCAAACACACCACATTAAGTTTTTTCTCCAAAGCCCATTAACTCTACCGCAAACGCTCCTAACGCTCTCCTAACCCTCTCACCAAACATGACTGTAAAGGTTAGTGATGTTAGACCATTTCATGTACATTGGTTTCAAAAATCATATTTTGTATTAGTTCATATCGGGTTCTTTGTCATGTCGACAAAAACCACATCATATAGAAATAAGTGCCTACCCCACTTCCAAGATCTGTGTTATGCGTGGTTAAAAGATAGGAAGGCTGGTAGTTTGTGTAAATCGCCACTAGGCATGGAAGAAGAGATACATGAACAAGAACAAGAACAAGACATCCCTGAATCCCCAATAAATATGGATGATGTCTCCATCCTTGCTAAGATCGACGTTGCACATTCTATTAACAATGCCCATTGAGGTCGTGGTGAGGGCTCTTGCAATGGTAGAAAGCAGAGGAAAATAGGAAACTTTGACATGCTGGCGAAGGTACTATGGAAAATTGTTTCATCCCTTGATCATACCATTGTTAAAGTTTTTAACCACCTAGGAGCACGTATGTCACACGAAGAGCATCATGCAAAGATGGAAGAGAAGGAAGAAGAATTATTCCATCATTTGATGCAAGTTCCATGTATGACCATTAACGAGTTCATTATTGCCCACATTAAGATTGATTCATCCCAATAGCTACTCAATTCTTTTCAGAAGATTCTAAGTGCTTTAAAGGCAACATGGATACAAAGCTTATTGGGAAATTAGATGATTGGTAAGTTACATTTGGATGGTCTTTCAAAGTTGGGGTCAATGATTCAAACTTTGGCCCATGTTTATATTGGGGAAATAGATGAAGATGGCATAAACTTTGAGTCCCCGGTGTGTTTTGTAAAGTCTGTCCAATCTTTTTCATGGTTATTTCTGTTCTCCCACATATCTTTTATAAAGGCAATTTGAATGTGTGATTGCATTGTCAATACCGATATTTTGTAAGGTACAATTATACATGCAAGTTAACTCCTCCTATATGGATACATATGTTTGTGTTGCAGACCATGGAGAACCATTTTGCTCTGTTAGGGTGAAAGGAAATTGGGGAAAATAGAGTCCTATTTCAATAGCTAACACTATATTGTTGGTTATGATTAGTTTTGATGATGTCTTATATAGATGCCATTATCAAGAGCAAAAAGTTTATATCATAAAGTTTATACCATATACATTGACTAATTGCTACATTTAATGTAGATTTGTTCATGTGGAGAAAGAACAGGAGAAGAGAAGAAAGAAAGAGTTGATTCATGGAGAATAATCAAGAAGAGAGAAGAAAGAAAGAAGAACTTGCTGAATAAACTAAGAAAATCATTATACAAGTTCTTAGTTTGATTCTAGAAGTCTCCATGATCAAATGAAAGTTAGAACAACTCAATTCAGAGTTAAAACAAGCATATATCAGGTTCTGGATGAGCAAAATCGAGCCAGATACTTAAAAGTCAAGTTTACTGCATTACTAGAAGTGACCTGCCTTTGGATTATGAGAAAACTCGAGTTTAGGACACAAACCGCGAGTCTGGAACTCAAAACTCGAGTTAGTCACTTAATGACTCGAGTTTGTAGTGTCTTCAGCAACTCTGGTGTCTCTGGATCAGCAAAACTCGAGTTAGCCAATGTAAACTCGAGTTTGAAACTCAAAACTCGAGTTAGTCACTTAATGACTCGAGTTTAGCAAGCTTTCAGCAACTCTGTCCAACTCTGTTTCACGATCAGAACTGGCGACCTCTGGTAATTCGATGATATCTCCCACACCAGAGATCGGTTTAAGGTGAAATCAATTTTGTATGAAACCAGACATCCAATGCGTCATCTGGAAAAATTTTCATGCCCAAAGAAGCTGATATGAGAGAGCTATAAATTTTTGAAGTTGACCCATCTGTTAACGTCACCCAGCAAACCCAGGTTCAGTAATTTGAGGATATCTCACAATCTACAAATCGAAATGAGCTGAAATCGGTGGCATATGAAAATAGACCCACATACCTTTCCAGAAACATAAAGATCATGGAAAACAAAGATCAAATGAGTGAGGTATGAATTTTTGAAGTTGACAATCAATTCAGGATGCTGGAAAAACGTTAGCTAAAGAACAGCCTTCGTTCATCGGATCATAACTGTCAGATTGCAATGAGTTTGGAGCTGATTCTTCTTGCATTGGAAAGAAGACTTAAAGAGTCTTATGGAGATAGGTACTGGATTCCAGGAATTGATCTTCATCAATTCAGAGAGCAAAGAACTTGTGAGAAGAATATTTGATTGGGCCATGGAGAAGAAAACTCGAGTTTGTGTTAGCAAACTCCAGTTTTGGACTTGACAGAGAGCAAGATGTTTTCATCTCTTAAGGAAACTCGAGTTTGAATTAGTAAACTCGAGTTTGTCAAACTCGAGTTTGTGGCAGACAGAGAGCTCCTCAATATTTTGATTTGACAAACTCCAGTTTGTGTTTCTAAACTCCAGTCTGAAAGTTCTTGAACTTAGGCTTATCCTTGTAACAAAGCCCCAAACTCGAGTTAGTCACTTAATGACTCGAGTTTAGCCTTATGTTCAAGTGTGCTCCAAAACTCAAATCGCGACATTCCTATCTGGAAGACCTAAACTCGATTTTGGATTTCTAAACTCCAGTTTAGCCCACTGCAAACTCCAGTTTAGTTTTCCAAACTCCAGTTTGCGTCGCTGAAGTATAAGAACCAGATTGCGCCAATTTGCGAAATCTTTATGGGTTAATATGAAATTATCATATCATGTTATATTATTATTCCTAACATTATTGATCAAGTTTTTGATAAGTGTCAAACAAGTTCTTCACAAGATCAAGGCGAAATCAAGATCCAGAATAAGTGCATTAAATGAAGAACCAAGAACAGGTCTGATTCTTCTCCCTTATCCCAGATGTTTAGTTCAGATCGTTGGAACTCATTAAGATCACTTCAAACGGTCGAATTAAGATCATGGAATGACTAAAAATCTGGAAGACGCTCTACAACAACATATTCCAAGATTCCAGCTGAGAATTGAAAGAACAGAGCAAAATATGCAACTATCATATTCCAGATTTACAGTTGAACTTTGAAGAATCAAAGAGAAGAAAATGTAACGGTTAGTTCCTCTTCTTCATCTATATAAGAAGCCCAGAAACGAAGAACAAGAGAGACAGATACAAGAGGGAGAACAAGAACAGGGACGTGAGCTTACACAGTGAAAATGCCAATATTCTAACGTCTGCTTCATCTACTCTCTGAATATCTCAATGATCATTTATTTAGCTTAGAGAGTGAGATTACATGTATTGTGTTTCAATGTTTATTCACTTACTTCTGAGAGAGAAGATTCATTGTAATCATCATATTATTCTGAGAGTTACTCAAGATTGGATGATCTTGAGTGGGAAACACTTTGTTGTGATTATAGCTTGTAAGGGGAGTGAATCCAAGTGTGAGATTACTTCGAGTACAGAGTGTGTAATCAAGCAAGTGAATTGATTACGGTTTGTAAGAGGGAGTGAATCCTAGTGAGAGGATTACTTCAAGTACAGAACGTGTAATCAAGTTCAAAGCAAATAGTGGATTGAAAATCTCAAGTGAAGTTTGGGGACTGGACGTAGGTCAAGGATTGGACCGAACCAGGATAAATCACAGTTTGCATACTCTCTCCCCTTATCTTTTACATTTCCAGTATATGCTCATCTTTGAATATCTAATTGTCAATTTATAAATTGCGAAAAGTTTTTTTTAAAGTTCCTAAAGTTTATCAAATACCCAATTCACCCCCCTCTTGGGTGATAGCCAGGTCCAACATATATGTCATTTGGGTATAGGGTGGTTAAGGTTACATGGATGGAAATATTAATTGCAAACAAACTATTGGATACGCCTTGGTTAATGTTGAATTGGCCTTCATTCACAGATTGTTGTCGCTATATGCATGTGGCGGGATGGTCATGGTTGAGGGCTTACATTTGGAAAAGTTCAACAACTATGACGCACCTAGCATGTGGATATAATCACAAAAGCACAACTCTCTCTATTTAAAAATGATTTAACCACACCAATCTGATATGCAAGTCATGGCCATACGAGACAACATAAAAGCGAAAACAAAGGTGAAAGTTCTATTTATGAAAGTAACATACATTAACATAAACACATATATCATAGGTTCACCATATACATATACTTGTATACAAATAGAACACATATTGCACATCAAGCCACCCCCTTAACCTCCCTAAATACATAATTAGCAAGTCCCTAATTTCCCTCCTCCTTGAATACTACTACAAAAAAGGGCTTTTAGACCGCCTCATTTAGATTGAAGTATAGAGGCTCCGATCTAAAAAATATGATCGGTAACAACTTTGTAAATATTAAGAACTTTTTGAACCTTTAATCATAGGTCTAAAATATATTATTTAGACCTGTTTCCAAAAGAACCGATCTAAAACGTTAAATTTTTTTTTTTCAAATCTTGATTACTTTTTAGAGTAAACTTTTATGATCAGGTGTAAATAGTAGCTGTTCCAAAATATAAGAAAAATATTAAATACAAATTTTATTACTTTTAACACTGGATATTAATATGCAATGGTCTAAAGGTTTAACTTGTAAGATTGACGTTAAGAATATTAGTCTAAAAAGAGAAGAAAAAAAATAAATATCGAATACTTTTTAGAGTAAGCTTTTAAGTCCAAACGTAAATAGTAGTTGGTCCAAAAGATAAGAAAAAAATTAAATAAAAATTTTATTACTTTTAAGACCGGATCTTAATATGTACCAGTCTAATATGTACCAGTCTAAAAGGTTAACTTTTAAGACTGACGTTTAAGAATATCTGGTCTAAAGTATTTGCAAAAAAAAAAAAAATCGCTCATTATATCTTCTCTACTTGATTACTTTTTAGAGTAAACTTTTATGATCAGGTGTAAATAGTAGCTGTTCCAAAATATAAGAAAAATATTAAATACAAATTTTATTACTTTTAACACTGGATATTAATATGCAATGGTCTAAAGGTTTAACTTGTAAGATTGACGTTAAGAATATTAGTCTAAAAAGAGAAGAAAAAAAATAAATATCGAATACTTTTTAGAGTAAGCTTTTAAGTCCAAACGTAAATAGTAGTTGGTCCAAAAGATAAGAAAAAAATTAAATAAAAATTTTATTACTTTTAAGACCGGATCTTAATATGTACCAGTCTAATATGTACCAGTCTAAAAGGTTAACTTTTAAGACTGACGTTTAAGAATATCTGGTCTAAAGTATTTGCAAAAAAAAAAAAAATCGCTCATTATATCTTCTCTACTTGAAGTTGTACTCTTTGAACCTCTCTTCCTATTTTGAAACCTCTCTTCTTGTCACATTATCTCTCTTTCTTGCCTTCCACTAACAGCCTATGTTACTCTCTCGTTCGCCTCTCCCACCACCTCTCTCAACCTCTCTTCCTTTTACGAAAATGAATGGAGAAAGTGAATCCAGTCTTGTTTAAGGCACACCAGTTACTCATGTGAATTAGAGTGAACTTGACACATATTAAAGTGAGACACATAATTGGCCTTTATGGCGTGGTAAAAGAGGCACACAATTGAAAGAGATAGCCCTAAGTCGGATTGCCGAGGAAAGATTGAGCTTTAGTTTGATGAACATTTGAATCCTATCAGTCCTAATAAAAGCACGAGTTATGTCGGCCTCCTAGATCACAACAAGTTTAGCATCTTGATAGATGAGTAGAAAAATGTCGCCTAGAAGAAAGTAAAGGATCATATTTGAGACTCTATCCGGCTAACATACGATGTTCTTGACAGTGAGATGTTGAAAAAGAAAATGTTGTCGTATTGTATTGATCACTGGAAGAAGTTTAAGACAAACCTATCTAACAATTATGTGTATATCAAGGTTAAAGATGGTCAGCCTTGCTCTAATCTTTGCACAGAGTATACATATCTTGATGAAAACACTTGGTAACAATTTTTTTAGATGTGGACTACTTTAGAAGCTTTAATAAGTTTATATTTGGTTTTTTTGCCTTTTTTGTTTGCTTAAGAACCTATGCAGATATGTGATATGTTCTTGTGTTCATCTCATCTTGTTAGTGAGATGGTTTGGTGTATGAATAGAAGAAAAATAAAAAATTTCTACTTGTTAATTTCAACTTCAGGCAATTATAGAGTGACATTTCCATCATTTGGTTTGCATCAAAACATGTCTTAGTTCTTATGTGAATATGATTGTAGATGGAGTAATATAGTAAAAGTTTGTCACTGTTCTATGCAAGTTTTGAAACTTGATTAAGTGAATATGACTAGTATTTGAGATTCATGTCAAGCAGATGTTCTCTAATTTCTGTTAGTGGCATAGTCTGGAATTCATAATTAATAGTTGTTTTGAATTCTTATTCACAGGAAAAAAAAGGGGGAAAAGCACAAAATACTAGTAGAAAGAATGATTGCCTTCATACAATGTCTTGTGGTGGTTATGAAAAGGCTAAAAAATAGATAGCGGCTAAGCGAAAGAGATTGGAAGAAGAAAGTCAATCCAATCTATCTGTGGTATGTGATCCACTATCTCCAATACGTCGTGAAGAGTTGTGGTTGTATGCTCGCCAAAAGAGTAGCGGGTCTTATACCAGTGAACAACCCCATATAGTTGCTGAAAAAATTGTAAACATCATTATTATTTTTTTTATTAAACAAGTTTCATTACTAAGCTTATCGTTCTTTGTATCTTAAACCAAAGGTTATTACATATTTGGACATTGGCTTATAAACTTGGTCAGTAAGCTATATATGCTCTATTCGGTTTTAATTATGTCATGTTCTTTTTTAGACTTGTAGGAAACTAAAGGGATCTAACTTATGTGACCATTATATCTTAAGGCACATATATAACATTATCATGTAAGGCTTGCCTAATGAATTCAATGAAAGGGTAAATGTATTTGATGTCATGTACATATGATATTTCAAGCTGAATTCAGTTTCTAGCTTAATGTTACATATATAGCTTCACACATAGACACACACACACACGAAGGTGGAATATCACCTTGAGGGGGGTGAATAGGTGATTATAAAATTTTCTTTCAAATAGAGACACGAACCCAGAAACAAAGATAAACCTAGAGGGGTTTAGTCTAACTCAACGACCTACGTCCAGTCCCCAAGTACATGGGATTTTCACTAACTCTTAATCACAATACAATTACACACTTTATGCTCAGATGATCCTCTCACTAGGACTCACTCCCCCTTACAAGTTGTAATCGTACACCCACACTTAAGGTTTCACAACCTTAAGATTTAATAGCTAAACAAATGATCAAAATAGTGTTTAACTCCTTGTTGAGTAAAGAAATGATAATCACTGAAGAACAAAATATTCGAAGATATTAATGAAACAGATGAAACAGTAGAAGTAGTTGAGTCAAATTAATTGCACAGTGTTTCGGTAGTTCGATAGGTGGCGGAATTAAATGTGGTGAGCATTTATAGCGATCTTCAATTAATGCCGTTGTGAAGAACTTGAATTTAGCCATTGTGATTGTTTGAATTTTTGTTAGGCACAATTAATTTTCGTTGAGCATAATTGACTGTTGCTTCATTAAATGCATTCGCCATTGTCTGTACTTGTGCAGAAAGTGGCTCAAAAAGATAGCTAGAATAAGTGTGCCTTGAAGGAATGTTTTCGTCTGCCACGTACTTTAGTTCTGATTGTTGGCTCTGTTTCTGAGACGCATTTAATGCTATGGACATGTATGATTGCTTTTTGGCTAATCTCAATTTAGATAAGGTTAATAAACTAAAACTCATTCAAAAAGATGATTAGATATGATATAAATAAGTTTGAGTATGATTAAGAAAGAATAGATAATTACTCAATCATTTTAAGAGAATGATTAGCAATACTGAGTACATGGAAAATATACTAAGAGTATATACTTGAGAATCACCTATGACATTCTCGAGTATGCCTTACAAAGAAGGCTTAGCAAATGCTATCACTTGATAATGCTCGAGAACCAAGATTATCAATACTCGAGAATACCATAGTCAGAGAGCTCTTAACGTGTGAAGTAAGACATACTCAAGAATCATCTTACCAATACTCAAGAACTATAGCGGCTCAATTTTGTCAGAGACTTTTACACAGATTATACTCGAAAATCATCTTACCAATACTCAAGAACCATAGCAGCTCAATTTTGTCAGAGACTTTCACACAGATCATACTCGAGAATCAATTTATCATACTCGAGAACTATTTACCTCATTCTCGAGAATCCCTTACCATATACTCAGGAATCATTTACCATATAGATACAAACAAGTTAATCCTGATTCAAAATCTTAAAGTCTTTCAAGTCTTGTTATCATCAAAATACTGGGAGCTAACATTCTCCCTCTTTTTGATGATGACAACATTTAGATAAATCAATTTGAATTTGAATGAAAGAGGAAATCTTGAAATTATCAGGTTTTGAAATTAGTAGACAAGAGAGTAATAATGAGTAGAATAATATATACATTTCATTAACCAAAGAGTCATAGCATAGTATCAACCACAATATACAGTTGGTCAAGATATGTAGACAAAAATATCATGAGACTATATTAACCTATTTAGATAAACAAAAAGGACTAGCACTAGTTAAGAAGCTCCATTCATCATTTTTCTCTCCCCCTTTGTCATCACTCAAAGAGGGTGGAGGAGGAACAAAGGGGTCAACAGAGGGCTCAGAGGGGCTAGGCTGAGAGGAAGGCTGAGGATCAGAGACACGAAGAGAAACTGATGTAGGAGCTGAAAGAGGAGCAACTGAAGGAGCATATAACCTGATACCCATATCATCCAAAGTCTTTTCCAACCTAATCACTTGATTCTCAATGTCCAATTGTCACTTAGTCAGAACTTGAATCTCATGCTTCATTTCCTGAATGTCTATCTTTATTTCGTGTTGATGAGAGGAGAGATTGAAATCTTGCTTTCATAAATTTAGTCATCCTTTCATTCTCAGATTGCACAAGCTTGATCAACTCAACAATGCCAACCTGAAGGTTATTCATCAAAATAGCGGCTTGATTGAGATGGTCAATCAAAGGCTGTAGAACTGTTTGGATGGAAGACTGAACCACATTCTAAACCATTTTCTGAATGGCTATGTAAGCAAAGGATGGAGCAGAAGTAGATGCAGTTCCAGCTTGAGAAGATTGAGCTTCTTCTGGTTGCTTGGAAGATGAGGGCATAGGATCTTGAGGTACCTTTTCTCTCTTCTTCCTAGTAACTTCAGTGAAAGAAATTTTCATATAAAGAAGGTGAGACTTGCCAAACTTCTTAGGAAATACTACCTTGTTATTTCCTAGAAGATACCATATGTTATTAAGGGAAAGAATATGAGAAATTAGATTAGGAAAGGGAATGGTATTCTTCTTAGATACGCCAAAAGTAGAGAGGTAATTTGACATTTCAGAAACAATCCATTTTCCCAAATTTCTTGGTCCTTGAGCAATAATATAAGCATGCAATTGATAGTCTTTGTTCACAAAATGATTAAAACTTTATCCTTTGTTGACCATGTTATGGCTATAGAGATACCAAAGCACTTATAAGTGTTAGACATCTATGCAGGCTTGAACTTTAGAGGATTGCTATCATACTGTTCATTTGGCAAAAGAATGTTAAAACATTCTGATTCTGACAACTTGGGAGGATCCTCAGGTACATTCGTAATTCCAAGAAAAAAATTAATAATATCAGCAGTAACTTTGATTTCCTTTCCTATAACTTTAGTGATTAACACAATGTCATCATCTTTATGCTATTTTTCTTGCTCATGTATGTTATAATAGAAAACCTTCACAACTTGAGGTGAGTAGGGAGTTTGAATACTCAACAATAGCATATATGGCTTTAACCAGGGAGAAAGATCCAGATTGCAATCCTTTTTGAAATCCTCTAAATTCAAAGAAATAGTAGGATAGAAGGGTCTACTCCCATAATTGATCACAAAAGCAGGTTCAGATGGAATTACAAGTATATCTTTGCAAAAACTAAGGAGGCAATGGAGAGCACTAATTTGACCAACCAATTTAGAGGCAAATGAAGGAAGTGTACCACTAACTGAGGTTGATTATGGCTTCTTGAGGCTTGGGATTTCTGAGGCCTATCCTCAATTTTCTTTGATATTCTTTCATGAAATTCCATGGTAGAATCCTCATATGGCTCTATGGGTTTAGTTGTCTTAGAGTTAATGGACTTGGATTGAGAAAAAGATTTTCCTTTTCCTTTCCAAAAGGCGGAGAGTTGGCCTGGAAGCAAGTGATTGGCTAAGAGGGTTCTACAATGGATATAACTTTGAGCTTTGCTTTAGTCTTCTCTTTTGGCTTCTCAGAAACTTCACCTCCTTTTCGATAGGACGAACGGGGTTTCTTGGAAAGAGGTTTTTCAGAGGATTTAGAAGAAGATTTTCCCATTTCAGAGATTGAACAATTGAGAGAGGGAAATTTGATAAACATAGCTTTAATCGACAAAGATGAGGGAATATAGAGACTTAACGGTCGGGTAAGAATTGGAATTGAGGAGAGAGAGTGATGAAAAGGAGGAATAGGGTTTGATATGGAGGGAGAGATACAACTCATTTAAAAAAATCAATTAACAGAAATGAAAACGACACATAACTCCCTTTTTAAATACTTAGATTCGACCATTCTCGAGAATTGGATATATAGATTCTTGAGTATTGTAGCATTACTTGAGAATTCTCATATCATTCTGGATGTCTGTTTGCTTCTTGGAAAACTGAGAAGGTTGATGTAACGATGATTCTAACGAATAGACAATACTTACATTTTAGAGTTTCTTTTGAGGGTAAGCAATTTTTCTTAACAGTTATTTATGTTATTCCATCTACAACTCTCAAGCAAGCGCTATAGGCCGACCTCAAGAATTTTTCTTACAGTATCGCAGCTCCATGGATTCTCGTTGGTGATTTCAACGACATAGCTTCGGCTAATGAAAGAACTAGGGGGACATATAGTAGCGACTCTAGAATAAAAGCCTTCCAAGATAGAATACAAGAGTGTATGCTCTCTAACTTTGGGTCCTTTTGGCCCAAGATTTACCTGGAGAGGTCCCAAATTGGTCAAATGCCCACGTCTATTCCAAAGGCAGGACAGAGGCCTAGCAAATACCCTTTTTAGGGGACTTTGGAAATTGCTATATCTAAGTACTTCCCCAAACTAGCTTTTCTGATCATAATCCTATTTTTGCGTGTCTGGGAAATGAAAATTTTGTGTCAAGGGTCTAGGCCTTTTCATTTTGAGGCCATGTGGCTCAAACATGACCTCTTTGAGGAATTTTTGGCTGAAAAGTGGTTATTTGGTGGAGAGATTGATTTATCTCTTCATAATTTTCAAATTGCTATTCAGCCTTGGAATATGGATGTTTTTGGTTATCTGAAAAAACAAAAGCATATAATGTTGGCTCGTTTGAATGGTATCCAAAACTCTTTGTCCTATCCATATTCAAATTTCCTTTGTGGTTTGGAGATAGAACTATAGGAAAAACTGGAACGTCTGTTGAGTCTAGAGGAAATTAAATGGTTCCAGAAATCTAGGACTAAGTGGATTTTGGAAGGAGACAAATACCCACTATTACCATCTAAATACCAAAATGAGGCGTAGAAGGAATAGCATTATAGCCCTTCAAAATGAGGAGGGTCAATAGCTTGATAAAGAAGAGGATTTAAAGGAAATGGTGGTTAGTTTCTTCAAAGCTCTTTTCACTGATGATAATGTTACCCCTGCAAAATTGGCCTCCAACTCAAGTTACCCTTTGCTGGATTTTTCTTCCTTAAGGGATATTGATAAAGTCCCTGTAGATGAGGAAATTAGGAATGCTATTTTTTCGATGGGGAATTATAGAGCCCCAGGGTTTGATGGTTTTCCTCTTGTTTTTTATAAAAGTAATTGGAGTACAATAGGTCCTGACTTGTGTGCTTTTGTTAGAGGGGTATTTAAGGGCTCTTTTTCCATGGATGAGGCGAATAAGACCCTTATTTCTATCATCCCAAAAAAGGATTTTTCGGATCAGGTTTCCCATTTCATACCAATATCCTTGTGCACAGTGCATTATAAATGTGTAACGAAAATTATCACTCAAACACCGAAAGGAATTTTGAAGGATATAATCTCCCCTTATCAAGCTAGCTTCATTAAAGAGAGACATATACAAGATAACCTGATAATTGGTCAAGAATTACTTCATATTATGAGCAAGAATAGAAGCAAAAATGGGTTTATGGCTATGAAAATTGACCTTGAGAAAGCCTATGGTAGAATTAGGTGGGATTTTTTGAAGTTGGTACTTGTTGAAGTAGGCTTTAAGGATTCTTTCGTTAATCTGATTATGTAATACCCCATATTATTAGTATTATTGTTAATAATAATAATAATAATAATAATAATAATAAAATTAATAATATAGTAAAAAAATAATAATAAATGATTTATTATTTTTTTTATAATAAAAATTTAGAATTTAATGAATGCTTTATTATTATTATTTTATTCATTAAGCTAGCAATAGCTAAAGAGCCCAACCCACAGAGCCCAGCCCATAGCTGAACCCTAATTTCAATTATAAACCTAGGTCTAGCCACTTAACCCTAGCTATCACTCATTAGTTCTCCCTCTGAAAATTCTTTGCGGCAGAATTTCTCTTCTAGGAGCTTAGCAAACACGAAGACCAGGTAATCCTAATCCCAATAGAAATTTAAGGTGTGTTTTGGGAAACAATGTATCACAATATGAATCATTCAATTTCTTGTATAAATATATCTATTTCTCAATGTTTTGAATTACGTGATTGGATATTGACTGTGAACTACGGTATATATATATATAATTCCATATATATACATTACTTTTTTGTTTTCAAATCTCCTTCCCGTACGCATTCCGCCAACCTCTGGATATAATTGAATTGGTGTGAACCTTTTTATTTGATTTTCATATAGGTATATATAGGATATTGAGTTGCTTTTCGTTTTGCAAGGTAAATAGATATGAATATGGTTTTGTCTTCTTGTGAATCTTTATATATAAAGAATTGTTAGTGTTCTCTGTACATGTTCTTGTGCATCAATGAATCAATAAATAATTGGTAAATTAATGAATCAAGAATTGTTGGACCTTATGCATTCTCCGTCATCTGCGTCTCAGCGGCTTGTGTGTGTGTGTGTGTGTTTTTTTTTTTTTTTTAAATTATAGTCCTGGAAATATTTCTATGAACACCTTATAAACCATGAGTATTTACCTTATAGTTTAATTTGAGAAACCTCACAATAAAAATAGAGTCAACGTTTTAATGATTATATTTGAGAAAACTCACGAGCTCTCATAAAGAGTTATAACTCTTGGGTTTATAACTCTTAGGTTTGTGAAATTAAGATCAACCCTTTCTTGTAAGAGTAAAAGATTTTATTATTATTGTTACAAATATCTGAATACACCTAATAAAAATAATTTAGGAATTTTATGAGTCTAAACTGCTTATAATAAATTAGCAAGTGGGAGGATAACTTTGGGATGGTACCTTCTAAAGTGATGAACACACACTTTTAAGGCTTTATGCCTTCGAAAAATTATTTAATGTGAACCGATATATCTATTCTTCCCAAAGTGGTGCCTAGCAGGATATCCGGGGCACTAGTAGCAACTTTGGAAAGAAGTGTGCACACTAGGAAGAAATGATTTATGGCCAAATTTGATGATTTGTAACTGGCAGGTTTTCAGGTCACAGGGTAGACTGGCAGGATATCCGGGTCTACCATGGTTCTCTTCCCACTAAAAACTTTTATAAACAAAGATACCTTTTATTATTTATACATATATATAATGTTTTTCTTTATTTTGTTTTACTTTGTAATTATTTTATTTTAATTTTATAATTGTTTAGTCTATTTCAATTTATTTTAAATTTACTTATTTATTTATTTACTTAAGTATTTTATTTTATTTTATATTATCTTTATTTAATTAGAATTACCAGCTGTTGCTGATGTTTGTGTTCTTGGGCTGCGATGATCCTTCGGGGGAGCAGATTTTCAGTCAAACAGGTGCCAAGGGTTGGGGCTAGCAGTGAGAAGTGAGGAAGACGTTCCATGAACTCTAGTTAATTATTTTCTTCTAGTTTATATTTCGAGTAAAACTTTTTGATTAGGTTTAGATTTATTTATTGTAGTTCGTAGCCTTGTACTTGTCTCAGTACAAGTGCGGCGGTGACACTTCTCGAAGTTGTTTATTTTGGATTTTTAGTTATTATTTATTAAAACCATCTTTATTTTATGTCTTACAACTGTTATAAATTCAGGGGTGTTACAGATTATGACTTGTGTTTCGACTGTCTCTTACAGTGTTCTTTGGAATAGTTCACAAATATAATTGTTCTCTCCTGGGAGGGGTCTTCGGCAAAGAGATCCCATATCACTACTGCTTTTTGTTTTATGTATGGACAAACTCTCCCACTTGATTAGTGATGAAATTGAAAGTGGTAATTGACAAGCGATTGCTACATCTAGATTAGGGCCTAAGATATCTTATTTGTTATTTGTAGATGATTTACTTCTCTTTGGAGTAGCCTCTATAAATCAAGTTGAGTGTATGTTGTCTTGCTTAGATAAATTAATTGCTGCCTCTGGGGGTAACGTAAACATAGCTAAATCCTCACTGTTCTTTTCTCCCAGAGTCTCGACCTTAACTAGGAACTCGATCAAGGAGTTGACGCATATGCATATTTCTTGTGAAGTTGGGAAGTACCTTGGATTTCCCCTTACCAAAAGTAGGACTTTCTTGAAGCGGTTATGGTGAGAATGGGGTTTGGTAGAAGGTGGGTGGATTGGATTATGGAATGCATATCCTCAACAGCTTTTAATTTGAAGGCAGACGACCATAATGTGGATTCCTTCCAACCAAAACGTGGGGTAAGACAAGGAGACCCTTTATCTCTTTATTTGTTCATAATAGCTATAGAAGTTCTATCTCTTACGCTTCAATTTCACGTTGATAAGCATGATTTAATGGGGATTAAATTAGCACGCAAGGCTCCTGCACTTTCCCATTGTTTCTTTGCGAACAAGGAAGTTGACATTGTCCATGCTTCATCCTTAACCAAATTATTGTGTGACAAAAGGGACGTGACATGGTTGTACGATAGGTTGTATCGTATCATCGATCTCCATATGAATTGGGTAGTCGCAATGCCTTGCTAAAGGCCGCTTGTGACTTGTGGGCTGGTACAATATTAACCCACTGCCAATCTCATGTGGGCTTGCAAAGTCGAACACAAGAATAGCCCAACACGAGCAATAATGTCCAAATTCATTGAATCTTAGATATGTCTAAGAATCAATGCAATTTTTTATCTAGGGAGGATATATATATATATATATATATATATATATATATATATATATATATAATGATTGCACCTAGTGCAAGTGGGAGTCTGTTGGAGATTATGCCCTAAAGGCTAATCATTATATAACTAAAACTAATTGAGATATCGTATTTCAGATTTGATTTATGAAGATAAATCAATCATTTAATTAAATATAGATATTGTATCTCTAATTTAATTTTCAAATCAAATATATCATATATCTAATTTAATTTAAATTGAGATATAGTATCTCAGTTTTAATTAAATAGATATATATCTTTTCTTGGATTTAATTTATAGAGATAAATTAAATCAGAAGGCTTTTAATTTGGATTAAATAATAGATTAGATTAGATCTATTAGATAGATTTAATTAATATATTTTTTAATCCAGATTCAAAAATTCGAATTTCAAAATTAATAAGGATTAATTTTGAATATAAAATACACCTATTGGGTTAAAAAAAAAGCTACGGGACTTTTGTCAAGCGTATGAAAAAGCCGCAAGAAACCCTAAAGAGAAAAGAGAGACGCGAGAATACTGAAGGCGCTAGCACGCGGATGTCTGTGTTTGAGGTTATTCATGTGGATACCAGTAAAGGAAGACGATTTGAAGAGTCGACTTTTGCTGATCGAAAAAGTAGCCCACTAGTTCAAATAGAACGAGACGCACACCAGTTCGACATAGGTATGATTCGAATTCTTTAAACCTTGATTTAAATGTGGTTGAGCGATCCTCTTCGGATTCGTGAAAGTTTTTTTAATTCCGTTGTGTGTATGGATCCCAACACATTGTTCATTGTCCCTAAAGTAATGTGGAAAAGCATTTGGAGGGTTATTGCTCCTCCCAAGATTCAACATTTTTTATGGAGGTTAGGTGTTGGTGCTATAGCAACTCAGGATAGCCTGTTTAGGCGAAAATGCTCCTTGAATCCTCACTGTCCAATTTGTATGAATGAAAGGGAAACAGTGGAGCATATGCTTTTTCTATGCCCTTGGACAAAACCATGCTGGTTTGGTAGTACATTGGGAATAAAGTTTAGTAAATGGTCAATGAAGCATTGTGAAGAATGGTTGAGTGAGATGCTTCATGGTAATGGTTTGTTGGATGAGTATGGTAAATCAACCTTTGCCACAACATGTTGGTGGATTTGGAAGAGTAGATGTAATTGGGTTTTCAAGGGGATGAAGCCAGTTGTTGAGGAAGTGGAACGCCTAGTGAAGGGACAAGTGGATGAATATTGGAAGTCAAAAGCCAATTTAGCTTCTGGAAATACAAAGGTACATGAGGAGGTCAGGGGACGACATACATAGTGGGTGGCTCCTGTTGTTGATGAAATTAAAATTAATGTTGATGGATCCTATAAGTCAGCAGATGAAGAAGCTGGAGTTGGGATAGTCTGTCAAAATTCTGAGGGTCTATTTGTAGGTGGGCTGGCTAAATCAGTTATTGCTTTTTTCTCCTTTTATGTCTGAATGTCTTGCGCTGAAAGAAGCATTGTTGCACAGGGATAAGTTTGTTGGCTACAATGTAATTGTGGAAACTGCTTGTGAAGTCTTGTTTAGATTAATTACAAAGAACTTTTCAGGCTGTGAATGAAAGAGCAAGGACTTGATGGAAGATATTGTTGTGTTGTTGGAATCTATAGTGGGCGTGTCTTTCTCCCTTGTTGCGGGACAAGGTAACAAAGTTGCAGATAAATTGGCAACTGAGGCAACAAAGAAGATGCACCAACCTTCTTGGTTGGATAATTCTCCATCTTCTTTAAGCAGATTCATGGTTTAGGATGCGTCGCTGGCTAGTTTTGCAGAGAGGAATTTGTCAGGTAGGCAGAACAAGGAAGGCATTGGCTAGATGTCTGATTCCCTGGTTTTGATATAGTAGCTTAGCCCTTTTTTTTCCCCTGGTTTGGATAGAGTTTAATGTTAGCTTGATAATTCTGTGAGTAGAATGATAGGTTGTTTTCGAGTGTTTCTTGGCTTCGGCTATTAGTTGTTGTACTTCTTGATTTTGTTATTAATAAAATTGACTTTTTCCCTGGGGGAAGGAAGGTTAAAGTTCGCTATAAATCTAAAATGAATTTCAGCCGTGTTCCTGGGAGTCAATAGAGTTGAGTAGAATTAGCATGAGAAGCTAAAATGAATAATACATTTGGTCACCCAATCCATCATATGATGCAACGACGATTCCCTTTAAATTTAGATGCAACTCCGTTTCATTCCATTTCAAATAATTTGAAGAATGTTGTTATACAATCATCACAACTAAACAATACGATCACCGCCGTCCTTGCCGTCTCCAATTCTCCATTAGAGTATTGCGCATTCTTGGTGTTGGTGTTCCGTTTGGCTTCCTCAAATAGAGGCAATCAGCAAGTCGTCAATACCAAGGTTTCTAACCCAAATTACGATGCGGAAGGAAATAAGGCATCCCAGATTCCTGCATCACGCTAAAGTAAAAAATTGAACAGTAAAAATGAATTGTACTTCATCAATATGACAGAAGCAATAAGCATTATATAAAATAAACGAAATAATGCGGAGCCAATCGGGGTAATACATGTCTTCACTTATGTTGTGGTAGAGGATATAAAACAATATGCATCTACTCGGATTGTCTGGAAGCCATAAGCTTGATTACTCTTGGTTGCGACAACACCCACCCGTTCAGAGATATTGTGGAGGAAACTAGATGCTTGTTTACAGAGATTGGCATGTTGTATTCAGCCATCTCTATAGTGAACAAAACAATTTTGCTGATGATTCTGCTAAATATTTCATGGATTCGTAGGACATTTTTGCATCTTTGATCAACAACCACCTCTTAGTTAAGAGGCGGTCGTTGATGAAGGACCCTAAGCTTGTTGATCCCTTTAGTATTGCTCTTTTGAAGAGGCAATAGACTCCGTTTTTATTCAAAAAATAATAAAATAAAAAATCAAGACAAAATGATCAACTTAGGCTGGGCTCTACAAGATAAAGGATGCTCATGATTTGTGTTCCATTGTAATTTCATAGCAAACACTGGAAGAATTTCAACGCATGGTGTATTTATTTTGGCAGTTATTTGACAAAGCTCACTAACAACGCTGAGTACTCAGCACTACTACTTGCATTAGACCAGAAATATAATCACTGCACAGCTGAAGTAAAATATCAAGCACAAGAGGGCCGTCCAATTGGTACCTCCTGTCCTCCTTCAACAATGTCTGAAAAAATCTTTTTTTTTTTTTATAAGGTGATCATGGATAGGGATATGAATGCTCATCTACCTCATCCAGCGTTAAGCATCTTCTATCCCAAGTAGCTTCAACGATTCTGGACCAACAAGGAATATACGTCTTGGGGTTTGATATCGGAAAACGACAATTCCCTTATAGGCCGTCCTGGGCACACCGTCCTGAAAAGTTCAGAAAAGGCAGACACATTTAGATCTTTCTAGGGCATAAAAAGCATCTGACACTAGATATTTTCTCGATATGGTATAAATCACAAGCAAGCATACCTGTCTCCAATAATAAATTTGCAAACAAGATGCATAATTGTGAATGAGTTCAGGCAGGGTAGGTAGAAAACTACTTAAATTACCTTCCATTCTTGAAAAATACCAAATTGGCGCGCAATGTTTTCAAAGTCAGACTGATCCTTATACTTGATACGCACATCACCATCTATATTATGTGCCTTTAGAACTAAGTCAGCTCCATAGACAGGTTTAGCTTTTCTAACAATGTCGGAGAAGTGCTTGGTATATTTGTCCTGGAAAGAGCAACCCAAGATTTAAAAATCAAAACCGCTGACACCCATGCTTTTCATTACTAATCAAAAAAAAAAAAAAAAATCTCACCTCCAGCAAATAGCTCAAGTCCATTGACTTCCAATCAACCTTCCAACAACACAGGTAACACAGCATCATTCCAATTTATAAGGAACATGCCTAGGGTGTATTCAAATAAAACAATATATACGTACCTGGACATCATTCAATTTTATTGGCTCAAGATATTGCTTAAAAAATTGTCCCAAACTAGAACCCTGGAAAAAATTACAAGAATTAAGGGGCATGAAAAATCCCGTCAGACAAGACGCGAGACACATTACATGTATTTCCTTTTTGCACCTTTGTTGGTCACAATCAAACAATTCAGCAAGCTGAAGATAAAATAAGCATTCCAATATTTGAAAATAGTATTTATATATCTATGCAATAAATTTACACTAGTTTAGAAGATGCAAGAGAAAAGCACAGATGCTTGTAAGGGAGGTGAAGCAACAAAATGGAGAATCTGAAATGAATGCACTAACAAAAAGAAAAATATGAAGAAACATCATTGACCATGTGTTTCAAATTACCAACGCTCTCTGAAAAATAATATAGTTGGAATCTCATAATCATATGATCATTATCATTTATTTTCTGATTGCCGCTTGTTCACCAAATGAGATTTTGGCATCATACACATAGTCACTTTATTTTTCCATGTTTATTCCATTAATGGCACTCTCCTTATTAAGCACTCATTTCCTTGTTTTCTCCTAGATTTATGAAATTGATTGGCTGATTTCTAGAACAAAACCATTTCTTTCATATGTATTGCTTTCATTTTTTTTTTTAAAAAAGAATCATTATATTGTATATGTCACTACCAATTAGATTCAAGCATTATTTAGCCCAATTATGGATCACTCTCCGGACATGATTTTTTTATCCATAAAGTTTGAACAGGCCCTAACCTTATTTAAAGGGTATTGAGTAACTTCCACTTGACCCAAATACTCTTGGTATTTCAACACATAACTATTATTGAATTTAAAAAACATCATAGAAATGAAGAAGTTACATATAAATAGCATTTTATAGAATCTAGAAAATGTTACTGAGAACATATTTTATAGAATCTAGAAAATCTTACTGAGAACATACAAACAGCTACCCTACAAAGTAGCCAGTACATGATGGAGAAATAAGATAAATATCAAATATAAAAACTGGGGTGTGATCCCCTCTAAGAACAAGCAAAACTATTAGGCCAAAAGCTACAGCTGTTAGCCATGGGGCAACTCCAATCCCCCCAAGACACGTGGGATTCAAATCCCATGACCTCTCTAATACCCCTTTTAGGATCAAGCGCAGCTGCTAGGCCAAAAGTTATAGCAGTTAATCAGGGCACAACTTTATTTCCTTGAATCATCCTAAGGGGCTGCACTAATTATGATGTCTTGAGTTGGGATGTTAAGCCCATTAAATTACAAGGGAGATGCTGAGCAAACCTTATCAAGCATGGTGATACAAGATTTATGGTAGGTACGCTATTTAAGATATAAAAGCAATGATACAGTTTGAACTTTTATCAAAGTTACCAAAGAAATTTAGGGACTCAAGGTGGTTTCAGATGCTTACGAAATGAACTTGTATAACAACTTCATGCAACTAGAATACCTATGTACTATGTACGGACACAAGCATATAACTCCTATAGCTAAGAAATTTGAGTATCTTTGGAGAAGATGGAAGTTTCCAATCAACTTGGTAATCTCTTGAACCAAGAAAATCATCTTAAAATGGTGCTCTCTCTATAATGTAATGCCACTAAAGTTCATAACACCGCCATCGAATACGATGACAATACTTTTAAGTATAATAAGAACACTTACATGCTCGCCAAAATTATATGTTCTGCATACTTCTGGACGGATAAATTGTCGCCCTTCATGATTCTCTTTTAATCTCAACCAGTCATCCCAATAAGTGAAATTTTGTCAAAGAAAAATTATATGGTGCATAATATTAATAGAAGAAACAAAAATGGCATAAGGATTACTTAAATATCAAGGATATGCCTTAGGCCATTTTGGCGATAGCTCATCCCATGTATATCTGGTGAGCATCCATCCTAATCCAGGAAAGAAGTCCGAGCGATAAAGTTCATCTGCAGATTACATCAAACTAATAATGTACCTGAAAAGCAGTAGCAATCTTCACCCAAATTGTTTTTCCCCCATCATAAGAACTCCAAGAGTTTCTTAGTAAGAAGGCATTTAGAAACTTAGATACTTGATAATTTTAAGATAATGTTTGTAAAACAAGCTAGTAAATTCCAAAAGATTATTTCTTACATAAGAATCTATTCATATGCCTGTATGACTTCATGCATCTGTCGATGTCTTTGATAAATTGAAACAAGAGAGAACCAAATGGAGAAAAACAAATATTTAATTCAACATGCTCCAATCCCTTTGCTTGTCAACAAAGGACACTTTCTCATATTAACAAGGGTTAAGTAGCAAGTCTGCCCCAGAAGTACACGCTTGAGAGCAATGTTGCCCTAGACGTTTTTTTAGGGTCAATGTTGCCCCGGAAGTCTAAAGACGTAGCAATGTTACCAGTGTTGTTAAAACGTAGAGTCTACATAGAAACGGTAAGGGTGAGTAAAAACGTAAAATCGTAAAACGTAAACGAAACGTAAGAGTTTACTACATACTACAAAAAAAATAAAAATTCAACATATATAAAACATAAACACAGCAATACATTAAAGTCATCATAAATTTAAATCCAAACACTCAAAGAAATAATTAAGTTCATAATTTAATGTGATTTTTCATAATTAAATTGGGATTTTTAATGCATTTTCTTAGAAATTGTAGTAATGCCCCAAAAATATTTTAAACTTTTCAGTTTAGTCCCTCCTTAGAATTTTGAATCTTGCATTTTAGTCCCTGTGCGTTTTGACCAAGGGATTAATTAGTCTTCATCTTCTTTCCTCCCTTCAATTTGAATCTGAGACAGACCCGATCGAAGATCACAGAGCTGAGAGCACCGTGTGAGGCGAGAGAGGGGCGAGCTTAGACTTTCAGTCTTTTCTTCCTCCACATTCTTCTAAGTCGCCGGTGGCCTCCACCCTCACCACCAGCGCCGCCGGTGACCTGAAACAGAGGCGTGAGAAACTGAAGAAAGAAAGAAGCATCAGCTCCGATCAGCGAAGAAGAGGAAAGCCAAAGTCGACTCAGAACGGAAAAATCGCTATTTCTACCGTTTCTAACATTTCAGCACGTCATCTCTACCGTTTTAGATCAATTTCCGTCTCAACCACCAATCTGAAACGTTTTTCGCCAGAAAAACGTAAAAACGTACGTTCCAACGTTTTGGAACGACATTTTAACAACACTGAATGTTACCTTTTTCCGTTAAAAAGTTAACGGTTAACATCAATTTTTTAACAGTCAACGTTAGTTTTTTAACGGAAAAGGGCAACATTAGTATGTTTTTAGACTTCCAGGGCGAAAAAAAACTTTTAAGGATATATTGCTCCTCAATATATACTTTCGGGGTGGATTTGCTACTTAACCCTAATAATAATGGGTCGAACATCAAGAGGTGATGATAGTGATTCTGCCCCTAGTAAGGTCCTTTTAAATTGGCCCAATGGGAAAGTAACAGAACTCATCTACTACAATAAGAACTGATGAACCATTTTTTACATATTTGGATTAACTTATTATTAGTGCATATAATCCCTCTCCGAGATGATTTTAGCTTATTTTTACAAGCTTCAAATCCAATCTCATGAAGATATGCTCCTGCTAAAGCTAAAAAATAGCTTAGGCTACGCTTGCAATAATCTTGAACAAAATAATTTCATTATTTTCAGCCAAAGAACTTCTTAGAGGGACCATTTGATGAATTTGCTTTAAGTATTATTACTACAAACAAATATCTATTAGTGTAAGTCTTAGTAGATAGTTACTACTAAGAAAAGAAAGTTTAGAATAAAAATATTAATTAATTAAAATTATTAGGATTGATTATTTAGTATTTATTATGATTAGATAAAAATATTTTATCATTATGATTTGATTTGATTAGATTCTAGGTTTAGGGTTGGTTTGTTAGTTTGCCTATATAAAAACCTCTTTGTATTCTCTTTCATTCTTAAGGATCAATAATATTTAGAGTATTTTCCTATGCTTCAATGTGATTCTTCAATCATGGTATCAAAGAACTTGGATTGGTCACTATACCAACTGGACGTGAAAAATGCATTCCTAAATGGCAACCTTGAGGAGGAAGTGTATATAGAGATTCCAAATGGAGTTTTAGCTCCTAATAACACAGTGTGTAAGCTTAACAAGTCATTGTATGGCCTGAAACAATTTCCAAGGGCATGGTTCAGTAGATTCACCAAAGCAGTAAAAGGACTTGGATATACTCAGGGACGAGCAGATGACACGTTGTTCACCAGACGTGTTAAAGGCAAAATCACCATATTGATCGTCTATGTTGATGACATAATCATTACAGGAGATGATGAAGAATCCATTGCCCAACTAAAACAGGACTTGTCGACTGAATTCCAGGTGAAAGATCTTGGACAAATGAGGTATTTCTTAGGCATGGAAGTAGCAAGAACAAAGAAGGTATACACTAGACTCGTTACATGAGACATGAATGTTGGGCACTCAACCAGAAGGGATACCAATGGAAGAGGGATGTCACCTAGAAATCAAGCCACAAGGTGTTCCAGCTAATGTGAAGAGATACAAAAGACTTGTGGGAAAATTGATATATTTAACCCACACACAACCTGACATTAGCTATGCAGTTGGAATAGTAAGTCAGTTTATGCATCAGCCCCAAGAAGAACATATGGAGGCAGTACACAGAATTTTGAACTACCTAAAGCTTAACCCTGGAAGGGGAATATTCTTTAAGAAAGGTACTACCAGAAACATAGAAATCTACACTGACGTAGACCATGCAAGAGATAGAGAGACCAGAAGGTCAACCACAGGGTACTGCACATATGTGTGGGAAAATCTAGTTACCTGGAGAAGCAAGAAACAGACAGTGGTGTCAACAAGCAGTGCCGAAGTAGAACTAAGAGCTGTCAACAAAGGAGTATGTGAAGGAATCTGGATTATAAGATTACTGAAGGAGTTGGGAATTCAACATGAGGGACCAATGCAACTTTGGTGTGATAACAAGGCCAACATTGAAATGGTCAAGAACCCAATCTATCATGATAGAACCAAACATGTTGAGATAGACAGACATTTCATTAAAGAGAAGATTGAAGCAGGCATCATGACACTGTCTCACATAAGATCTGCAGACCAAATTGCAGATATCTTGACTAAACCACTAGGCAGAACAAAGTTTGAAGGGTTTCAAGGCAAGCTGGGATGATCAACATATACTTTCCAGCTTGAGAGGGAGTGTCAGAATATTCAGAAATAAATAAAGGAGATTAAGTTGAGGATCCCTTGATTCTCTCCTAGATTATAGCTAATTTGATTTAGTCATAACTGTAATCCCTAATCTTCCTCCTCTAATCTCTCATTCTTAGTCTATATATTGTAAGCTATATTCATCAAATAAAATCATCAGAATTAGAGAGTCTTTCATGCCTCTGAACTCTAATAAAAAGTAACTAGCATTTTGGAATATGGACAACATAAATGTTCAACGTTTCCAAACATGAAAATGAGAGGATAGCTTGGTGAGTAGGCTTATCTGAACAAAACCTCTCAAACAGAAACAAGAACCAGTAAATGCTAAAGAAAACAGAAAAAGTAAACAAGGATTTATGGTGGGGAGAGAAACAAAACAGCCCTGCTACAAAATAATCCAATTGCTATTTGCATATTTGAAATAAATCTGAGCAGTCTCAACTCAATAGTGCTTTCCAAATCAGCTGTTAATATGCCCTATAGTGAAAGCTATATGGGCATAATCTTAAATTCCAAGTTTTCATTTCAGTGCTGTCAATGACGTATACATTATAGAACAGACATGAAAACTGAACAAACTTACGAGGATCGTGTACAAACTGTTTTTGCCCATTGTCATTCCATGAGGAAACGGCCATGATGGACCTAAAAAGACAATATTAACTTTAAAACATAGATCATAGACACTTTATAAATAGAGTCAATGGCAAAAAAATGAGCACTCCACCCTTGAATGCATACCTATCCTTGTCGAGAATAGCTGATGCAGCCTCAAAGTAATCAAAGAAATCAGGTGCTATTTCCATGTCATCTAAGATTGAGCAAAGATATAATAAGGTCAAATATAAATCAATAAATAAATACAAATAATTCTTACAGATAAAAAACCCATTTCACCTTCAAGAATGATTACGCGGCTGAAATTATGCTTATAGAATAGCTGATCGAGAGCCCATTTGTAATGACCTGAGAAAGTCAAGCCTGAGCATAAATAGTTGTACAAATTTTTTTTCTCCAAGTGACAGAAAGTCTGCATCAATATGCAGGCCTGTTCTTATGAAATCTTTTAAACAACACATAAAATTGTGTATGCAACCTTCTATTAATCTGAAGACACAAAACTTAGAGACAGGGAAAGCTAGAGGATAACTCTTACGTGCAATCTTGTAGTAAGCTATTAACTCCCCTGGCCTTTCAGTTTGCACTGGTTCAAAATCTAAGTGCTGCATCAAATTATTATTTGCATGAAGGATTGTTCCAACAGGTAAACTATAGCATATGATAGCGTGCATCAACAGAATTATTTTGGTCATAATAATCACATCGTTGTTGTTTATAAGCAAAAACCTGTGTATTTTGTGGGTGCCACTGGTTCTATATTTTCAATGAATAATTGATACAATATGTAGAGATTTTGAGGTTGAGAGATGTGAGAATATCTTCCTAACTGATCAAGGATGTCCTAGGATTTAATAAATAAGAATTAAACACAGAATAGAAAAAATAGTGACATAAATAAATAAATTAAGTAAGAGACATTATTAACCCTGATAGCATGGCTGCACTCTCCAACTTCCTTGCAAGCTAGACAATGAATATTCAACATTCCCAGCTTGCTTCATAGTTCTTCAAACTTCACTGTGGTCAGATTCTTGGTTAGTATGTTTGCAACTGATCACTTCGATGAGACATATTTCAGATTCATGATTCCAGAATCTAGCTTCTCCTTGATGATCTTCTTTTCAAGTTCCACATGTTTTGTTCTATCATGATGTATAGTTTACAATGTCTTGAAAATCATTCTTATTAAAAAGAAGATACCATTGCCAATGTTGCGGCTGAAGTGTGAATAGCGGAGCGTTTGAGTTACGAGTTGTTGCAGCTGTTTCGTGTGATTTAGGTTTCAAATGCATTAAAAAAAAAAAAAAAAAATCCTTCCTGAACGCAATCCATTCCCGAGACACAGCCATCACACAATTTTGGGCCAGCCCCTCCTTCCATCATCGAACTCTTGGCATTTTCGGCCCCCTCCTGCCATCGTATGCAGTCGACCTCCTGCCATTTTACACGATCGGCAGCCATCATTCCCCTCCTGAGTCCTGCCATCATCAGCCTTAAGACATTTTTGGCCAGCCCCTACGTTCCCCTCCTACCATCGTCAGCCTTTGCCATTTTCTGGACTCGCTACAGCAGCGAAAATGGCCTTAAGAATTTTTGTTTTTAATGTTTTTTTTGCTCAATTTTTTTGCCATGTTTGGCCAGCCCTTGTAGATAAGCTTAATGTTGAATGTTTTGTTATATGTTGAACATTTTGTTTATAGTATTTAGAGACTTGGATGATCTATTGTTTATTATATGTTAAATGTTTTGTTTATGGCCTTTAGATACTAATTTAATGATGTTTGTATCTTCAGATTATGATTTGGATGATCAATTATTCATTATATTTTTATTTTTGAGCATTTATGAGTGTATCTACTATCTTCGGTATAGCAGTCATCCCGCTATGAGCTATACCGCCATAGCATTTTTTGGGCTAGCCGCTTTGTGCCACTATCCGAGATTGATTACTTTGGTTTCTTTCAGAGTGTACTTCATTTGTGTGGCAGCAATCCCTTCCTTGGACATTGCCACCTTCACTACCAGGAAATACTTGAGACATTCTAGGGTCTGTAATTTAGATTCCTTGGCAAGAGAGCACTTCAACTATTCAATCTCATCTTTATCATTTCTAGTAACTACAATTTCATCAACATAGACTATAAGGATAGTGATCAGCCCATACCTAGAATTTTTTGTAAACAGTGCATGATCAGCATGTCTACTCCTTACAAACACCTTTGTTTGAGTATGTTGAGCCTGATGCTAAAATGGGCTGAGTATATACAAGGAGGGCAGCTACAGAGCCAACTGGAGAGACGTGGGGCACAGTTTATGAGGATAAAGGTAAAAGGGACCTCTAAAGTGGTCCTGACTAAAGGTGGCTCTGAACAGCAGGAGGTTTAGGCAAAAAGCTACTAACTCTGGCCTGTTTTCTTGAAGTGACAGAATGGGTTGGGACAGGGAGGGGATATAAGAGGTGGCAGTGGTGACAGAAGGCTTTGCACAAGTTTTGGATGTTGTTTGGGAGAAAACCTGACCTCTTGAAAGTCAGGAGCTCTCTCTTTCGTCTATCCTTCTGCACCATCACTTAGTCTGCCAATTTTAGTGCGTTTTCCTAGCAATATCAGGGGATCAGTTTTGTTCTTTTAAGGGGATGTAAATCTCCCTTACGAATTAATACAACCCAACCTTCCATCATCAAGAGCATTGAGATTATTGCCCATATTCTTCCAAGCAATTCCTCCTCTTATATTTCTTATTTTTACCACTTTATTCTTGGTACCTATCAAAGGCACCTATTGCAGTGGGAATACCATGATGGAAATGATGTCCCTCATGTTATTATTGTCCAATTTAGGCTTGACATAATGCACGAAAGTAAAATAATTTATCACATAAAAATAAATAAATAAATAAACTAAGGTAGCATTAGAGGTATAGAAACTCAATTCTGCATCAATATACCTGCATATAAGTTAACTGATCATAGCTCAGAGCCTTGCTCTTGACACTTGCATGTGATCCATCCTGAAAATAGAAAAATGGTCACCCTCAGGTGTGTCTTGATGCGTTGGCAAAATAATGACTGACTTAGTTTGTCCAACAAGACAACAGAAACTTCTTTTGGAAGCCAGAAGTCACTCAATACCTGGGATACAAATAATGGATATTTTGAAGAAATGGATCTTTGATATCTGGAGAATTAGGAAGTTTACACCTCTTCACGTTAGATAAATTGTTCCCAGAAAAACGCATAAGGCATTAAAGAGAATATGCTTATATGGTACATACTTCAATACAGAGTTAACAGTCCTCTCTAGATAATCAGCACGGTTACATGCCATGATCACAACAGCTGCCACTGGGACCTAGAAATTTCAGTGGGGAGAGTCATCCATATAATTAGTTGTCTTAAACTCTAGGAAGAAAATGAGTAGACAAGAAGTCTTATCAGACTAACAAATTTGAGTTAAACCTGTTCTTTGTCAATAATTATCTGTAGACCTTTTCCTGAAATATTTATTTACAGAATGGTAAGTTCCTGGGTATTTAGTAGACAGCCAAATATCATATTACGTTGAGATATAAGCAAGCATTTCCTCCTAGAATTTTCAGAACAACAAAATGAAATTAGATCCTTGATAACAAATTCATGAAAAAAAAAAATGCCCTAAATAAATAAACAAACAAACATGATTTGCAAGTTGTCATAAGATCTTGATGACCAAAAAATATTGTCACAATATCTCAAAAAGGTCAGCCAATCATGACGAGGAGTTGCAGTATCCTGATGTGCAATCAAACCTAATTAATAGTAAATCAACCATCATCAATACTCAATCAATCATAAGCAACAATAAGAATACCTACATTATGGATTTAGGTGCGACAATCTCAATGATACTTTTATAAAATATTGAATTTGAAGCATTCAAATCTTATATGAACAATACAGATTCATCAAAGGAGACAGAGGGGAGATGGAGTAAAAAGAAGCACAATTTATACTTTTGAATTTAAGGTGCATAACATGGGGAGTGGAGACAGGAAAGGGTTCAAACACATGCACTTTTAGCTTACCTCAGTCTTAATGACAAGACCAGTACCATTTACATTGTTAGCTTATAAGCAATTCACTAATCAAATTTTAAATAAAAAACAGGTACTGCACGAAAGGAATACAGCTCAGTAATTAAGTTATTATAAGGTGGCCACAAAATTTCTTGACGAAAATGATAGATCCAAATGTCAAGAAAATGCTTATACCAACCTCAATTAGTATATGCATCAACTGGTAGTTTCTGAAATGTAAAAAGAAGACTCAACCCCCTAAACACACACGATAAGCTGTCAGAACTTCATGAATATGGTTCATCTGTTCTAATCTTACTTAAGGATCAAAACTTCATGATAGTCTACCCTTTCTGCCTAGCATCTCAGACTTCCAATAGCATGTCACTACATGTAATTGCCTCAAGGAAAATCGGATATTATCAATTCATTTTCTTCCTAAGGCTAGATTTGAGAGGGACGCCAAAGATCAAAGATTAATATGCCGAACTAGAGTCATGTAAGAAAATTAGGAAAACAATAGCCAATGAAGAGAGACATTAACACAAATAATAACATACTTTGAAGATCTTGAACAAGAGATTTCATCTGTCCACACTCTTGGTCTCGAAGCTTCCTCTCTTCTGAAATTGAACCAGTGTCTTGGTGAAAAAAATGAATTTGACAAACATTTAATGTAACAAAAAATATTTGATGCACGGTAACAAAGTAAATAAATGAGCAAAATTAAATGCCATCAATTACACTAATAAGGTAAGCTGAGGAACACGTATCCAACTAATAGCATCATTAGTGAAAGAGAACAGAAGACAGCATAATCCAATAAAACTTATGATGATACTTTGCAGTGATCACCAGCCACTGATCACACACAAATACCATAGAATGATATCAGTTTATGTGTGCATGGACAAATCGCAATAAGGCTCAATTAATGACAAGATTTGGATAAACTAGACAATTTCTTAGTTGAAACTTCTATAACAGGACATCTATCATACTTGATTTTTTTTTAAAAAAAAATAATATCATACTTGAGAATTGTTACAAGGCAAACTGTGGATGGTCGGAGAGGTCTCTGTTTATTTTTATAGTCAACAAGTCAAGTATTTAAAAGTAAATACCAGAACAGTGTTAATCACATTGTAAGAAACTACTCCCAGCTATAATAGTATAGGGGGCCATTATCATGTTTGTCAATTAATTGAATCCTTTTCTCTATATCACTTCTCTCCCCCTTGTTCTATTCTCCATTGCGATATGCACCATTGTACCATTCTAGTGCCAGAGCATCAATCCATACATTGATGGTGCCTGATATGTAATGGGGTTTGTTAGAAGAGAGAGAAGGAAATCTAGGAATAATGAATAGATCGTTGTGTGGGCCAAGAGGGGGATAATGAATTTTAGGCAGTGACTTGTGGGACAGACTAGCCTCTTGAACATTTGAGTGTTTCTTCATTTCCTCTCTCATTTTCTAACTCATTTCACCATTGTACCACAGGAAAACTATCAGAACACACTTCTCCACATTTTTCTGGTTTTGCTGTCTATAGTTTCGGTGCAGGTTACATTATTGTCAAAGTTAGCTTCTGTTTCCATTAGTTAGTTAATGAAACCCGCTAGTAGTCAATAAGTTGAATAGTAAAGGATACCTACTTGAGTGAGGTTGTTCACATTATAAACAATGCCAAGCTATAATGGGAGAGCAGGTTTGTTTTGTTTTTGTTGACGAATTTAATCTCTCTCCCTCTCTCTCACCACTCTATCGTCTGTTCTTTCCTCTGGTTAATATGCACCTTTAATAATGAATTTCTAAGTTCAAATAGCATGTCTGATAGGTTATAATAATTTTAAATGATTATCGGCTCAAATAATGTTGAGTGGGGAAACAAAGTTGAACAGGTTAATAGAAAAGTGAAATTGCATCTTGTAAGGGTGAAAAGGTTAAAAAAAATGTGAAATTAGACTTCCTGATCCCGCCAAAGGGGTAAGAGTTATGCACAAAATGTTTCAGGGGGAAAAACCAAGAACAAGAGTGAACCTATCACACAAACACACATTTCCTTTTGATACAATTGTGTGCAGTCTAGACAAGAAGCTATAGAATATATGGACTAAATACATGCCTTTAAACCATTTCTTCATTGTGCTTAAATTAGATGCAAAATTGAATTCTTCAACAAAAATATCTAACCTTCTTGGGCCACAATTCGCCCTTGTTGCAAGCTAATTTGATCAATCAGTGATCTCATTTGACTTGTACAGTGGTTTTCAGCTTCAATCTGACAAGCAACAAAAAAATTTAGAATAGCTTCTGAATAATTCCCGAGGCATGCATAACTTAATCAATACTCTTAGCTTATTGAGCAACAAAATTGATTGGTCTAGGCCATGACTCTTATGAACACTACCAAATAAAGGACAATGAAAAAACCATGACAGAATTATTGTTTACCAAAATAATATTTAATGTATATAACAAAACCATAAATTCTGATTCTTCTAGAGTTGTTTGAACCATCGTTGACTTTCATGAAGAACTTAATAAAAGAGAGTTCTAGCAGAAATAGATTTAGGAGATGTCAATTGTGTCTGTTTCATGAAGCCTCCTCAGTCTTAATACAAGGTCTTCTAATGAAAGGCACCACATCTTCTGCTTTGCTAGAGATTTATATCTCCATCTCTAACCAAAACTTTTCTTTCTCCGTAGAACAAATCTCTTAAATTCATTTCCCTATGATTCGCAATCTTGTAAATCTTTTGTTCCAATTCTTTATCCCTAACTCTTTTTAAAACTCCTCAAAAGCATCGTTGCCCCATGTATTGTTGTCACGCCATACCTATGAATCACTTTGCAATTTTTACAAAGTGTTCTAGCAGAATTCCTGACCAAAGATAAGTCAATCTACAATTTTAAGGCTCCACCTTTGTATGTCATTAAATACTCATTCTGCTTGCTAAAGTAAGTTTTGGCAAAAATCAAGAATGGATTGTCCTTTAACATTAAGCTCCCCAAAACCAAAACCACCATGATCTCTCGCATATTGCCCTACCTCCTTACAAACATGGCCATCAAGGTCCTCACTAATCAAGATCCTTTCATCTTGTGGTATGCCTTAAGCCAACTCCTTCAAATCTTTGCAAAGCTTTTCATAAGATGTGCTTTTGCCCATGCTTGAGGTGTATAAGCACAAATAATGTTGATAGTATCACGTCCTGCGATCATTCTTAAGGATCAGGTTATGTTCATAATCCTTTTAACTTCTGCCATATTCTTCTTCCACTATTAATTAGCAAAGAGCCCAACCTTGTTGCTTGCATTTACTTTCCCCATCTACCAAAGTTTAAAATCTGTAAGTTCCATAACTTTCTGTCCAACCCATTTAGTTTCTTGAAGACACAAGATGTTAATATATTTCTACGTTTCATAACTTCCACAACCTCCATAGATTTATAAGACAAGGTCTCAATGTTCCAAGTACTAAATATGATCTTTCCTACATGGACTACATTACCCACATTTGTCAATTATAATGCATGAACCCTTGATCATTTAAGGTTACATCTAAGCGTTGATGCAATGGCTCTAGTTCATTTGACATTGTACTCAAGCCATAAAGCGCGTTGCTTTGGCGGAACAACCAAGGATGAGCACAAAAACGTCTATTGTCTATATCGATGTGAGACTTGACAAATTTTTATGTAGAAGAAAGAAAGATGATACGGCGCAAGCATGCTGTTACTCCACTTGAAGTGAGCTACAAGGAGAATCTTGAATCACTAGGCCTATGTCTAGAAAACAAGTAATTTTGCCTATACCTTGAGACTTTACTTTAGTATTGATTTACAAGTATGCCTCCTCATTTCAATTCATGTATTATGCTCTCAATTTTAAACTCTTGAGCTGCACTTTCAAGGCTAAATAAGCTTCTCTTGGTACCTCTGATATTCATAAATCGTATTAGAGAACATGAAATTATTTCCTTATAGCTGTTCATTGAATTAATAAACGTATAAATAATTTAACTGTTCTTAGCTTTGCAAACTTTGAATTTTGTGTCATTCCCTTTGAGTCAAAAAACCCCACCACTTACATAGCCCTCCTTTTTCCCATAAAAGAACATCATTATAGACAGACTCAATTGATGGTAGTTGTGCGGGTTTAACTTGTGACTATTGGAAATCAGAATCAAATCAGAATCATGTTGGAAATCAGAATCAAAATTAAGATCCCCTAAATCTCTTTGATTGATTAACTCTTTATTACTCCTAATTTGTAGTAATCAGATTAGGGTAATTATCATTTAAAGTAATTGCATGATTCTCTCCTCTAATGGCTCACTCTTGAGCCTATATATTGTAATGCTTTCCACTAAATAATACACAACTTAGAGAGTATTGATCACTCTGATTCAATATGGTATTAGAGCTTTGAGCAATGATCCTAAGACATAGAGAGCGAGAGATACAACGAGACAAAGAAACATGAGAGAGAGAGAGAGAGAGAGCAATAGGGGACGGTGGTGTTCGATCTTTGACGACTTTTCTGCCCATAACAATGATGTTCTTCTTCGGTATATAAGTTGCAAGAACCAAAAAGAGCATCAATGTATCCCAACAGAAGTATACCCTAGATTTGTTATATGAAATAGGAATTTAGGGGCACAGCCTGAAGGAACACCCAATGGAAGAAGGTTGTCATCTAGAGATCAAACCAAATGGTGTCCTAGTTAACTCAGAAGAATACAGGAGGCTTGCAGGGAAGCTAATATACTTAACCCACACACATCCAGATATCAACTAAGGAGTTGGAATAGTAAGTTAGTTCATGCATCAGCCACATGAAGAGCATATGGAAGTTGTATACAGAATTTTGAGCTATCTAAAGCTTAAACCTGGAAGAAAAATCTTCTTTGAGAAAGGAATTACTAGAAACATCAAAATCTACATTGATGTAGACATGAAAGAGATAGAGAGAATAGGAGGTCAACCTCAGGATAATGCACATATGTGTGGTGAAATCTGGTTGTGGAGAAGCAAGAAACAAACAGTGGTTTCAAGAAGTATTGTAGAAGCAAAGTTAAGAGCCGTTAACGAAGGTTTATGTGAAGGACTCTGGGTTATCAGGCTATTGACAGAGATGGGAATTCCATATGAGGAACCTTGCAACTCTAGTGTGACAGAAAGGCTAGCATTGAAATGACAAAAAATCATGTTTATCACTATCGAATGAAACATGTTGAGATAGACAGGCATTTTATTAAAGAAATGGATGAAGCAGGTATCATGAATCTATCCTACATACGATCTACAGATCAGATTGCGGATGTAATGACAAAACCACTAAGTAGAGCTAAATTTGAAGGGTTTTGATGCAAGCTGGGAATAGTTGACACATATTCTTCAGCTTGAGGGAGAGTGTTGGAAATCAAAATCAGAATCATGTTGGAAATCAGAATCAGAATCAGAATTAGGATCCCATATATCTCTCTGATTTTTTGACTCTTTATTACTCCTAATTTGTAGTAATCTTATTGGGGTAATTATCATTTAATGTAATCTAATTCAATAGTGAACACTAACAATCACTATTGTTGACAACCCCCTAGATTGCCCATGACATTATCTTAGTGGGTGATGCAACATTTTCTTTATTCAAGTTTGAATGGTAGCCATATTTTGGCATAGGAATGGATCAGATGGGTGGGGATACCAAGTAAAAAGTTTAGAGAAGCTTGCTCCGAAAATTTCTATGCCTCATTTTGGATGAAGCATAACCTAAAGTACTAGCTAGCAAAACCTACTGTTGAGAGAATACTGCATAAAAGATGCATTCCGGAAAAGGGCCAACCTATCACTCAAGTCCTGGTCAACTGGAAAGATCTTCCTGATGAAGATATCAGTCAGGTACATTTGAATGACCTTCAAGGGTACACGCAGGGTTACATTGACGTACAAAACCCTTGAGGACGATCAGGGTGGAGACTTCTGTTAGGACTATCGTATATAGAAATTATTTAGTTAAGTACTTCAGAAGCTATTAACCAAATGGTAATTCGTAAATAATGTTATTAACTATCATCTTATAAATATAAGTGTAAAAGAAATATAAGTGTAAAAGAAAGACAGTTGAATAAGAATTCTGTTGAGAAGATGTGTAATGAACTTACAGCAGCAGCGAGGCGATCAGCATATTCAGATTGTGTGGCGAAAAGCCTCATCTAAAGCAGCGAAAGCAATATCAATATCTTACAAATGGGTACGTCCCCCAGGAGAAAGAGAAAGACGGGGTCAGGGTTAGGGAGCCACACACCTGGATGTAGATGAAGACCACAGCGGCCACCAACAAAAGAAACCGAAAATCGCATAAAACTTTCGCCATTAACTTTGGGACAAAACTTAAAGTGGGCTCAGTCACAATAATACAATGTTAGGCCATTCGTATCGCCACGCTCGACCCGGATGAGTCAGTGAATCAAGTCAACTGCGGGCTCCTTAATCCCTTTCTCTCGATCCCGCCACTTCCTTCCCTACTGATCTTTTTTCCACACCATTGTTAACGTAAACTCAGTATTTCAATAAACGCTCCTTGTTTGGCCACCAAAAGAGAGAAAGAGACAAACGCTCCTTGGCTCCGAAGTAGGGAAAATTATTACCGGCGGCCGATGACTGGCGGACGGGAGAACACGACACGAACCACCTCGTCAATTTTTTTTTTGGGGGTAAACTTTCGTCAGATGTTTTAATTTATTTTTTTAATCACACAAAAATAAGATAAACTAATGCATTAATATCCATGTATCAATCAAATTTTAATGTTATGTGTAGGCTTCTCAGACCTGGACCAGAAACCAGAGAATTGGTTTTTAAATCGGTTCGGTCCGGTCAAATCGGTTCACTTGTTTTTTTAAAAGAAAATCATTTTTTTTCTTAGAATTTCATATTAACAACCCTAAAATCTTCCATTCTTCACCAGTCTAGCTTCGGTTTGACTCTGATTTCACCCACTAACCCTTAACCCAGTACCCCTACCACTTTGATAATCGGTCCATGTAATACCCCATAATAATAATAATAATAAATACTAATAATAATATAGTAATAGAAAATAATAATAATAATAATAAATGGATAGATAAAAATAAATGGGTTAAGGTGTAAAAATATACATGTGCTTTGGTCAGAGGAGCGTCCAGTGACAAGTGTTTTTTTTAGGTGCAAAAGTACACACGTGGTTACAAATTAGGTACAAAAATACCGTTTAACCGTTAAGTTTGACTTTTTTACTTTTTCAAAGGTGCAAAAATACACATGTGCTTTAGCAAAAAGAACACCTAATACCAAGTATTTTTTTTATTTAATAATTTTATTTTAATTAAAGGAAAATTATTATTTCTCTAAGTATAATTCCTAGAAAATTAAATTTTTTCTTTTGATTTATCATTTTGGAAAGAAGGATTTATCCAATGGGTAAAAAAGGTAAAAAAAAAAAATATTTCCATAATTTAGTTTCCTTTTTTTAAAAAATCCAATGGATATTTATGGAAATAAATTTTTTTTTACCTGTTTTACCCATTGGATAAATCATTCTTTCCAAAATGATAAATCAAAAGAAAAAATTTAATTTTCTAGGAATTATACTTAGAGAAATAATAATTTTCCTTTAATTAAAATAAAATTATTAAATAAAAAAAAATACTTGATGTTAGGTGCTCTTTTTGCTAAAGCGCATGTGTATTTTTACACCTTTGAAAAAGTAAAAAAGTCAAACTTAACGGTCAAAGTCAAACTTAACGGTCAAACGGTATTTTTGTACCTAATTTGTAACCACGTGTGTACTTTTGCACCTAAAAAAAGCACTTGTCACTAAACACTCCTCTGACCAAAGCACATGTGTATTTTTGCATCTTAACCCAAAATAAATTTAAGATAGAATTTAATAAATGATTTGTCATTATTTTATTAAACTAGCAATAGTTAAAAGCCCAACCCACAAAGCCCAGCTAATAATAAATCCTAAGAGCCTAATTATAAGTTAAGTTTAGCCGCCTAACTTTAGTCATCGTTCAGTAGCTCTCTCTCTAAAAAAAATTCCTTGTGACAGAGTTTTCCTTCTAGGAGCTTAGCAGACACAGAAACCTGGTAATCCTAATCCCTTGAGTCCCAACTTTTCTTCTATGCATCCCTACAACCTTTTAATGTATATATTTTAGTTTCCTTCCTTTTTCATTTATCTTCATAACATTATTTTCATGCTTGTTTCGTTACTTATGGTTATGTTTTGAATTAATAAGACGTAGCTGTCAACAATTATTTCTCTCTCTTGGGTTACACTTACAGGTGACATGTTTGGGTTTGCCTTCGGGTAGATTGATTATTTCCAGAACCAATAGGTCCTTGCATGGACGCTAGCCGTATAGTTAATGGGTTTATTTCTAGAGAAACCGAAAAAAATTTCTGTTCAGATGCAACATAGGCCTTAGGGTAATAATAATGATAATAAATAAAATAAAAAACTGCTTGAAATCGTTGGATTGGAAATTTCTTGGAATAATCAGTGTAATTGCCCAATGGGATATGTGTTATGAATTTCTTTGTGGCACTCGTTTGTGATTTACAAATCTCCTATCGTGATGTTGAGAACAAAATTAAAGGAAAAGTGGTTAGTTATATGGTGACCGCCATCAATGTCGCACGAATTCTTCGATATTTATGTTACTTGTGTCGGCCAACTCTAATCAAAGACTTTTATGTGGTTATGTCAATTATATTACTATGTGGTTATTTCAATTATATTAAGTGACGTCCATTCATCATTATAAATATTAGATTTCTGATAGTATTTTGTATAAGAGCTTGGCAAGCTTTTGAAGGAAAGGAAAAACAATAGTTTCGGGTTTGACCAATTGTTGTGGGCATTGGCAAGTAAATGCCTATAGGTTTAGTGCTTATGTTGTAGATGGGGATAAATTGTTCTTCGCCAAAATGTCAATTTTTCTTTATTAATAAATCCAATTTGGGCACTATAGTGTATAAAAATAATTTAGGAATTTTATTATGAGCATATTTAAAATAATTAAGCAGTGAGAGGATAACTTTGGGACAGTACCTCCTAAAGTGATGAACACACTTTTAAGGCTTTATGCCTTCGAGAATTTATTTGATGTGAACCGATATATCCGTTCTTTCCAAAGTGGTGTCTAGCAGGGTTTCCCGGGACACTAGTAGCAACTTTGGGAAGAGGTGTGCATACTAGGAAGAAAATTATGATATGACCAATTTTGATGATTCATGACTAGCAAGGTTTCCCAGGTTACAGGGTAGACTGACAGAGTTTCCCGAGTCTACCATGGTTCTCTTCCCACTAGAAAAATTTTAAAAAACAATGACATCCTTTTAATTTATACATATACACATATGATGCCCTCATCTTATTTTATTTGGTAATTAATTTATTTTTATTTTATAATTATTTTATTTTATGTTGGAATTACTTTATTTTACAATTACTTAATTTTATTTTGTAATTAATTTATCTTATTTTATAATTATTTTACTTTGGGATCATTTTATTTTATTTTACAATTATTTTATTTTACTTTATAATTTATTTATTTCAATTCATATCGAATTATTTATCTATTTATCTAATTCTGTTTTATTTTACTTCATTTTACCTTTATTTAATTAGGATTACCAGCGTTTGCTGATGTGTGTATTCTTGGGCTGCGATGATCCTTCGGGAGAGCAGAATTTCAGTGAAACAGGTGCCAAGGGTTGGGGCTAGCAGTGAGAAGTGAGGAAGACGTGCAAATTTTAATTTTGATTTCATTTAATCATTTTATTTTATTATCTTATTTTATTTTGTTTTAGTGTTGCGTAAATCTATTTAGATTTAGATTTATTTATTGTAGTTGTAGCCTTGTAATTGTCCCAAGTGCGGCGGTGATACCTCTCGAAATTGATTATTTTGGATTTTAGTTATTCTTTATGAAAACCATCGTAATTTTGTGTTATTTTAACTCTATAAATTTGGGGGTGTTACAGTCCATGTTTCAGAACCTTGATTTTATATAGGATTAAGGTGCAAATTTACCAATAAACTATTGGCCCAGGAGCACCTAGCACAATAAACTCTCTAGTAGACCAAAAATACCAACAAACTTTTAAAAACGTAAAATTTTCACAATACTGTTAGATGGGATATAACGTCCGTTTTCTGGGCCCGAAAAAAAATTACAGAATAACACTCAAATATTTCATAAACTATATTTAAGCCCCAAAGAATTTTAAAATTTTTTTATTTTAGTCCTTCCACGTACTTTATGTGGAGGGACTAAAGTGAAAATTATAAAAAAAATTTTGGGCTGAAAGATAATTTTTTAAAACTTTAGATGCTTTTCTGTAATTTTTGTGGGGCCATCCCCACCCCCAAAATTCGCCCCTGGTTACAAGATTTTTTTTTAACCTTAGCATGATTTGGCCTGTGGCCTATTAAGGAGGCCTGTAATTTTAAAAATTTTGTAAACAGCCTAACAAGTCACACGCCTCATTTCAAAACAAGCCTACTTCAAACAGGACAAAAACTTAATTACTTTAAATAAGAAAAAACATACCTACTTTAAACAGGCTGTTAGATGTAGGTCTGTTTTCGGCCTGTTTAAAGTAGGTCTGTTTTCACTCTATTTGAAGTAGGTTTGTTTTGAAGTGAAGCTTGTAGTTTGTTAAGCTGCTTACAAAATTTTAAAATTACAGGCCTCCTTAATAGGCCACAGGCCAGACTAAAGCCGAAAAAAAGGTCTGTAACCAGGGGCGAATTTTGGGGGGTAAGGATGACCCCGCAAAAATTACAAAAAAAAACCCAAAGTTTTAAAAAATTATCTTTCAGCTTCAAATTTTTTTATAATTTTCACTTTAGTCCCTCCACATAAAGGACGTGGAGGGACTAAAATAAAAAAATTTAAATTTTTTGGGGCTTAAATATAGTTTCATAAACATTTGGGTGCTATTCTGTAATTTTTTCCAGGCCCAGAAAATGGACGTTATCTCCCATCTAACGGCATTGTGAAAATTTTACGTTTTTAAAAGTTTGTTGGTATTTTTGGTCCACTAGAGAGTTTATTGTGCTAGGTGCTCCTGGGCTAATAGTTTATTAGTAAATTTGCACCTTAACCCTTTTATATATGTCATAATGTTGTTTTTTTGTGGTAAATGTTCGTACGGTCTTTTGAGAATAAATCATAACTAAACCAACTTATGAAACAAGATTTATAGTTAAATGAATTCCTTATTAAAGGATTTATCATATGAAATTATATTTTGGAGATTTTATATAAAGGTAAATAAAAAATTTACTTATTAAATAGTATTATTAATTTCCGGTAGCGGTGCCAAAAACTTGTTGGATAAATTCTCATATGACAAGTGAACTATTGGAATATGTAATAAAATGATGAGTAGAGTATTGTCTCACGGAGATTAAAATTTCAACTTATGAAGTAAGAAATTGGTCAATAGTTGTGTGATTTAAAAGATATTGAAAGGTGAGTGTATTTTATGAACTACTCCCTTCGGTTCTAATTATAAGATATAGTTGACTTTTTTGGAGAAATTAAGGAAGCTAATTAAATTATTTAAGAGTATTTTTATTTTTTTCTTCAAACTGATTTATTTGACTAATAAACTAATATATAATTTAAAGATACACAATATATGAAATGATTAAGTAACTTATTTAACTTCCTTAATCTTTCTAAAAAAAGTCAACTATGTCTTATAGGAGTAATTAGGACATGAGGTACTACTAAAAAAAAATAACATCCACGAGGGCATTGCCAATGTTTAATTGGAGCCATAATTGGAGTCTGATTAGACCCTATATAATTTGAGCTAGGGGTGTGCAAAATCAAACTGAAACCGAAGGCCAAATCAGACCGAACCCAATTCGATTTTTTAGGCAATAATCTCTGCAAGGGGAGTAATCAGTTAATCTCATGGTTCAGAAATGTTTTTTTTTTTTTTTTTTGTAATATTGAACGGAATTTTATTGTACTTTATACACCTCTTATTTTTATTTTTCTTGTTTTGTTTTCGGTTCACTTCCTGGACCAGGTCTCGGTGCCTATTAGCTTGTTTGCATTGGCATCCAAATGTCTAAGAAGCCCAATGGTCAAGAGTAAAAGCCTAATGGGAAGGAATTATCTATTTTTTGGTATTTGGGGTTGGGGTAGGATCACAAAGCAATGAGCTTTTCTAAAAAAAAGCAACTAACGAGGGAAGAGCTTTTGGCTGTCGCATGCTAAGCATCCGGAAATAGAATTTGCACAGTGACTGGGCAAAGTCATTTTGTACCAAAAAAAAAAAAAACCTTTTTCTTAAAAAACAAAGTAGCATTATCAAACAACTGCGGCAAAGAGGCGGCAGGTATCTTTTCACATTCCCTATTATTGTTTTTTTTAACTTTTTAATAATAATTTAATTTTTTTATCAAATTAAAACTAAAATTTTTAACTTCAATTATGACATGTACAGTTAATACACAGACATTATTGAAAAAGATTTATACTCTTTTCAATTATTTTCTATTTTAATTAACTTTTTCAACAATATTTAAACAAGAGCCTATTTGAAAATAAGCCACTTTGTCACCATTATTTAAATATAAATTACATTTAAAATATGACTTTTATCCTATTTTATATTTGTAAAAGTTAAATTGAAAATAAGTCTTCACATTTCCTATTATTAGTTTTTTTTTTAAATTTTTAATAATAATTTAAAATTTTCTATTAAATTATTTTATATCTTAACTGACTTTTTAAATAATATTTAAACAAGAGCCTATTTGAAAATAAGTCACCTCTGTCTTTGTTATTTAAATATAAATTATATTTATAATCAGATTTTTATCTTATTTGAAAATAAATTAATTTTGTCATCACGGTGCCAAACAAGCCTGTGACAGTTGTTTCGGTCGGCTTTCTTTGAATAGAAAGTTTCTTCGGTCTGACCTTGACTAAACCCTCGGCCACGGCAGTTGACTTTTGAATATTATTGTAGCCCGCGATTACCCGCGAAGCATCCTGCTTTTACTTTTTACTTTTTACTTTTTACTTATTCTCATGAGCCGAGTGACTTACGTGCAAACGATACTGGAAGGAAAAAAGGAGAAATCGAAGAAGGGGAAAAGGGAAGGGGGGGAGAGCGAGCGAGATAAGAAACGGAACGAAATGTTTGACCAGGAATGATTTGATCACCGCGTTGATCTGAATAACGCTGGAACACTAGCGTATCTCGTGGGATCAAGGGGTCTTTATCCGTCTCATTCCAATTTTTATTAACAAGGGGAAGACAAAGTGCTCGATTCAAATGGGTATTTGCTGGGGCTCTCCAGCTAGCAACCCAAGCACCACCAGCACATCGGATCACCTTAGTGCAGGTAGCATAAGGAAACTTGTATCTCCTCATTCAGTCTCTATTTCGGGAGGTTCACTTTACTTTTCATCGATTGGATTTCAAAGGACTCTTCTATTGAATTGTTTCGATCTTGCTGATCATCTTTGCCGTATCTCTGTTTTGGAATTCTTTTCTCCTCATCGTTGGTGTCTCTTTTATGCAGCTACAACGGGAACATCCCGAACTACCAGCAATACTACTACTGCTACTACATCTTATGGGAGTGGAAGCATCAGCCTGTTTTCCGAGTCCAGTGGAGGTGACGCTTATCCAAATGGGCAGATTTTGCCTACTTCAAATTTAAGGATATTCACTTTTGCGGAATTGAAGGCTGCGACTAGAAATTTTAGAGTTGATACAGTACTTGGAGAGGGAGGTTTTGGAAAGGTCTTCAAGGGTTGGCTCGAAGAAAAGGCAACGCCAAAAAATGGAAGTGGAACAGTCGTTGCCGTTAAAAAATTGAACTCAGAGAGTTTACAAGGATTTGAGGAATGGCAGGTAATTCTACCTTGCTTTAACCAAGATATTGGTGTGGGTTCACTTACCTCGTTTGTGCCTGTTGAGGCATATGGCCTTAAATGCAATCTCGATTGTTGCAGAAGAAGAAATTTTTATTTTAGGCAAAAACATTATTCTTAATTAAAATCTCTTTGGTAGAACCTGCACTCTAACAAGATAGATAACATGAACTGGGCTTTTGATATTGATATTCGGTGAGGACTAAATCAGATAAACAAGATAGATATCTGATTCCAGGCAAAACCCTGATCCCTCTCACACCCAAAAACAAAGTACAGCAATGTTAACACAGTCCCCAACTCAAACAAAACTAGGAATACACGAGGAAGCGATGCTGGACTATCTAGACCCCAGAACTCTCCCAACAACACTTCTACTCCTCAAAAGACTAAACTCTCTTCCTCTGGCTGAAATGGAAGTACGAAAGCCCGAAAAGCTACAAGACTACGGCTCATACCCTAGCTGCACCCATATCCTACTCATTCACCCCTCCTTTATCCGCTGGAGGATTCTGTATTTTTGGTCCTAATTTAATCTTAGCAGATCCAGAAATAAGTAGTCTTCCAACCAACTGCTCCTACTCTTTGTTGTGATAATATTGGTGCTACCTATTTGTCTGCAAATCTCGTTGTGCATGTTCACACCAAACGTGTTGAACTAGAATATCATTTTGGGAGAGATACAGTTGCTGCAAAAACTCTGAACACCACATTTTTGTCATCCAGGGATCATCTTGCAGATATTTTTACTAAACCACTTCCAGCTCCACGGTTTGGAATATTCAGATAAAGCCTCACAGTTCTTCCATCCCTGTTCAGCTTGAGGGGGGCCTATTGAAGCAAATATCCAGCCCAACAGTTACAACACCAAGTCCAATCTTCTAAGCTCAAATCTGCTAACTCACTCTGAAAATATCTTGTGCTTATCCTTTGGCTGGCCTTTATTTACTGCTTTCTGTGATATTTTGTGTTTTGGCTACTTGTTCCCTTTTTCCTTTCCGCTGCTGGTCTAGGTTTTCCATCTCTGCCTTGTAGATATATTAAACTATTGTATCACTGAATGATGTGAGTGAAAAAGCATGATTAAATACAAATGAATATTTCAGATCCTTTTATCATTTTTACTCTATTAACGGACAGGATCCTGTGTAATTCTCTGGACTGCTGCTGCTACCCTTTTCTACATCCAGTCCGTTCCTTTATCCTTCGCATTAGGTCCTAGGAAATGATTAGTTAATCTGTTGTGAATCTTCAGTTCTATCACATTCGTTCATTGTTTTTGCTTCTAGCTGCGGCTCTTGTTCTCCTAAACTTCATGCTTCTTGCTTGATTTACTTTCTCCGACGGATATTATAGCGATATATTTCTTTTTGTTTATAAGAAAACATATTTCTTTTATTTGTAGGCAGATTTATACATGAGTCATGAGTGAATGTTCCAGGAAATCCTTGCAAATCCATTTCCCCTCAATGATAAAAAGTGTAGTAGAATAGCATCTCATAAGATTTAAGAACCACAACACTTCAAAATCTTTTTTTTTTTTTTTTTCAAAAAAAACTATGATGGTAGATTTAGCCTTGGTAGTGAGAATGCTATTTCATGCTGTAAAGTATATAGATCATGGTTTAGCAAGGACAAGTAAATAGTGCTGCTAAAACCAAACTAAGAAAAGCTGCATGTCTGATTTGTTTCCCATTTGTAATTTGGGTGCATAGAGCAAACTTTATAAATCCGCATAATTTGATTAATTCTGTGGCGGAGATTAGATTTCTCAAGAGGTTGAGTTCCCATTGGTTGAATCAATTTTTTTAATTCATTTCATAGGTCAACTTGTTTGTTAATATTCAAGATGGGGATCTCAGGATATATCATATGATGCAAAAAATCCACTCTGATTAAGAAAAGTATGCCTTTGCATGGAATTACCTCGGAATTTTAGGAATTGATGAATTGTGAATTTATACATATAAATGCATTCAAGTATTGAGAAAAGAGTTGTACCTGTTTTCTAAAATTTCTGCAAATTTGGACTTACAGATTTGTTGCTATATTAACGGTTCATTAATGTTGTGCAGTCAGAGATAAATTTTCTGGGACGGCTTTCTCATCCTAACCTTGTTAAGCTGTTAGGGTACTGTTGGGAAGAAAATGAGCTTCTTCTCGTCTATGAATTCATGCAAAAGGGAAGTTTGGAAAATCACCTATTTGGAAGTAAGTGACTAGTTAAATATCACTGCTTGGCTCAACTGGATGGGTCGAAACAAGAAATAATCTGTTAGGCATCTTAAAAATCGGTAGCTAACATTCTTTTGCTTTTGCTAGGGGGTTCTGCTGTTCAACCACTTCCATGGGACATTAGGCTTAAGATTACAATTGGAGCAGCTCGTGGTTTGTCATTCCTGCACACATCTGAGAAAGTAATTTACCGTGATTTCAAGGCGTCCAATATTTTGCTCGATGGGGTGAGTTGTAAAATATTTTTTGAACCATGAGGGTTTAATTTTAAATTTTAAAACTATTGGAATGAAATTAAAATTTGAGTGAAACTATAAGTACTAAATATATAAATATATCAGCGAGTGAGAATATATAAATATATTCTCTTTTTGCAATTTTTTTAGACGTAGTGAGGGATAATGAAATTCATTAGCGAGTGGGATAATGAGTGGAAAGAAAAATCAAGGCTGTTAATTTAAAAGGGTTTTTGACTTGGTTTGATCAACCTCCCAAATGGGTTTAACTCTAGAGTACATTACAACGTCAAAAGCCTAATCCATGACTAGTAGTTGTATTTCCAACAGCTGATTTGATTCGTACCCCACCTTTTATGGTCATGGATTTTGGTCCTGTCTGTCATCATTGAAGTATAATAAAATGCATAATTCGTGTGCACAAAAAAGCTATATTCTAGAACAATAATCAATCTCAGAAATGTTTTTAGTGTAGAGTGAGTAATTGATGGAGTCCATGACTTAAATTTGCAATTGGAATTCTGGTTGTGGTACAGTCTTATAATGCAAAGATTTCAGACTTTGGCTTGGCAAAATTGGCACCTTCAGCTAGTCGGTCCCATGTAACAACAAGGGTGATGGGCACGTTTGGCTATGCGGCTCCTGAGTATGTGGCAACAGGTTAACTCATACTTTTTTTTGGTTTCTTCTTTTGGTATTTCTGTGCCCATCTACATGGGATTTATTTTATCATGGGAAATAAAAACTTATTTTGTATAAAATCTGAACCAGTTCAATTAATTTTATGATCATCATCGTCATCAATCAATACATTGCGTTGCTTTATCCAGGTCATCTGTACGTGAAGAGTGATGTGTACGGATTTGGAGTTGTTTTGGTTGAGATGCTGACAGCCCTTCGGGCACTAGATCAAAACCGCCCCAGCGGCCAACAAAATCTTGTGGACTGGGTAAAACCACACCTACAAGATGGAAGAAAATTGAAGATCATAATGGATTCACGGTTGGAGGGAAAATATCCTTCCAAATCTGCATTTCGTATAGCTCAACTTGCTTTAAAATGTCTTGCGTTAGAGCCTAAACACCGGCCATCAATGAAGGAAGTTTTGGAGAACTTGGAGAGGATTCAAGCTGCGAATGATAGGCCTGTGGAGCCTAGACTCCGTTCTAATCGTAACGTGGCCCGACCTCTGCGCCCTCGATCTCATTGAATCAATCATTCCACGCGATTGGGTTCTATTGTATTAGTATTTGTATCTCCAATTGATTAAAGCGAATCTCAATTCTCCTATTTCTTTCTATTAACAATGAGATTTGTACTGCTTTTGGCCCAAAAAAACAATGAGATCTGTACTGCTGAATCATGTCTTACTAGGCAAGCTCAGTTCACGTAATTCATGATCGGCTGAGATAGGCAATAATTGTAGTTGCTATTTAACATTTTAATCCTTGACGTGCTAGCTTTGCTCATCTTGGTGCGGGGCCTAACCTGAACACGCATAGCAAGAGAACAATGACTTGATGAACTTTGTGGTCAATAGTGGTTGGGGCAGGCTGGCTGGAACTAGGCGAATCTAGAAAATTTTTAAAGAGTGGGTACTAGTAGTGGGGATTCAGCGGGCCCCTGATTTTTTTTTAAAGGAAAGTTTTGAATGCATTAAAAAAATAAAAGAATATAAATAAGAAAAAAAATAATATAAAAAAATATTCATGAAATCAAGTGAATATTGATGATGTAACAAGAGAGGTAGTTATTTTATAAAGTTGTCATTTAAAAAAGCAAGGCTAAGTGCAATTAGAAATGCAGCTACATAAATTACAATAAATGATAGGCACTCAATAAGTTCAAGTACATATATTTTAAGCATCCCTTGGACCATAATTTCCAACAGCTTCAAGCATCAACTTGAAACTCCTTGTACGAGCAATATTGAAAGCTATTCCATTCCTATAAAAAAACTGAGTTATGTATTGATAAGTTTTATCCGTTTTATCCCTTGCTTTTTTATCACAAGCATCATTTATACTTGTTTGCTTCCTATTCTTTCCCAATTTGATAGTTGCTTTAGGACTTTTAAAAAGAAGTAAATCCATAGGGCCTTTCACACTTTTGACTTTCTTGATAGATGGATAACTTAATGTTGCAGGCCTTTTCCCACATCGTAATGTATGAATTTCTTCCATCTCTTGTTCCTCATTATCATCTCGCAACTCAATGTAAGTTTGAGTAACCTTCTTCTCAATAGTTTCCTTGAATAGATTTTTAACTTCAGTTAGACCCCCCATCTCCTCTAATTCCTATTTGGTTCCTTTTTGCTTGAGTAATCCCACCCGTTGTCACTTTGCCACAAAAATCACATGTCACACTCTTCCTATTATTTCTACCTCTCAAGCTATTCCATAGCAATGTTATATCAATATTTTTGCTTGTAAGTTTTACCATTGTACAAAAAGAGGCTGCAGCTGAAGTTTGTGGTTGCTGTTGCTGTGATTGGGATAAAGTGGGCATTTTTGCTGTGGAAGTTATTTTTGGTCAACAATTTTTTTACTGTAGAACTCATAATTTAAGAGACGAAGTTTCAGAAAGAACTCAATTGTGTGACACAGGTGGGGTCTCTCTGAGCACTAATCAATCAAGCAGATTGATCATCAAGAACTTAATAACAGAATGGATTGTGTCTCGCCTTTGGGATCTTGTTTTTGAAATACTTGCGTCCCGTAGCTTTTAACCTAATTCTGTCCCTGTCTTCAGGTGTCACGCCTTGAAACCTAAAGGGGTGATCGACACATAATATGAGTGGACTCATATTCCTTAAGCCTTAAACTTACAAACATGCAATTCAAACAGTAAGGGAATACATGGATCCTACCTATAGAATACAAAGTATCTAGCTTTTGAATAATAATACAATAGTTTAGGGTTATGACTACATCAATCAGTAGTACAACAAAATAATTCAACAAACTTTAAATCGTTAAGGAGACTCTTCACTCGTTAGCATGAGGTACAAGGTTGGCAATACTATTTGAGCCAAATTTTTTTTTTTCTGATGAATAAGGTCCCATTTTTAAAATTTAATAAAAAATAAAAGTAAATAATTTAAATATTTTCATTTTTAAATAATAACAATATGGCAATAACTTCAATCTATATATCATATGATCATGAATAAAATAGAACTCTATATAAAATATCATCAATCAAATAAATCCAAGTAAGTAGTAAAACCTTTGATTTAACATAATTAATTTAAACCATAATTCTTAAAACCACATCTTTTCATAGAACTTCTTATAGAACGAATGACAACCGTGGTCACATAGTCCATAAGGGTAAATAACCGAGCATGACTCAGTCATGAAACAAGCATGGACACAGTCCATGAGGGTAACTAACCAAGCATGACTCGAAGCCATGAAACAAGCCTGGACACAAAGTCCATGAAAAAAGCGCAACACAAATCTTTTCGTAAAACTTCTTATAGAACGAATGACAAGTGTGGCCACATAGTCCATAAGGATAACTAACCAAGCATGGCTCGAAGACATGAAACAAGTATAGACACACAGTTCATGAAATAAGCGCAGCATGAAACTACAAAACTAGCGCATGTTCAAAACCTACGATTAACAAGCATGAGAACAAATCCCATAAATATCAAGTGAGCTCGAGGTTAACCATGGTGCACCAAGAACTAACCTTGGCTAGATACATTTATCCAAAAATATTATCATTTCCAGACTTAAATAGAATCACCTTAAATCTCTTATTAACATTTAGAAATACTCAAGATAACAACTTGTACTTAGTTTTAGGCTTCAACTGTCCAGAATCAAATCTGTTCATCAACAAAATGGCGTCCTTAAACTTTTACCATTGATGCTTCTCAAAACAGTGAGCTTTGATTGTTTGTAAGTTATTTCCAGTATCTGTAGTGTTACTTTTATCATCTAAGATTCTTGTTTAACCTCAAGAACAAATCCCATGTACTAGCTGATTAAAACCCCTTCAAATCCTAAATTCAATTCTAAAAGTCATACCCACACAGAGGCAAACGAATAAAAGTTGGTACATGTTATCAAATAACCTATAAAGAGACAGCAATAACACCACTCCCACTGAAATTCCAGATTTGAAAAGCATTCCATGGAACTTGACAGCAACATGCAAAAGCATATATTCTCATACAACTTCCTAACTCTCTTACACTACCTTCAATCTATGTCAAACCATCATTTTATCACCAAATCGATGATTCTCCTCTTAATTAAATCAAAGTTCCTCCAACCCAATCATCCCCTAGTGACAACCATTAAAGAAAATAAAGGTGGGAGAAGATTTAGCAGACTCACCTTGATCAAAATATATGGTTGTATGTGATGGTCGGCCTCTCCTCTTCCTTCGGCGACTCTCTCTCGCTCTTGGACTCTCTCACTCTCGACTCCCTCTCTCACGCACTCACCCTCATTTTCTTGTATTATGGCCGAAATGAATTAATGAGAAAATGAGTAGTGTGCTGCCGAAATGAATAAATTGAGGGGGTTTATGTGCTGGCCAAATTGTATAATTGGTGTGTGGGGGAGTGAGGTGACAGAAGATGGGAGAATTGGTGTGGTGAGGTGGCGTAATATGATGAAGGGAGAATGCTAGGTGTCACATAATGGAAGATGGTGTGTGTGTTGTGGGACCCACTCCAAAATTATTCCACTTGATCATTTTTGATCCTCTACAATACTTTTATTTGCAACTTGATCATTTACATTTAGTTGCAAACATTGGATAAGTGTTAGAAATTAATCCTTAACTCCATATAAGGATTTCTTTCTTCCTCAATTAGCTTCTCTAGGCCATAAAACATCAAGTCTGATTTCTAGGAAAAAAAATTATCCTCTATCTATTTTTCTTTAAATTCTCGGGAAAATATGTCCTAAATTCCAAATAATAGCTTTAAAACTATTTAAGCCATTTTTTTTTGGTAACTCTCCCTTCATAATATTTCTATATTCTCAAAATAATATTTAATAATTATCTTAAGTTTTTTCTCATGATACGTTTAAGACTTTGGACTCCTTCTGGCTTAACAGCCTTCTTATCTCAATCATATTCCTCAACTTCTTGTTCCAAAATTTGGGATGTTACATTAGGTCTTTGGGTCGGGCTTCATTTTGGTCTCTCGTGTCTCGAACTCAAATCTGTTTGTATTAAAAAAATAAAAATAAATCGTGGGACACAGGTGCGACACTAGTAACCAGCTGGACTGCAACTCGCACGACAGATATGATGCACAAACGCTTCGCAAAGGAGCTTTTATGGTGGTATTATACTATTTTGTGCTGGATAGGCGCAATAGCGTTGCTATCGACTACTCTGGTATTATATGGGAGAATTAGCCGAAAAAGTGTAGTTTCATACCGTGCAAGTGATGGAATATAAGAAATATATATTTTTTGAGATAACTTCCTATGGAAGGAAAACTATCTTTTATATTTTATTACTTTATGCTTTTAGTTATTTAGTAAGTGGGGTGTTTAATCACTACATGTATTAACTGGGATAGTGCAAGTGGGTACTTTTTGTTTTGCAAGAGGGTACAAGTTATCTATTGTGCAAGTGGGTACTTTTTCTTACTAGTGAATTGCAAATTGTCTCATTATTGGCCTATAAATAGAAGCTTTCATCCTTTGTATGGACAGACTTGAATGAGTGAGAATATGATGGCTTATGAAATTCCCCCTAATTTGTCTCTCTTATTTTCCCCCTCAATTGTGGACCTTTCCTCTTCCCCTCTCACTGTACTTATTGTTCTTCACTTCCCTTATTTTCTTTATTTCCTTTCCCCAATCTGTTTGTGTGAGAGTTAGTGTGTTGGTGAGTGTTTTACATCAATTTGGTTTTAGAGATTAGGTTCTACGCTCCTAGACTATTTCAACCACTTGAAAATCATGAAAACTCACCAGAAAAAACACCTTAACACCATTTTGCCACTGTTAGTATCTAAAAACCCATTTCTCGATGTTTGGGCTGAAGAACCCGACCAACCCCACAAATCTCGTCATTGTTTGCCGCCTAATGCACCGACGTCCAGAACCCAGTTTTATGCACTTCTGAGCTAGTTTCTAAGGTTTTTTCCACTCCAACCTATCCTGGATGCAATAATCCTTAAAGAGAAAGGTTTGTTTGGGGTAAAATTTGTTTCTTTTAGTCTTGAAGTTGAATCACCTAGGAGTTGTTACCCTTAAGGAATATGGAAGGGTTCTGATGGAGATGTTGTAGAGAAATTGAGAAGATTGAAGGAAAGATGAGGGAAGAATGAGAAACAGAAGGGAAAAGAGAAAGAACAGAAATGAGAGGAGAGAGAAGACGGAGGAAGGAGAGCAGAATCACCGCATATTCATTCATCAACAATACAATCCTGATAGAATTAGTCTAAGCATTCATATATATAGCCTTAGATAGTAGATAATTTCCCAACGGCTAGTTTCTAAGAGCTAACTAACTAACTAATCCTAACTAACTAACTAACTACCCAATTTATTCACAATTTACATATCAGGTTCTTACTTCTTAGAAAGTATACAGATAGGATTGAGGAATTGAACTAACACATAGATAACAAGTTTGAAGAAATTTTGAAGGCTCTCAAATGTTTAGGCAAACAAAGAGATAACATTTTCAAGAAATTGAGAGCATCATGATATTTAGACAACTCAAAAAGATGGTATTATCTCTAAACCGCCTTTACCTATACTTCTTGTACCACCAAGAGATGTTAACAGATCTAATCAAAGTGTAAGCTTAGCCATTAAAGAGATCAAGGAAGTAAATGAAGCTGATAAAGATGTTAAGAAGCAAGAAAAGGAGGCTGAATCAGAAGAAATTTCCATGAAGTTTGAAGAAATGAATCTTGAATTGAATCAAGACTTCAAATTGATGGCCAAAGATCATAAGTCACAAGCCTTAGAAAATACTCATGTTGAAAATATTGACAAGAAAGGTGTTCAAATTCCTTAGACTACCTATTGTCCTCCAATTGACAACTTTATTAAATGGGATAGAGCAAGTGGGTACTTTTAGTTTTGCAAGAGGATGCAAGTTGTCTATTGAGCAAGTGGGAACTTTTTGTTACTAATGGATTGCATATTGTCTACTTCTTAGCCTATAAATGGGAGCTTTCATCCTTTGTATGGACACACTTGAATGAATGAGAATATGATGGCTTATGAAATTCTATCTCCCTCTATTTGTCTCTCTTATTTTCCCCCTCAATTCTGAACCTTTCCTCCTCCCTTCCCTCCCTGTTTTTATTGTTCTTCACTTCCCCTGTTTTCTTTACTTCCTTTCCTTAATCTGTTTGAGTGAGAGTTAGTGTGTTGATGAGTGTTTTACATCAGCAAGATTGAGTACCTCGGCCATATTATGCCAAATGGAGTTCAGGCTAACCCTTCTAAAGTTGAAAGCATGTGGCATTGGCCCAAGCCTAAGAATGTGAAATCCTTGAGAGCATTCCTAGGGCTCATGGGATACTACCGAGGTTTTGTCAAGAACTATGGGGAGATAGCTAGCCCTTTTACTGATCTCCTCAAGAAGGATGCTTTCAAATGGACTGAGGAAGCTGATAAAGCTTGAGCAACTCAAATCAGTCATGACAACACTCCCGGTTCTTGCTATGCCTGATTTTTTGATTTCATGTGAGCTTGAAATAGATGCTTCGGGGACTGGTGTGGGAGCTGTTTCAATGCAGAAGGGTCAACCTATGACCTATTTCAACCAAAAGCTCTCTAGTAGGGCTCAACAATGTTCCATTTATGAGAGGGAGCTGAAGGCAATAGTCATAACAGTCAAGAAATGGTAATACTACATGTGGGGGCATAAATTTATCAGCTAAACAGACCAGAAAGCTCTAAACTACCTGCTAGAACAGAGAATTGTCGAGGAAAACCAGTAGAAATGGGTTTCTAAATTGATGGGTTCAAGTTGGACATCTTAGGCAAACCTGGAAAAGAATATAGAGCTGCTGATGCTCTTTCAAATCTTATGGCAATATGATGAAATCCAAGATTGGGAAAGAGAGGTACAATCTGACCAGAAATTAACTCTAATTATTACAACAGCTTATTACTCAGCCTGGAGGGATCGAAGGATACAGTCAAGAAAAGGGACGTTAGCACTACAAAGGGAGGTTGGTTCTTGCCAAGAAATCTACTAGAATCCCTTTACTTCTCAAAGATTATCATCACTCTCCTCTAGGGGGTAATTATGACTATCTTTGCACCTATAAGAGGCTGGCTATTGTTGTATATTAGAAGGAAATGAAGAAAGATATTCAGCTCTATGTAGCTCAACGTGATGTGTGCCAAAGGAATAAATACCAAGCTTTGTCACTGGCTTGACTTTTACAACCTTTGCCCATTCCACAAAAGGTTTGAGAGGATATAAGCATGGATTTTATCACCAGGCTGGCCAATCAAAGAGATATGATGTTATTTTGGTCGTGGTCGACTGCTTATTGAAGTATGCACATTTACGGCCTTTATCACATCCTTTCAATGCCAAGGATGCTGCTGAAAAGTTTGAGAGCAAAAATGTCAAGTTGCATGGATTTAGGAAAATTAGGAAGAAGACATATAAGAAGAGAATTAGGAAACCACAGAGGGTAATAGAAGAAAAATCTGCCGTTCCAAACAATTATCCTAAGGCTCCAGAAAATGAGGAATTGAACCAGTCTACTCTTGACCTAATCTAATGGGAGTTAGGGGAAGTAGGGGAATGAGAAACCACTTTTTGGGAAGTAAATGGCATGGTGGATTGCAAAACGTGTCCTTAGGTCTTATTTTGAATATGGCTGAAGAAGGAGAGTCTCTAGACTCTCAAATGCCAGGGAAGTCCTTCCTGGGTGTAATTTCTTTGTTGCCCTGTTAGTTGTGTTTCGTTACTGTTGTGGTGCATTTTCATGTCTAGAAAGGAATAGGGCTTTGTTCAGAGTCAGTGGGAGTCTGCTGTAACATTGATTCTATCTTTTGACATTTATATCAAAGCCTAAGAATTTCCTATATATTGTTGTTGTTTCTGTACTTTCTGGTGCTGTTTAGTGACTGTGTCAATAGGGGCTCAACATAAAAGCAATACACATACTACGGTCTCATAAATAATCCAAATATTATGGTTCCATGGAAAGCTGAACACTTCCATAATTATATTACGGTTCTGATTCAAATTAAACACTCCTGATTCAGATTAAATTCTTAAAATCAAACACTCCTGAAAACTGCAATAACTTAAAATTAAACACTCCTGATTCAAATTAAATTCAATCAATATCAACATATTATTTAAAAGTAGAATAAGGGCCACTGTTATTTTACTATCTAACTAATAATGTGATGTTGATTTTTTATTTTAACAATTTATTTCCCTTTCTTGCATGGTTTTGAAAAAATCATTAAATATTCATGCAAATGAATGGGTTGAGAGTTGAGACTAGGTAACCAAAACCACTTTTATAGGATAAGATACATAAATGAAGATGCTAAGTTTTTTTTTTTTTTTGCTAGTTATCAATTCTTACATTGCAGTGCAGCTGCAAGATACAACCACTACCAACACTTATGCTTTGGGAACATATTAGAAATTGATCCAGCAAAGATACAGCAAAATAATGTTTTGGGTCACAAGACAATGAGCCAGTCTCTATCTGAGAAGAATGATAAATCCTATCATTGTGCTGGGCTCATTGTTGCAACATGATTCTTGAACCATGAGCTATCTACTAACAAGAATTCATATCACAATTTATGCAACAGAAGCAGATCCTCATATATCATGGAACTTCAAGAATATTATAGAAGCCTTGATAATCAAATAATGTCATTGAATATATTAGTCAATGGTGAAAAATTCAAAGAGCCTAGATCACTCAAATGTATAATTTTTTGAGCCATGTAATCACACAAGTAGTCCTTTGTGGAGAAAACATATTGACTTTAATCTTCATTCAAAAATTAAATATCAAATTTAATCATTGCTAAACTAGAATTGAATGTCCTACTAGAGATTACAATCAGCGGTATATAAAACCTATGTAAAATCTAAAGTAGATAGAAGAATAACGTGCCTGCACTAAGGAGAGGTCTTGTTGAACATGATGTACAGACTCTGCCAGAAGACTATAAGCTAAAGGCCTCAATTCTCAAAGCATGCCTGCTCAGTTCCAACTAGGACCCTAATTGATAAGGTAACAATAAGAAAATGTTCAAAACAGTTGTGTGGTTATTAAGTCTTATCTGCCTTGATAGAAGCAAAACTAGCTGAAGATTGCATGTGACCTTAGCTAAATTCTCTACCTCCCTCACAATCTTGTTCCTACCATTGTGTCAATCAAATTCCACATCGTCATAGGGTTAAAAGCTAAAATCTAGAAGAATAACCCAAGGAATGACACAAGTACATAATATTAAACAACCCTTCCAGAAAATTGAAAGATGGGCTCCCACTACAAAGAAAGTTTACATGTTCCATTTATTTTTCTTTTTGTTTGGCTTGACAAGACAATGTGTTGTATAATTGTAATATGGTCTATGAAAGGATGGACTGTTGGAGCTAGTTATAAACTAGAGCCTATAAATAGCTGAGACCAGCATTGTAATTTTGTTTTTGATGGTTGATGTGGATAGAATTCAATTTCAAATTCGGCTGTTTGCTAAACCTCTTCCTCTTCCTCTCTCTTTTCCAAATTACAAACCTATATCACACTGACTATATCTAGTTACTTCAGTTATGACCATCCATATTAGTATGAAGGATGAGCACGCGAGATACGGGCAATTACACTCAACCAGAAATTTTTTTGCATCAAGATCTTGTGGGAGGTAAAATGTTACCTTTCTTCCAATAACGTATCAATCAGAGGAAACAACCCCCTCCTAAAATCAGTTCCTAGGACATGTTTAAGAGATATCAACAATTCCTGCAACATAACAACTTTGGTCTTAGACAGAAGAAAGAAAAATCTTTTCTCAAAATGCACGCAAAACAAATGTGCCACCTTTCTAATTGATACATAATCAGAACATGTAACAAGAAAATTCACAATGCTTTTGCACATACTCTCTTCATGTGGCCTTATATAACCAGCATAACTTTTCAACAGGTAAGTTATAAAAGAAACTGTCTGCAATGACAAAAATGACTAATTAGCATAAACAGTGGCGAATATCAGGATAAGATAACATATAATTTACCAAAAAAATTGCACAAAAGAAGCCGAATAGCTAGAAAAAAAGTAGGTTATATATCTACTCTTTTGAGACCACCAAGAAGAGGCCTCTATTATAAAATTAATCCTGCAATAGAAATCCATATTCCTAAAACTGAGCGATGAAGTAACACCAGTAGACGCACATGCGCCTAAGGAGCAACATGATAAACATGCAAGGATTTTATATCTATCTAGCAATCCATGAAAAGCCTACAGATACTTTTGAACATACAAACTATCTGATCTTATTTGAAATCAATACCATAAGAAACATTGTTTCTCACCCTTCTGAGACTAAGGCAGCAAAGCAATTGCAGTCCTTCTAAGGCATTTGCAAGAGTAAGCTTATTTGGTCTCTGTGCCTTTAAAGTTTAGACCACTCAGTCCTTGCTTCTTTGATAATAGTATTCGTTTCAACAACAACAACAAAGCTTTATCTCAATAGGAGAAAATAATAGTAATCGTTTAAAATTCAAAAAAGGAAAAAATTCAAAATCCTCACTGCCCTTCATACTTGTTTGATGGTTTATCATCACAAACTTCAAAGAAATACATAGCTTTGACAAAAATACAAAACGTTACACTCTTATGGTGCGTTCTTCTCTCATTTCTTGGAATACTACAAGAATCTAAGATCCAAGAATATAAAAAAACCACATATACCCTTTCGCATTCGCAGCTTACTTCAATTCCAATATGTTGTTGAAGGGAAAAAAATTGAGCGAACTAAAATCTAGGCATCCATGCAAATGCTGAAACATTAAGAGAAGTAGAGCCCGTTGTGTGTGTATGGCTATCACCATTATTGTCTAACAACTTCTGATTATATCTTCAGTTAAGAATCTACTACTGTGACAATTGAAACATTCAAAATAACCACTTACCTTGACCTGAGCACACTTAAAATGAAACGAGTCTTTAAATGTGGAGGAACCTTTTCAAGGCTTGGGACTGAAATGGCAGCCACCAACAATGGTAATAATTGAGGAATATTTACTTGAACAAGACGGATATACAATTGAAATAGAAACATCATCACCAATGGACTCTCCGTAACCATCTTGAATAAACAAGTACTAGGGTTAAGCTGCAAATCAGTAGCAGAGGTGGAGCTTATACCTTGATCTAAGAGTGATGTCTCCATGGGCTTGACATCTTCCCCAGCCACCGACCCAGGCTCAAAGAAATGACCAACGGTTAATTTAAAATTCTGGTAAATCTTGTAGACGAAGTCCAGAAATGGCCGAACTTCATTTTCTAGAGTGGGTCTGAAATTCCCCAAAAAATAAAAAATAATATGGATGCAAATTAAGCCATTATCTTAGTTATCTGTAGTGAGTACTTGCATAACTACCTTCAAACGGTCCTGGACAAAGGGACGAGGTACTTCACTGTGGGGAAGACGATTTAAGATATCTACCACAATATTTCGAAGCTTGTGCTCAGGATTGTCCACAAATTGCAGCTCCACGAGATGACGAGAGAGCTGCTCGAAATTCTGAATAGGACTCATATTGGAGTGGTGAAAGTAAAGCCAGAATCAAAACAAGTTCAGACCCTAGCTCCACCCTTCCAAAGTGTCCACAAAATTATCGTCAATTTCGTTAAGACATATAATCCTAGGTTTTAAAAAGTAAATTATAATTGCATGGCTTAGCAACCATTTTCTGAACACGCGAGCTCTCAATAATCGAAGCCTCGCTTCCTGGAGCACAGATACTCAAATTCTGAAATATTGATATGGCTAAAGAAGAATAATTCGAAGCGAATCTACTAATTCTTGCTATTAAACTAAAATGTCAAGGGCTAGAGCGGAGGGCGACATAGAAGTAAGGAGGAAAAGCCTTTTGGAAAGCGAACGGGGGAGCTGGGGACTGCGGAGGAGAGCCAGGCGAATGCAGTTGCGCGGGAAAGAAAACGATTTTCAAGGCCGCGAACGAGAACAATGTAGTGGTTTGGGCATTGGGCTTCTCTTCTGGCGCTAATATTAAAACTAGTTGGGCTATATTTAATATTCGTCCAAGTTTAAAAGTATTGGGCCTAATTTAAGTAGATCATTTTATCAAAAAAAAAAAAAGTTAAGTAGATCATTGTTATTTATTTTAAACCTTAAAGAAAGCCAATGAGAGTTGACACAGAGGGTAAGGGGTCCAGGACTAGGCCCTTAGGTCGTGGATTCGATCCCCTCTACCGTCGCTGGGACTCCTTTGGTAGGCGATCTCGCAAGTCCCCAGTAAGTGCTCATAGAGCCCGGGGACGTACCCTGGCCTTGGTAGGGCACTGGTGTCGAACCCTTCAAAAACTTTTTTTTATCAAAAAAAAAACCTTAAAGAATATTTTCCAAATTTCTTGATGAATATTTCATAAACTTTAAAGTGAGAAAGCTTTCAAACTTTTCTACCTAGTTGTCCTATTTCATTAAAATAGTTGGATCTAGGGATTGGGTTAAGGATTTGAAGGCTTAGGGAATAGGTGTTAGGGGTTACGACATAGGCATTAGGGGTTGGAATTAGGGGCTTAGGGTTTAACATTTTATGTTTCGAGGTTAAGGGTTCAGGGTTTTCGGGATGAGGGCTTTCGGTTTAGGGTTTAGGGGTTCAGGGTTTAGGGTTTAGGGTTTAGGGTTTAGGGGTTCAGGGTTTAGGGTTTAGGGTTTAGGGTTCTGGGGTTTAGGGTTTAGGGTTTAGGGTTTAGGGTTTAGGGTTTTAGGGTTTAGGGTTTAGGGTTTAGGGTTTAGGGTTTAGGGTTTAGGGTTTAGGGTTTAGGGTTTAGGGTTTAGGGTTTAGGGTTTAGGGTTTAGGGTTTAGGGTTTAGGGTTTAGGGTTTAGGGTTTAGGGTTTAGGGTTTAGGGTTTAGGGTTTAGGGTTTAGGGTTTAGGGTTTAGGGTTTAGGGTTTAGGGTTTAGGGTTTAGGGTTTAGGGTTTAGGGTTTAGGGTTTAGGGTTTAGGGTTTAGGGTTTAGGGTTTAGGGTTTAGGGTTTAGGGTTTAGGGTTTAGGGTTTAGGGTTTAGGGTTTAGGGTTTAGGGTTTAGGGTTTAGGGTTTAGGGTTTAGGGTTTAGGGTTTAGGGTTAGGGGTTTAGAGTTTAGGGTTTAGGGGTTTAGGGTTTAGGGTTTAGGGTTTAGGGTTTAGGGTTTAGGGTTTAGGGTTTAGGGTTTAGGGTTTAGGGTTTAGGGTTTAGGGTTTAGGGTTTAGGGTTTAGGGTTTAGGGTTTAGGGTTTAGGGTTTAGG